>PITA01001380.1:0-117758 GCA_004023965.1 Spilogale gracilis
ACACACACACACACACACACAACTTCATGAACTAGGGCTCTTGTCCCACGGTGCCTACAACTTCAGACATCAGTACTTCTTTTTTTTTTTTTTTTAAGATTTTATTTATTTATTTGGCAGAAAGAAACACAGCTAGAGAAGGAACACAAGCAGGAGGAGTGAGAGAGGGAGAAGCAGGCTCTCCGCTGAACAGGGAGCCTGATGTGGAATTGATCCCAGGACCCTGAGATCATGACCTGAGCCAAAGGCAGAGGCTTAACCCTCTGAGCCACCCAGGTGCCCCCAGACATCACTATTTCTTCAGGACATTTAGAGAGCTACTGCTTGACCACCTCAGAGTGGCGCTCATTGCCCGGCAGGGTTCCCAAGACATGTCCCCTATACACAGTTCTCCTTTAAAGAAAATGGGAAGGTCTCATTTTCCTATTGCTCCCCTGGCCAGGCCTCCTATAGGTTATGTTTGTAGCCAGGCATTGTTTTAAGCTCTGTCAAAGTTCTAGTACTGTGTGGAAGGTGCTTTATTCTGGCACCCAATGTCTGTTTTGGTCACATGAAAATCAAATAGTCACTGACATTAGTTTTTTGGTCTTCATCATGTTAGTGAAGCATTTGATTTCAGATACCATGCGATGCTTTTTGGTACAACTTTCAAGGCTAAGTAGGCAGTTCTGCAAATCCCATAAACTAAAGAAAAGAAGAATGCAAGGGCCCTGTGTGGGCCAAGGGCCACTTGAATCTGAATTAAGTTAACTTATTGCATGGTCAGTTAAATGCTTTATAGGAAGGTCTCTAGGTTAGTAGACCGGTGGCCACTAGTCTATTTGGTTGTATGATCAATTTGCTTACTCAGGCTGTTCTTTTCTTCCATTCATCCATGCCTGGAGATTCCTAGGTCAACTCACAATTAATGTCTTCTCCAGTTATTTTTAAGCTTAGAAAATCCCCCCCACCACCACCAAAGTATTTCTTTGATATTCAGGACTTCATTATTTTATGAAGTTTTTCAACATTAGTGTAATGAGCACTCACAGATCATTATTTTGTTTATATACATAACCCAAATGAATACTTAAGTAATTTTCTCTGTTTTAATTTATAAACTATCCTTGTCAAAGGGAAAGTAAAGGAAGTAAAGTAACATGTAAAATTGTTACTCTGGCTAAAAAGGACAGAGTGTGTGTGTGTGTGTGTGTGTGTGTGTGTGTGTGTGTGCGCGCACATGTGTGCACTCATAAGCATGTGTAAGAGAGAGAGGTGTAGTGTGCCTTTGTGTTTATCTCATTCAATTCTATCTGAAGAGATTTCTCAATTTAGAAGAAAATATACTGAAATGGAAATCACAAGTCCTGAGTCTACATTCCTTCTAGCCCTGCTTCTGTCACTAACTATGACAGCTTGGGCAAATCACATAGCCTATGTGTCTCAGTTTCTGCATCTGCCTTCTGAATTTACATAATGTGATGCTCTAAAAGTATAATATATATCAAAACAGTAGTGCTATGGAGTTTCTATAAGTGTCCAACAATAACTAAGCTATATCATTATTGTTCACATTAGCATGTATTTGTGCCAAATTCTGGTTTCATCCCACTGACTATAATCATGTAATGATCTTCTCCTAGTTTTTGTTTCTTTGGGGGAAGAAGAGCTGCTTTTTGCATCTTTGAAAATATATCAGGCAAATTACTGTCCTATTATTTGATATATCACCACAAGACCCTATTCTCTTAGGCTTCCAAAAAGATAAACAGTGTGTAAATTTCTTACTAATGTGTATGCCAGCTCAATACAAATTTTCCTTTTATTTGTGATAGAGGCTCTCAGTTTAGAGTGCCTTGAATTTATTGTCTGAAGCAGAGTAGCCACTCTGGTGGAAATTTAGGTCATACACATTCTCAAAAGCCAAAATGGGATTCATAAGAGAGGTGCACTTGGATCTCAGAAGAAATGTTGCTCTCCTTTCAGAACACAAGGTAGCCACTCTTATACCTAGCCTGTGCTGAGATCTATCAAGGAGAGTATATGTAAATCAACAAAATTAACAACAACAAATATGAAATGTGTCCTTTCAATAAATGATGAACTCTAGAAGCAAATTATATTGATTTTGACCTAGATTCCATAATAAATGGAGGATATGCAAATAATAGCAAAAATATATACATATATGAATACTTACTGTATTGACAATTTCTTCCCATGAATTCACCTGGGCACTCGCAGGAATAGTTAGCAACAAGGTCTGTACATATCCCACCATTTTTGCAAGGCTCGGCTTCACATTCATTTATGTCTGAGGAAAACAGAAAGAACCGAGAGAATGAGAATTATTGGTGAAAAAATGATTAGTTATTGGAAAGTGTTAGGCCTTTCAAATAAATCAAACTCTAAGTAATGCCATCACTTTTGTGTATTTTTGAGCGTGTATATGTGTTCAGTCAATAATAGAAATAGTGCTTAAAATCAACAACTGATTAACAATCAAGTTCAAATGGAATCGAGAATCCAAATTAAAGACCAACAGAAGCAAATCATTCTCCAATTCTGAAAATAAATATGAATAGTGTGGGGAAATATTCAGTGTATCTTTAGAATTAAATCAAGCAAATTAGCCCTGATAGAGAGATGAATTGGTATCACTTACAAGATCTAGAAACCTCCCCTGCAGCAACAACTGCCAATTAACACTGTCTCATTTCATCTTAATTCATTAAAATTCTAACTGACAGAGATGTTTTAGTTTCTAAATAGTTCGCCTTTGATGAATATGATGAGAAGCAAATTAGAGTTAATAGCTAAAGCTCGTTACATTAAGCGAAGTATAATAAATGTAAATGATGATCACTTCCTAATCTCATTCAAGGGTTTCTAAAATTAGGATGACTGAAGGGACTTACCTTTGATATACCATTATTATATCTCATGCAAAATCATATGAAATATAAAACATCCAGCAAATTGTACTAATTTCCATGCTAATTTTGGACAACAGATACAATGAATATGATTATAAATGAAAAAAGAAATAATGACTAATTCAGTCAAATATCCATCACTGATAGACATCATTCCCTCTAAGCACAGCACCATGCTGGGTCCTGTGGGAGCTAGTATAGTAGATAGGGAATAAGCAACTGCTCCCCATCACTTTCTCTTCCTGTCATCTGCTTCTATTGCATTCTCTCTCTGCTTTTATTCCCACGGCTCCTTACAGACCTGAACAGTGCCGCCTAAGAATTGTCTATTTATGTGCCTTTCACCCTCTCACCTAGTTACCCTGTGAGCCCTACAAATGCAGCCCTTGTCTTGCACTGTTCATCGTATCTCCATGAATGCTACAGACTATCTGGGAGATCACTGGTACCAAAAAATGTTCTTCGATAAAATGTTTAAAAAAAGATTAGAAACAGTGGTGCAGACAATCTAAACAAATAGTTTCAGATGCGTAATGCACTATCTGATACACTACAAAGTATCAAAATGGTAGTCTGAAGTCCTGGATTTTCACAGTGCTTAAAGCATTATTATGATTAAATTACCCCTTCGAGACCAAATAACAACCAAACACTACAAAAGTTCCATTTTCCCCTTTCTTTTTTTTTAAAGATTTTATTTATTTATTTGACAGAGAGAGACATCACAGGCAGGCAGAGAGGCAGGCAGAGAGAGAGGAGGAAGCAGGATCCCTGCTGAGCAGAGAGCCCGATGCAGACCTTGATCCCAGGACTCTGAGATCATGACCTGAGCTGGCAGAGGCTTTAACCCACTGAGCCACCCAGGTGCCCTATTTTTCCCTTTCTTTTAATTTTTTTCTTCTGAAGAGTGGGGTCTCTTGGTAGCAGAGTCGGTCACCCTCTCATTTTAAGTTTATTGTAAAGTTTGCTCTAAATTTCCTTAGGCAGATGATGACTTTCTCTGAAAAGGCATCCTTTTCAGTTTCTGGTTGACTGTCACAGTTTGTGAGTTGAGACAATTCATGACTATGTTCAGAAAGAATCTAAGTAATTTGAGTATTTTATGACATCAAATAATAGGATAAAATTAGAATCTGATAATCTTTAAAAATATTTGTGTGCTATGAAATATAACAAACTCCCAAATACTTGAAACCAAAACTCTCCTGAAGGAGGGAAGGAAGGAAGGAAAAAAGGTGCCATTTATTCATTATCTCATGAAACATTTAGCTCTTTTTATTCTTAATCAAAATTTCACTTAGTCTTGATTTACTGGATTAATGTGCAAAATATTTTCATATGTTTTGAAAGTGGCACAAAAGTCACTGTGATGCTTATCTTACAGTCGCTAAATATAAGGCCGCGGCGATAACTGGTTACTTGGGAACATGCCTACTGGGTCTTTTCCTGCATCATATTGACTACAATCTTTTTTTTTTTTTTTTTTTTAAGATGAGAATATGTCAAGGACTAATAAGTTAAATCTTCATGTTAGAGAATGCATTGCCTTATTTTGTAAAGTTAGACATAACAAGTTATTCTTTTATATACTTACAAGGAAGAAACTGAGTATTGATGTCTGAAGACCATATACGGAAATATAATTTGATTTGAAGGAAAGCTTTAATTAAGGTTAGTAACAGAATGGAGATGGTAGTGTTTCCTAACAGGAAACGGAAATGAATCACAACTTTGAAAAGAAATATTCATGGTATGATGATGTGCTCAGGGACACAAGTAGCCAGCCTGTCTGGAGCACAGAGTGGGAAAGGGAGTGCTGAGACCCCAAATCAGAGGAGGTAGATAGGACCATTAATGCCAGTGGAGGGAAATGTCCTCTATTTACTGGCACTAAAGACTTGGAGCTGGATGGGAGAGTATCTTCTGTACCCTATACTTAGATAGACTGAGAAAAGCCAATATTTGGGATACAATTAAGAAATGAATGAAGGAAAGCAGGAGAGACCCACACAGGATTTAATACTGATAAGTACAACATATATTTCAATTCTCAGATAAGAGGTTCTAAGTGTTTTCTCATTTCAATACTGAACTGTATGTGGAAAACCAAATCCAGCTCTTGCTGTTCTAAAACATTAATAGAAGGAAGCTTTCATAGTCAATGATGTGAGAACTATCCAGAGTCATTTTACATGTCTGTAAGGATATGCAGGCACTATTGTTCTTTGCTTCCTTATTTCTTCCAAGTATTTATGCAATAAATATTATTTAACACAGGTGAATGTGAATCTAATGGAGACAAATCAACCTTTGAACCTTCTAGCCATTTGACCATCAGGCCAGATCTACCATCATCTAAAAAGGACATTATAATTAAGTAGATCAGATTCTAAAATAAACAACAGTTTCACCTTTATCCAAGGTTAATGCAAGTTCAGATGAACTGGAATTGCATTTGCTGAAGAGAAAATGCTTTATATCCACACTAAATTTTGAATAAAGAATGACCTTTCATTGCTTGTGCATTTTTTTGATTTTTAAAACTAAAAAACAAAACAAAACTACCTTAAGTTTAATATCTATAAGAATACAACTGTTACATTAAAGGTTATGTACTTTAATATAGTAGCCAAAAACGTAAAATATTTTTGCATATGTACACATCTAGTAACATGTAGACTCAGATAACATATGCAAATTACATGGAAGCATTTATATATTAGTATAATGCAGGAGTTCTTTTAGCAGTGAAGGCTATTTGCACTGTGATTAACACTGCAAGCAATCTAAATGGAAACAGACCTCAATTTGAATAAATTATGTTTAATTAAAGACTAGATATAAATGTTCACAGAATATAATGTAATGAAGTGAAAATTTAACATCTTTGTAATAAATCACATACATTTCTCTTTGTCATAGATCAAGACATTATCATTTCCAGAAAAAAAAATCCTCATCTATTCCAAACATATATACTTTTGGAATATACTTTTGGAATATATACTTTTTGAAATATACTACGTTCTTTTAGAACCAAGAAAAATTTGACATAGCAGTGCCCATACAAAATACAAATTTCCATGTTTGGTCATATTTATAGTTCATTCATATTAATAGCTATCATTTTTGAGGTTTTTATATGTATGACTGCTTCATGAGAATGATTTAAAAAAACAGCTTCATTCAGAATTGGATTTTATAATTAAGACAACCAGCTGAGTTCTGATCCCTCATCCCAAAAGCACAACACTGCTACCTGATTGAGGACAGTAACAAGAGCTGAACATGCATTTCCAGAAATAAACTCATGGTGCTTTTGTGTGTGTGTGTGGCAGAATTAAAAGCAAGGTAAAGGAAGAAAGGAGAGGAGAGGAAGAGATGAGAGAATAGATAATAGGTGATAACAGTATGCATTTCTTTGAAAGAAAGAAGCGCTCCACAAGGATTTCCAGGTCCTTTGCTCCATTGTAACTAATTATAAAAATTCATTCATATTATATCCATAACTTAGACTCTGCACCTTTATCATTACGTTGCACTTAGCCTATCTTATACAGACTTATAAAGGTGTGTTGGTGGTCTACCCTCTTAGGTGTAAGTTTCTACAAATAGAAATAATGTCAACCCATACACACTTTGGACTTTACTGTAAGAATCCTCTTCCAGGAATTGACAAAAACATATTTATAAGATCATTCTGACTACTCATGACTTGAGACACAACTGCATCACGAGAAGCATTCAGTTATTACTAGTCTTTTTTTCTGGATCTTTTTGGACCCATCACTGTGCAAATTATGGCCCTAAAGCCCAGGGAAATGACTTTGGAATGGTGGGTTGTCAAAGATTTTTTGAAAAACAAAATTATATTTGTTAGTTTTTTATTTGAGACTTAAAAAAAAAAAAAAAAAAAGGCTTCCCTGGGTGTAATTTCTTGCCACAGAAACCCTGTCCCTTCTTTTCAGAATTATATTTTAATATTCAGTAATCCCATTCTTCATTATAGACTCTACCAGCTGACCAGAGATGACATGGAGATTTCTGGAGGCTAATTCCCTGGGACCTCCTCTGGAGACATTAAATTTACTTAATTAACTAAACACCTAATTAATTAGTTTCAAATTGTTTCATATTTGTAATATGTAGAGTAGGAGCCATGGAAGGTACCACTGCTGGTCCATCAGTGTCCCAGTTCTTCCTTGAGTTTACCCAGAATTCTTGAGTTACCCATGTGGCCCCAGTAGTATAACTACATTTATTTGCCAACGTGGCTTAGACTGGTACTGACCACTGAGTACAGACCACCGTTTAGAGAAGATCATCCAGTTCTTCTTGGGATAGAATTCCATCTAACCACTTCTTGAGTGGAGACAAAGATAACTTAATTCAATCATGAAAATAACTCCTTTTCATGTCCCAAGTATATCCAGGCCAGTGAACATCAAGACGGAACAACTCATTTTCAGGCTGAGCACCCTAGTTTTCATATATTAAAAGGACATCATGGTAAAACCCTTATTTTTTTCTTTGCAAAGACATAATTTATCAACTTCCTTATTCCTTTCTCTTAGGCTGTCTTCTCTCCTGCAATATTTTATTGACTGTTAGTTAGCCAGCAGAGCTTATTTTCAAGAGCCTGCTATTTTTGAGACTAACAACCCATCTTTCCTCGGCTCCCCATTAGTTATGAAATATTCTCCAGACCTCCCATGAGTGACTGACTTTTAAAACTTGACCTTTTATTTAATTTTATCTAAAGCCTATGGTTTTTCAATTTCTCTTTTAAGTCTAAATAAATTATGATGAATTTCTAGAAATTCCATTCTCCCACTCAGATACTAAGATAAATTATGCTGTAATCAGAAATATCCACAGAATTTCCCAGTCCTTTCTGGGCCCAATTCACTAGTTAATTACTTTTAAAGTAGCAAATTAAAATCTGAATTCTTTAATCAGAACATATCACAAACCCTTATATAATAACATTGATAACCTTCACTTACCTAGAATAATAGTGTAAAACAAACACAACCAAGTCTAAGAGAAATTTATCCCTCACCACTTACTAACAAAGATGATACTCTCTGCTCATCTATATCCTGGCATCCTACCATTTATTTTGAGATATCAATTTAGATGCAAAAATATTTGCTACTAGTAGTCAGATAAAGCCCAATTCTTCAGGGTGTTTGCATACAAAATTATCCCAGTGGGGCTTTATTTCACTTACTCAGATATTTGGTTACTAAGATAAGATAGCTATCCAAGGTGCTTATAACAACAACAACAACAAAATAAATAACTAATGGAGATAGAAGGGCTGGGGGTGTGGTAATTAAGAGAGTATTATACTTCAAATATTTGAGGCCTTGAAAAAAATAAGAAATAAAACCTACATAAAAACATATAGTAGAAGCCAAAAAGAACCAAGGTCACTGGCAAAAATATGGACCAAAGAACAGCCTGTCTCTAAGGACATTACCAGGGGCATACAGCATAGTAACTTACCTTGCAATAGATATTTATTGATAGGTAGAAAAGAACTGAGAATATTAGAGGCCTGAAGAATTGTCAACTGTACTTTAATAGTGAGTGCCTTGATTGGGGCAGGTATACCAGCTTACTTTAAAGGGATTCTGTTAAGGATAATGAAGGTAGGACAATGCTTGTTTTAAAAGCTAGAACTTTGGGGCTCCTGGGTAGCTCAAGGGGTTAAAGCCTCTGCCTTCGGCTCAGGTCATGATCTCAGGGTCCTGGAATCAAGGCCCCTGTATGGCTCTTTGCTCAGCAGGGAGCCTGCTTCCTCCTAGCTCTTTGCCTGCTTCTCTGCCTTCTTGTGAACTCTGTCAGATAAATAAATAGAATCTTAAAAAAAAAAGGTTAGAACTTTGAAAAACTAACTAAATAACAACTAGAACTTTTATTTTATTTTTTAAAGATTGCATTTATTTATTTGACAGAGAGAAAGACAGAGAGAGAGCACAAGCAGGGGGAGGGCAGGCAGAGAGAGAGGGAGAAGCAGGCTCCCCACTGACCAGGGACGTGAGATCATGACCTGAGTTGAAGGCAGATGGATAACCAACTGAGCCACTCAGGCGCCCCCAAAACTAGAACATTTAAAATATACCAATGCAAAGGCTCCAAACCAGAGATTCTGATTTAAATGGTTTTGCGTGTAACAAAGGGAGTAATATTGTTTATATAGGAGTTCAGGCAAATCTAAAGATAGAGTTGAAACCACCATGTAGAACATTTGCCCATTCATCTATCCATCCTTGGTTCTGTGTTATGTGCTAAGAATGAAAAGATTACTATATCATGGCTCCTTATGTTTCTCAAGGCTCTTACAGTACAGTAGGTACTCAAAGAAATAATCCAGTTACAGTAGAAAGTGACGAATATTCTAACAGGAGAATGAATGCACAGTTTCTCAAAAAAACATTAACCCTGGAGGACAATGGGAGAAGGAAAGTAAATGGGAACTAGGGTAATCCAGGGAGGGAAACGAAACAAACTGAGGCTTTGGACACAGAAACAAACTGAGGGACTTGGAGGGAGGGGGGTGGAGGGATGGGAGAGCCTGGTGGTGGGTACTGGGGACGCCTAAAGCGTGGAGCACTGGGTGTGGGGAATGGGGAATGAATCTTGGAACACTGGAAAAAAAAGTTTTAGTAACAATAAAAAAAAAAAGGAAAAAACAAAACAAAACAAAACAAAACAAAAAACATTAAATGTCGGTAACTAAATTTGTCTAGCCAACTAGGGAATGTTGAATTTTAGAGGAGCAGTCTAGCTGAGTGAGGAGAATGCTTCTGGGTTATCTAGAGTTATAACTAATTACTCTGTAAAGTCATTTTTCTAAATTAATATACATCTCATTATTCTACAGATCTGAGAGTGACTCCTTATTGCCTCATAGTTCTTTGGTCCAAGTATGAAGTCATATATTTCCTAGCTTCTTACTTTATTATGGTAATATTATTTCTATATATATACATATTTTCATATTTATAATGTTTTATCTAATTAATTCTAGTAGTAGAATTAACTACTCTATTCTGTTATCTGCATGTCAAATTTGTTCATTTGCAGCTCTCTCTAGTTTTAGTGGTCGAACTGATTATCAGCTATCTTGGAGTAATCACAAACTCATAACTGGCTAAGATGAGGTTTATCCTGGAAGCATAACTATGACTTATATGGTTGCTTTTATCCACTTATTCACTCATTAAAATTTTGTTGAGTCCCTTCTATGAGTCAAGCCCTAAAATATATGACTGGATACATCAGTGAATGGGGATCAGTTCCTTTTCTAAGACATCTCATATTCTGCAATTCTAATAAAAAGAGAGATAATTAGAATAAGATTGTGAAACACATGTCCTATATTAGGTACTAGAGAGTCCACATATGGACCCACAAATCTATGGTCAAATCATCTTCAACAAAGCAGGAAAAAATATCCAGTGGAAAAAAGACAGTCTCTTCAATAAATGGTGCTGGGAAAATTGAACAGCTATGTATAGAAGAATGAAACTAGACCATTCTCTTATACCACACACAAAGACAAACTCGAAATGGATGAAAGACCTCAATGTGAGGCAGGAATCCATCAAAATCCTGGAGGAGAACATAGGCAGTAACTTCTTCAACATTGGCCACAGCACTTTTCTTTCAAGACATGTCTCCAAAGGCAAAGGAAACAAAAGTGAAAATGAAATTTTGGGACTTCATCAAGATAAAAAGCTTCTTGGGGCACCTGGGTGGCTCAGTTGGTTAAGCGACTGCCTTCGGCTCAGGTCATGATCCCAGAGACCTGGGATTGAGCTCCGCATCGGGCTCCCTGCTCAGCGGGAGGCCTGCTTCTCCCTCTATCACTCCCCCTGCTTGTGTTCCCTCTTTCTCTGTGTTTCTCTCTGTCAAATAAATAAATAAAATCTTTAAAAAAAATAAAAAAAAATAAAAAAGCTTCTGCACAGCCAAGGAAGCAGTCAACAAACAAAGAGGATGTTTGCAAATGACACCACAGACAAAGGCCTGATATCCAAGATCTATAAAGAATTCCTCAAACTCAACTCCCAAAAAGAAAATGATCACATCAAAAAATGGGCAGGAGACATGAAGAGGCACCTCTCCATAGAAGACATACAAATGGCTAACAGATACATGAAAAAATGTTCATCATAACTAGCTATCAGGGAAATTCAAATCAAAACCACACTGAGATACCACCTTATACCAGTCAGAATGGCCAAAATTAACAAGACAGGAAACAACAAGTGTTGGAGAGGTTGCGGAGAAAGGGGAGCCCTCTTACACTGTTGGTGGGAATGTAAGTTGGTGTAGCCGCTTTGGAAAACAGTGTGGATATTCCTTAAAAAACTAAAAATAAAGCTTCCCTATAACCCTGCAATTTCACTATGGGTATTTACCCCAAAGATACAGATGTGGTGAAAAGAAGGGCCATATATACCCCAATGTTCATTGCAGCAATGGCCACAATCGTCAAACTGTGGAAAGAGTCTTGGTGATCTTCAACAGATGAATGGATAAAGAAGATGTGGTCCATATATACAATGGAATACTATGCCTCCATCAGAAAGGATGAATACCCACCTTTTGTAGCAACATGGACTGGATTGGAAGAGATTATGCTGAGTAAAATAAGCCGAATTGAGAAAGTCAAGTATCACGTGGTTTCACTTACTTGTGATACATGAGGAGTAATGTAGAGGACAGTAGGAGAAAGAAAGGAAATGGGAAGTAGGGTAAATCAGGGAGGGAAAAGAGACATAAGAGACTTTGGACTCAGAAACAAACTGAGGGTCTTGGAGGGGAGGGGGTGGGAGGATGGGGGAGCCTGGTGATGGGTACTGAGGGCACTTATTACATGGAGCACTGGATGTGGGGCATAAACAATGAATCTTGGAACACTGAAAATAAATAAATTAATTATAAAAAAAGAAGATGTGGTGTATATAGATAATGGACTACCACTCAGATATTTTAAAAAATAAAATCTTGGGGTGCCTGGGTGGCCCAGTCATTAAGAGTCTGCCTTTAGCTCAGGATCAAGCACCACATTGAGCTTCCTGGTCAGCAGGAAGCCTGCTTCATCCTCTCTCAATCCTCCTGCTTGTGTTCCCTCTCTAGCTCTGTTTCTGACAAATAAATAAATAAAGACATACATACATACATACATACATACATATATACATAGAAATCTTTAAAAAAAAAAAAAAGGTGCTAGAACAGAACAGGTAATGGCTCTCCCTAGAGGAGATGTGGAAGATTGTTTACAGAAGGTAGGATGAGATTGGTGCTTACAGAATTAGCAGGAATGTTTTTAGTGGGAAGGAGTATAAAAGAACACAATGTTTTCAGAAAGAACCGAACACTTTTAAATGTCTAGATATGCATAGGACTATGTGCATTGAGTTACTAGGGATGGACGTTACTAGCTAGTGTGGACCAGATTTTTATGGCCCTATAAATCAAGTTAAGGGGTCAGAACTTTAGTCCTTGGATACTGAGGAGTTAATAGAGAATTGAAGGATGTGAAAGGGGGCACGGGACTGAAGAGACCTTTATTTTAGAAAGCTCATTCACATACTCTAGAATTTCATTACTGGGAACATTTTGGAAAAATAATTCAAAACGTCAGAAAGGAATTTTATCTGGAGTCCATACTACTCAGACCACATAACATGATTTGTATGGCCATGTATGTTTAAACATTTAGTTTGGTGTGAAATTAAATACACAAACTCCCTAATACAAGATGCCTATGTAATATAAAAAAAAAAAAGTTTATCCGAAATTCACACTTACCTGGGCATCCTGTGTTTTATTTAAGAATTCTGCTTGAATTGTCAGCTAGAATGTGAATTCTCCACATTCTCTTTCTTTCCTTTTATATAAGCACTTTAATTTTCAGCATATGGTCATGCTTTCCATTTTGTACATTCAGCAGACCTCAAGGAAAACTACCTACAGTGGAAAATTATTATTGACAAACAAGTCTTCCTCAGGCTTTTGCTAACACTAAAATTTGTTGCTTGTTTTCTGCAGAGTGGTTCATAATCTTTAGAGTTTAGAATCACCTTTATGTAAGCCTCAATACTACAAGGATGAACAAACACTTCAGGATGACTACCGACTGACTACTATGAGTATAGCCACTTACTTGTGGATTATTTACTATGTGCCAAATATTTTTCTTAACATTTATATGTAACATGACCCCCTCATGAGCTAGTAACGATGAACATAACCATTTAAGAGATGAGGAAATTGAGACACTGAAAATGTAAATAAGTTGCCCAGAGTCACACATGTGGTAAAATTGAGATTAAAACCTAGAAAATTTGTCTCAAGAATCTATGCTGTTTACCAGTATGCTTCACCCCCACTGCAAAACATTAGTACTCCCTCTTCCCCATCACTTGATACTTGCCTTTGGGGCTCCAGTCTATGTGCTGAGGTCAGATATGGGATAATGTATGGTTCTTGATCTCAACATGTTTATAATGATCTACTAATATTAGCATCGATGTTGTAGGTCAAAGAATCCAATCTTAAAATCTGTTAGGAATACATTTTCTCCCCAGTTCCTTTATTTCTCTTGGTGATTTTTCTCAGAATCTTAAGTGATTTGGGCTTAATGGGCATCTGTTCTAATTTTATTCCTTTATTTATAAATAGATTTCTTTGGCTCTTATATTCTTTTATACATACTTTTCAACTTTACATTCAGATGAAAGAAATACTTGTTTTAGTTCTTTGTTTAGAGAGGGCATGGATATATGTTATAGCTGTACAAGTGAAATATTTATTTTTCAGGGGTGATAAATCAACATTACTTTAAAATCTTTATCTGAAAGACAACATACATACAGAAAAGCATGCAAAATAATAAAGTTAAATGAGTTATTGTTAAGAGACAACCTGTGTAAGAAGCAAAGTCAAGCAAAACAATGCTGCTAGCACTCCAAAAACCATCACGTGTGCCTTCCATTCATATCTCTGGCCTCACGAAAGTAACCCATCTCCCACTTACTAAGGCAAGCAAGGACTCACTCTTTGTGTGGTTTATAATTTTACTACTTAAATAAGCATTCCTAAAAGAGTATCATTTGTCTATACTTAAACTTCACAGTAAAAAAAAAAAAATCATTCAGTATGTGTTTCCTTTGTTTGTGGTTTCATTCACAACATTGTTGCAGGTGGGTGCAGTGAATTCATTATCATTGCTTTGCAGTATTTCACAGTAAGATGTGCCATGATACATTTTCCCTTTTATTGTCAATGGCATTTATGTTGTTGTGGGAAATACAAGCATCAGTGAGCATACTTGTACATGTTTCTTGATTCATAAGTATACTAATTTGGGGAGAAGTATACCTAAGAGTGAAATGGCAGAGTCACTCATACATTTTAAGGTTTAACTGTTTTTTAAAGTGCTTGCACTCCTATCTGCAATGTAATTGATAACATCATTGGTAATAGAAATGGCAGGTAATCACTTACTCTACTTCATATACAACTTGAAAGTAGAAAGACTTAACACCACTATCTCCCTTTAAACTATATTTTTGACAAGAGAGGCTTGTAAGGGAACAAATTAGGACTCCCAATTCACTGGATTGAATTATTTTTTCCTTCAACAACTGTGGCTTTAAAAAAATAAATTAAGACAGTAACTTTTGCTAAAAGTAATAAACCAATGACGTCATGTAAACAATGTCACATTTAAATCACTGGTACTGCTACCAAATTACATTTTTTTTTAAAGATTCTATTTATTTGACAGAGAGAAACACAGCCAGAGAGGGAACACAAGCAGGGGGAGTGAGAGAGGGAGAAGCAGGCTTCCCGCTGAGCAGGGAGACCGATGCGGGACTCGATCCTCGGTCTCTAGGATCATGACCTGAGCCAAAGGCAGTCGCTCAACCAACTGAGCCACCCAGGCGCCCCCCAAATTACATTTTGTATATACAGAAAAGTAATTTCACTTAATTCTACAATTAACTTCTTAGAAAGAACTCTATAAATCAACTCCCACCTACAGATACATGTAGTCACATAATAAAATAAGAATACTTCCTGCTTCTACATTTTAATACCTTTGAAATTTAGTTATAGGCATAATTAAAAATGTGTTTAAATCATAAATTCTGTACACTTCTAAAGCAACTGTGAACATCAAATGAGTTAATTTGTGGTGAAAAAGCTTATGAACTGTAAGGACTGTAAAAAGAATGATCCATATTATTATAATATGGACGAATCTGTATCCATATTGTTCTACAGAGAGTTTCTCCATTATATCGCTGAATGAGACACAGTACATTTTTTAATGAGACTTTCTGTACACAGGTATTTCTACTTCTGGGGCTATCATCAGAGTAAAGAAATGAGTAGCATTTTCATAAATATTCTACAGAAGAACAGCCCTGCTTTGGAGAGTCAGGAAAGACAGTATTTAGCCACATAATTGCAAAGCCCATGGAAATTTTGATCCACTGAATGGGATAATTCAAGAGATACTCTTAATATGTTTTCTTTCTAAAATGGGGACATTCACTATTTTTTTAAATGAGAACATCAACACTATACATTTTGGTTGATGGATCACTAAGAGCCAGAGCTGAAGGAAGTCTGAGCTAGGCTGGTAAATACAGAGAACACTCTGTAAAATTTCACTTCAGTTCCCATCAAGGTGAAAGAACCCAGTGGCTATATTTCCCTCAATTCGAGAATCTCCTCTACATAATTATAGGAGGTTTCCTGGATTCCTGGCAGATCTAGAGGCAACCAAACATCTGCCACACTCAAGGCCATCATGGAAGAATCTGCTTCGAGCAACCAACTCACTACTCAGTGCCAAAAAAGCACTGCTTACGAGCCATGACTCTTGATATTTTATTTTTTTCCTCCCATACTTATTATTAAGTATGCCAAATAGGCATATTTTTTCATTAAAGGTGATAATGTTAGGATTCAAGAGAACTTCAGTTTCTGGCCAAGACACAGCCCAGATCTGACCTCCTAAAACAACCAAAAAACTGAAACAGACAAAACGTGAGACAACAATTTTGAAGACACTGGACATTAGGAAAGAAAGGACAATAATAAACCAGGTGGGTCTTCCAATTGCTTAGGTTTACTGCCTTAAGAGGGTTTCCAGGCTGCAGCACAGAAAGAAAGAGTCCAGGTGGAGCCTGGCCAATCCTCTGAGATAAAGAGAAGAGGCTGAGAGGAAGGGTGGCACAGAGAAAGCCCACAGGGATCTGCACGGCACCTACTCGGGAATTCAGCAGAGCGTGGGTCAGCTCATGCAAGGAAGGAAACTACTGAGGAAAGAACTGTCTGAGTGGGCCAAAGGGTGCAACTTGGAGCTCACCCCAGGCTAGTAAAATTGCCTGATGCCTCCAGGGACACTGAAATATAAACTAATTCATGGGACATTGGGAGAGGACTCAGAAAAACCTTGCTCACCTCAGTGGTAGGAAGTAATTAGCCTAGACTGAAACCTCACTGGTATCACTTAGCAAATCTTATAAGCAAAACCCAGAAGGATCAAACTCTTTTCAAATAACTTGACTGTGTAAGAGAACAAAACTCAAGAAGTTATAAAGGACTACAAAGTACCTAATACTCAACAAGGTAAAATTCATGTCAGAAATCCAGCCAACATTAATAGACATGCAAAAAAATCAGGAAACATACCAGATTTTAGAATTGGTGGGCAATGATATTAAAACAGCTATTATAACTATATTCCATATACTGAAAATGTTAAATAGATACATGGAAAATACAAAGAGACTAAATTGAACTTCTACAGATGAAAGTTACAGTGTGTGAGATAGAAAACATACTAGCAGAATATAAAGATTAGACATTGTAGAAGAAAAGATTGGTGAATTTTTACGACATAACAGAAACTATACAGAGTAAAACACAGAGAGAGAAGAAAGCAACTGGACATCAGGGAGTTGTGGGACTCATACACAAGTAGCCTAAAAGAGATGTGAGTGAGGTCTTGGAAGCAGAGGGGACAGAAAAATATTTGGAAATGGCCACACATTTTCTAAATATGATGAAAACTATACTTACAGATCCTGGCAGCTCAACAAATCCCAAGCATCAGAAACATGAAGAAATATCACAAAGGCACACCATGATTATAGTTATAAAAATGATTCTGTAAATAAGTGTAGCTTTTTCAATAAATGATGCTAGAACAACCTAATATCTATATATAAAAAACAAAAACAAGGAACTTCAATCCACATCTCATACCACATACAAAAATTAATCCAAAATGAATAGTAGACCTTAAAGGAAAACCTAAAACTAAAAAAAATAATTATTGGAGAAAATCTTTTGGCAAAGTTTTCTGAGATACAACATCAAAAGCATGAGCCATTAGAATTGATAAATTGTACTTTATCAAAATTACAAACCTCTGTTTTTCAAAATCAATTTTAAGCGAATGAAAAATATGTCAAAGATTGAAATATTTAAAATCAACTATATTTATAAATCAAATATAAATCACTTATATTCAAAATATCTACAGAATTCTCAAAAGTCAATAATAAGAAAACAAGTAACTCAAAAATAACAACCACAACACAACTACCACCCTAGGAAAAAGATTTGACTATACTCTTCACAAAAGGATATATAGTAAGAATGGCAAATAAACACATGAAAAGGTGTTCAACAGCATTTGTCATTAAAGAAGTGCAAATTAAAACCAAAAATATATTACCAAATATTACAATGGCTAAAATTAAAAAAACTGACCATACCCATGTCAGGGAGGATGTGGAGGAATTGAACTCTCATACATTATTGGTTAGAATGTAAAATAATATAATCAGTTTGGAAAACAGTTTAATAGTTGCCCAAATACTTAAATATATATCTACCATATGATCCAGTCATTCCACTCCTAGAGAAATGACAACAGTTTAATAGTTGCCCAAATACTTAAATATATATCTACCATATGATCCAGTCATTCCACTCCTAGAGAAATGACAACTTATGTCCATACAAAGAGTTGTATGACTGTACATAGCAGCTTTATTTGTGATGGTCCTAAACTGGAAATAATGGCCATCAATTACTGAGTGGATAAACAAATTGTGGGATATCTATACAGTTGAGATAACTCAGAAATGAAAAAGAATGAACTACTGATACAAACAACAACATGGAGGGACTTCAAAATAATTATGCTGAGTGAAAGAAACCATACAAAGAGAACACATATTTTCTACTTCAATTTATATAAATTTCTAGAAATGAAAACTTATTTATAGATGGAAAGCAGATCAGTGGCTGTTAAAGTAAGAGCGACAGATGGGAGGGATTAAAGTAGAGTAGAAACTTCTGAGGATGATGAAAATGCTCACTATCTTAATTAAGATGATAGTTTCATAGGCACATACATATGTCACAAAGTACCACAGTGTGCGTTGTAAATATGTGCATTTTATTGTGTTCATTCACAACTCACTTATTTATCAGCTGTGAATTTAGAAACACACACACACACACACACACATCCAATACACATACACAGCATCACTATAACCAGCCCACAAAATTAATGAGGGACATCAGCCTTCTCATCAAATTCACATCAGAAAGGGTTTTTTATATTTATACCCCAAAGCGAGAACTATGCAGCCCAAATGAAATAAGGCAGGCCTTATTGAAAAGACTGAGTAGTTTAATAAAACATACTAATAGAAGGAGCTGTATTCATAAAAATGACAAAAATACTAATTTTTTCACAGCAGTTTACCTCCTGCTTTGCAGGTTATTTTCATCACTCAAGGAAGGCTTTGCAGGAAGCCTTAAATGAAGATGAATGGGAAAAAAGTCATATAACTGCAAGATTTTCTATTGCTCATATATTTTTTGTTTTGGACTGGATTTATTTCTGATATGGTTGACTGTAAGGAATCTGAAGATTATTAAACTATAACTGGGGTTACCTGTACTTTTCCTAATAGTCCTTATTTCCCAGAAATTTTTCTGAGGCAAATTCATAAAATATACAGATGTGTACGTTTCTTGCACTTTTAGGATCTTTTTTAAGAGACCATAATTTTCAAGTAGGAACCAGGAAATAATTTCCTCTAGTTCTCTTTACTCCTATATGAGAGATATGCCTTTAAAAACAAACATATGTGTATGGGTCTCTATATAATAAGTGTGTGCTTATATATACAATAAATATATTTGAAAGGAGGGGAGCTTTTTATTAATTTCTTTTAATATACACTAAGATGGAAATCTCAATTCCATTAATTACTTGCCATGTAGTTTCATATTGTAAAAGTAAGCCTTCAGGGCAACAATTTCCATCATTTCCAATGAACCTGATTAAAATAATTGGCTATTTCCATAAGAAGTGCTCTAACAAACGGTCCTGTTCTGTCAGAGAGGAATGGGTCTGATTAGAAACTGTATTACTGTGCTATGTTATTGTAAGATTAATGTAGAAAGAAAGTTTAGTTGCTTTTAATAAAATCCAGTGACTCGCGAATTGGACTAAATATCAGTAAATAGTAAGTATAAGCGTAACTCCACTTAATTTGGTTGTTTAATTTGGCCCTGAGTATAATGATTTGAGTTTATGCAGCAACTTACTGCTCTACACTCATTAAATCCCTTTCTCCTGTGTTTCAGGGGATACAGGAGGGCTTATGTAGTCTCAGTTCCTTAGGTGATAGAGTTATCTTCAGAAGTGGTTATTAGGAGGATTTTTCCAGAGTGGATTCCATCCGCAAGGTACTACAGTATTTAAAACATTTTGTTAGGTGATGCACAAATAGAGAACAACCAAGATCTACTGGTGATCTACTTTACTGAGTGTTCAGATACATTTTTGACACATGTAGAGCTTTCTGTTAAATTTCCTGTTGGCTCCTTGCTGAGTTTTGGGCTTGAGTCTGCCCCCTCTGTGACCATTGTCAGATCTAAGGTTAAGTTCCATCTGTTTTGCACCTCTGTTTATAGTGACAACAGAAGCTCAAAAGTACCAGTGAAACATGCAAAACCTTCTACGGTGTAGACTCAGAAGTGGCTCACTCTCATTCCACCTCATTCAGTTGGCCAAACCCAAGTCACATCTTTAAGTTCAAAGTGGAGGGAGAGGGAGAAAAATATATTCCTCTTGGCAGGAAGACTTCTAAAGTCATACAACAAAGGGTGAAGATGAAGGGGTGAAGAAATGAGGCAATAATGTAGTCTGTATATCAATTCTTCAATGTCTTTTCTATAAGTGATTACAAAAAAAATGGAAAATGAAGACTGTTTAGAGTAGCATGATTCTGTGAATATTATTCACTGTAGAACCAAGTAGGAAAACTGTCATTTTGCTTCACCAAAAATGTGCCACTCTAAGGTGGCTGTTCTGGCATCACAGTCAAATGGATTTCCTTTTGGTATATCTATGAGTCGTTTAAATCATGTCACGTTGACATGCTTCACAGTTACAGAAGGTTTTTTTCTTTCTTTTGGTTTTTCCCAGAATATCTAGTTGTTTTTCTTATTGAGGGAAGTATGAACTTGTTCACCATATGATCACAACTTTTCCAAATTTGACTGAAATTCATTCCAAAACTTCCTTTTCTTAAAGATTTTATTTGTTTATTTGAGAGAGAGAGAGAGAGAGAGAGAGAGAGAGAGAGAGAGAAGGCACACAAGCAGAAGGGAGGGGTAGAGGGAGGACAACCAGACTCCTGGCACAGCAGGACTTGATCCCAAGGCCCTGGAATCATGACCAGAGCCAAAGGTAGATGCTTAACTGAATGAGCCACCCAGGTGCCCCTCCAAAGTTTCTTGAAGACGTTCTCCTGGAGCTTCCTGATTTCCTGTTCTGAGTTGGACTGATTGCTTTCCAGGTCTGCTGCAAGCTACATCCTGGAACTTCTTTTTCCTTGCTCCCCTGTAGGTATTCTGTTCTATGTTGTGGCCTAAATTTCTCTTTTGTATCCTCTTTTCATTTGCTATACAACATCTTCAGGTAATTTTCATGAAAAGAGTGAGAAAAACATTAGTTTAAGCCTTTGTCTTAAAAAATGTCCCACACAGGAATAAAATTTACTTAGTAATTGGAATCTAAGTTTAAATCCATGTATCCTCAGAAATTTAAGCATATGCTCATTTCTTCATTGACTTACATAGATGGTTACTTTCTGAGAAGTCTGAAGCCAATGTGATTTTTGCTTCTTTAAGGTTAACATGTTACCTCTCTTAGAGGTTTAGGGACTTTGTCTATATCCATGATTCACAAGAATTTTTCCTGACACATCTTGCTTTTTTTTTAAATTGTGTTGGTACTCATCAATTGATTTCAATATGAAGACTTGCGTGCTATTGCCTCCAATATCTCTATTTTCCCCAGAACTAAAATGTTAGTCTTATGTTGAATCTCTTAAACTGATCCTTCATGTTTGTTAAACATGTATCTCATGTTTTTCATTTGTTTATACTTAAGTCTAAGTTTTGGAAGCTTTCTCTGACTTTAATCTGCTGCTACATTTAAACAAATACTTCTAATTCTATTTCCCATACCTGTGAATTCTTCTTCCAAGTGATGTTTTATTTTATAAATACCATATTTTCTTTGTTGTTTTTATTGAGATGTTTTAAAAATGTCTCTCTGTCCCATGAATCATATGTGTGTCTTCTTGTATCAGTTATTCTATGTACTCATTTTGGATCTTCTGGTTGGTGCTGCTTACTTCAAATGACTCACAGTCCTTGACTGTTTATATGAATGAAAAAGCTAGGTTGATTAATATACTTAACAGGTATAGTTTCTTCAGTCTTTCTATAAATTTATTTTCACCAATGGTTTTCTCTCCTGCATGGAAGGACTGACTGTGAGCTCCAAGTATGAGGAGCCTAGACAGGGGGCAGGGAGCAAGCCTACCTCTATTTGCAAAATGAGAAGGGTTTGATTCAGTGATGAATACTTCCATATTAGGAACCCAAGCTCTCCCCCTGTAAAAAGACTCCAAGTTTTTACACAGCAGTCTTTAAGTTGTAGCGTTGGAAATAATGTTTTGTATGTATGGGATGTAGGAAGAGAAGAGGTAAGCAACTGGAGTCACTGTTGTAAAGTAAGTTCTTAATTAACTAACTTGATTTCTGTCCACTCATTTCTCTGTACCAGCGGACTAGAGCTGACACCTAGCTTGGACTCTTCTACTAAAAGAAGAACATCTCTTATCTCCATTTCAGACTTTTCCAGGTCAGGAAAATAGGCTTTGGTCCCCTTCTCTGTCAATATGGTTTCTTTCTATATTCCTTCATTTGGAAATGTAAAAAATCACTGGGGTTCTAACAATCTTTTCTCACTATTTTCAGCTTGTTAAAAAATTATTCTTGCTTTATTTGATTTTCACTGTCACTCCAATAATATTTGAGAATAAGAAATGGTAAATATGTATATACAGTTTGCCATCTTGAAAACCTAAATTTAAATTTTTTTTTACACACACACACACACACATATAATACACACACATACACATATAGTTAACTAGTATTTAGTTAGTCAGTTAGAAACACAGAAATAAAAAGGAGACCATCCAACGGCACCTGGGTGGCTCAGTTGATTAAGGGTCTACCTTTGGCTCAGGTCATGGTTTTAGGATCCTGGGATGGAGCCCTATGTCAGGCTCTCTGGTCAGCAGGGAGTGTGTTTCTCTCTCTCCTTCTGTCCCTCCTGCCTGCTTATGCTCTCTCTCTTTCTCTCAAATACATAAATAAAATCTTTTAAAAAAGGGGGGTGGAGAAAATCCATTAGGGTATTACTTTCCCAAACAATTCAACTCAAATGTTCACTATATATTCTAGGGTTATGAATGAAGAAGCTTTTTAAGCTATTGGAGACCAACCTCCTACCAGCATCCCTTGATTTAAAGATGGGTCTTTGAGGAGGATAGCAGTCCCACACATCACATCATTTCTTCTGACTACTCAGTAAAGTTACAGAAGAGCATATTCCCTGACAGAGCAATAAACTCAGTCCCAGAGATTGTTTAGGAAAGCTTCAGGAGAAGTTATTCTTTTATTAAACCTAGGATCCACCAAATAAAAACTTTCTTCAACATATATTCATTTGCGACCCAGACCACAGTACCATCAACACATGTCATATAGACAGAAAGAGAGAAGTCAAACACAACTAGGCTTCCTCGTCCAGTACCATCATTATCAAAAATTTGATGTCAGAAATTAACCACGATCCAGACTTTTTATGTAATTCTCCTCAGAAGAAAAAAGAATAGCAAATACTTGATAAATCTCTAAGGATATCTACTCACAGTATTAATTCTGAAACAGTTCCATGTACATTGTAGTTGTGAAATAAGGTGCCCACCATTTAGCTACTATGAAGAATCAGTTAAAGAAAGGGGATGGGGTCATGGAGGATGAAATGTCTAAACTTTTCTTTTAACTGAAAAACACACACATGTGCCCACACATACAGTTTCTGGCATTATTTACTCATACTATTTTCATGAATGTCCATATTCTCTAAATGCAACATAATCTTTAAAATTACAAAGTCTGATTCTACGTTTCTTCCAAATCAATTTCTTTCTTTCTTTTTTTTTTTAAATATTTTATTTATTTATTTGACAGAGAGAAACACAGAGAGAGAGGGAACACAAGCAGTGGGAATGAGAGAGGGAGAAGCAGGCTTCCCGCCGAGCAGGGAGCCCGATGTGGGACTCTATCCCAGGTCGGCACTCGATCCTGGGTCTCTGGGATCATGACCTGAGCCGAAGGCAGTCGCTTAACCAACTGAGCCACTCAGGCGCCCCCCAAATCAATTTCTTGAACTCTTTCCATTCTTCCCACATAGTATGACTCAGTGTTCCTGACAATGGCAGAGCTGTCAATCTGTAATCTCTGTCAGGAAGCCCGAGGAGGGAAGTATATAGGAAAACATGAGGAAAACTTTTTTAATTTTTGTGAATTCTTATTGGCAAATTTGCTTTTTCCCTTGTAATTACTTTTTATAGAGATGTGCTATGAATTAAAAATAATAGAATACAGAAAGCTAAGTGCATAAATTACTAAATACATAAATATTCAAAGAGGTAATTAAAATAAAACAATACTTTAGCCTTAGAATATTGCATGTTTTGGCGACAAATAAAAGTGGATGTTTCTGAAATTTTCTATATATTATTGAACAAAGAAGTGTTTCTATAATGAAGTAGCATGCTGCCTATAACTAAAGCATTAAAATAGTATAGATACAAAAGCGTTAGGCAAAACAAGCTTCATTACATATGACAAAAGATAAAAGAAGAATACATTTGTAAAGCCAGATGTCCTAGTAAGTAAAAGTAAAAATAAATTGAAGTCTAGCTGGTTTATAAATTTATCAATTATAATGGACAGAGTCAAGTTCTCTTTACATTTACTCTTATCCAACAATTCACAAAAATAGGTAACCTTAAGGGTTTTATCAATTTACTTTTTTACTCTGAAAGTGAACACTGCTCTGATATTTTAAAGAATATTATCTGCACTGAAGGAAATTAAAGTGAATACTGGGAAAATAATTTTTCCAATTCCCACTAGCAAAACACACAAAAATTTGGCTGCACTCATATATATCTAAATATGTCAGCTTTCTCTCAGAGACATGCCCTGAATTATGCTACAAAACAGAATACCTGCGAGATGAAAGAGCATTCAGAATGTCAAGACAGAAATACATCAATTACTAAAACATAATTTTAAAGTGCTTCCAGCATATACAAAATACATTTATATTCTATAGTTATGTAGTGCATAGTACTACCTTATTATAAGGTAAACTTTGCATCTATTTGCTATTTATCCTTCAATTACATGGTAAAATTGGATAGTTAAAAAGAGAAGAATACATAAATATAAAAGTCTTTGCTTTCATGCCCTGAAACCTTTTACCTTAAGATGTTTAGAAAAACTATTACTTTGAAAACAATTTATATTTGTGATAAATTATCCATTTTCTATAACAAGGTGTTTACCTTAACTTTTGAAACCTTCAGGTCAAGCCATTCATTTTGTCATTCCATTCTTTTGCATTGCAATTTCATTTTTAGTATAAAGGTATAGATCTAATAATCATACTCCTCCAAATATCTACAGTCATTTTATATCCCCCCAAACTCATTTATTACAAAATGCATAAAATGTTCCCTCGTGGTGCCCACAACAAAAGAACAAGCAGAACAATAAGAAGAAACAATGTACATTTTTATTATATTTTAATGATATTCCCCTTGCCTGTATGCATACAACCAAGTAGAAACATTTTAGCCACAGGCATCTCCAGAGATCCATTTTATGCCACTCCGCAATACAAATTAATGGGTAGAAACTTCCATTAACAAAAAAAGTTAAACAGCAACTAGCTATCTATTACAAATATACAGTGCACTTATGGGTTAGCTCATCCCAAGTCACTGTATGAAAGCCAGGGTGCCAACGTTATTACAAGTATTACTCCTAGGGTTGCATAAATTTCCCTGATTGAGGTTTCATATTGTTTGAATAATCATAAATAGACCACCAATTTGTAGGTAGAAAATGGTGTCTTTTGGGTTAGCTACAAGTAGAAGAAATGAATTAACATAAATAAAAGACATAACATTTGTTGGTTACTCTTACAAGTTCAAGTTTACATGGGCTCATATGTTTAAGTATATATTTTCTTTCAAAAGTTTTAGGTATTTTCTAGTTCTTTCTAACCATGGTCTCAAAATTCTTGATCACATATTTCTATCGTATAATTTTAATTGTGGTATGAATTTCAAATAAATATCTAATTAAGTATTTGTGAATATATAGAAGTATTACTAAATGAGTATATTATGTAAATTATAAAATGTAAATAGAAAATATAAATTTTAAAAATGAAAAAATGTTGCAAAAAGCATCTCCCTAATTGTGATGGCTTTATATTAGTATTAACATCCCTAAACATGGTACTCTGAGTGAGTTCATCAACAATAATGGTGGAAGTAAAAATGTAATATGGAATATGTTGCTAATTTCAACTTAGAAGGCTAATCTCCTGTTAGATATGATCAGTTTAACACTATCTCATGTTTTGTGCTTAGCTCATATTAGCAGAAGAAATGTTAGTTACCATTTTCTTCTCCTCTTGCATTTCACTATTTTCTCCAATTTGGCATTTCTCTGCATATTTCTTTTCAAGCCAATGTGGGTTTGGTGAGGGTTAATTTAGTCAAAAATAGATAACATAAGCAGCCGTATGGTGCTGAAAGTATGCTGCTCTGTAGAACTCCAACTTTTCCCTCAGAACCTCTGCACTAGTGTCCTTCTGACAAAAAATGCAGGGAGGTACCTTATCAATCTATGTAGTAAATTTAATATATGTAATTGTTCACAATAAACATATACAAAAGTAAATTCTCTTATTTTCTTTGCACCTATCAGGAATAAGCACCTAGATATGAAAACACACTACAAGTAAAGTGTCCAAGAGCATGGATCTGGGGATTTAACATAGGTCCTATTTGTAAGCATAAAACCATTCTCCTGTATTTATGATTCCTAAAGCAAGACAATGGTTAATAGAATTACATTTTTTTGTTAGTTCAATCATTTCAAATATTTTGTATATAAGTATTTCCAGCTAATATGCTTATATAATTAGAAGTATTTCTAACTTAAGGGGAAAGAAAAAAAAATATTTCTTAGGCTAGCTTAAGGATACTTGCCTTTTTAAAAACTGGGTTTGGTATGATTAATGTTATATAGTCAAGCCTATATACTTGGACAGACGGTAAGATCATAAGGTAAATGTAAGGGAATAATTCACCCAAATCAAAAAATGAACACTGGCTTTCCCAATGTGTAACATTTAAAACAAAGAATTTCCCAGTATTTAAAACACAAACAAACAAAAACACTTTTTACCTAATAGTAGATATTTATGTCTACCTATCCTTGAATCAAATCTTGAACCAGCTTCCACAGTTTTCCTGGTTATCTTTAGGTAATAAAAATATCCTTAGCTGGGGCGCCTGGGTGGCTCAGTTGGTTAAGCAACTGCCTTCGGCTCAGGTCATGATCCCGGGGATCTGGGATCAAGTCCCACATCGGGCTCCCTGCTCAGCAGGAAGCCTGCTTCTCCCTCTCTCACTCCCCCTGCTTGTGTTCCCTCTCTGGCTATGTTTCTCTCTGTCAAATAAATAAATAAAATCTTTAAAAAAAATCCTTAGCTTACTTTCAGTTAATAAACAAACATTCATTGACGTTGTGCATATTAAACTAAATCCCGTCTTGTGGCATCTAAAAATCCATGAATATGTCCAGCTTGGAAATTTCTTCCCCAGTTTAGGTGTGTACCTTAGCAAGGGAAAAGCAGGCCTTCTCTAAGCACTTGCAGGGCCTTGGCAAAAGGGCAGCTGTCTTACATGTCTGAATATTTAAAGATTACAAATAAGGTTAATATATTGTGAAATATGTTTTTCTTTCTATATATAGAGCTATATATATTATTCTACCTTTCTAACAATGTGAAGGACTAGGTTTGCATTTTGAACTCCCAGATACTTCAGAGTTCCATAAAACAATGTGAGGGCCCTGGGGAAAATGGCTTTCAATCCACCCTTGTCAATGAATATCCAACCCCAATATCCAAGCTCTGCCTCCCTTGCCCAGTGAACAGCTACCCCATGGCCTAACCCTGAGCTGAAGGGTACGCACACGAGTGACACAGTTCATCCATAACAGAGCAGATATGAAGAAGAGGCCCACTCATTTTGACATAGTATCCTGGAGTCCTAAGTACCTTGAGCATGGTCTAGAAGGGAAATCTATCTCCAGGTGGGTGGGGCACCCTCCTTTGTTCCCACTGACTCTTTGCTCCTTGGTGAGGGTTGATGTAAAATAGAGGCCAAAGCAAGGTCTCCAAAATGAGAGGTTCAAGGCAGAGGAACCCTCCTGGCAGTGCCCAAGTAAAGAACTGAAAGCCAGGATAGTTTGTTTGGTTTTCTTTACTCTCATTCCAAGACATCCTCTACTCTCTAGTTGTATTTTGACTCTCCAGTGTCAGAATAGATGAAAGTCTTCCTTGATGGTCAGGTTGAAAGGTGACATTGGTGACTGCTGGTTGTGTGAATGTGGGCTCATTCTCTCCTAGGGCAATTTTATGGGTTTTCTGAACCTTACTTCTGGGAATTTCTTACCCTTAGCCACCTTCTCTGATGGGTCACTATGCTTTGCCTCCTAGTTCCCTATGGACCACCCACCCTGGTGAGTCAGGGAGCTTGCCTGGGCTTTTCCCTTGGGCTCCATTTCTCCTAAGGAAACACAGCTGATTTGTTTTTGAGCAGTTCACATCTGGCCCACAGGAAAGCCACACAATCTTTCCCTGCAGTATTCTAAAAGTGTGATCTGTTGCTTCAGCCACAGCCTCTTCTCTTTGGACACCCCCAGGCAGGTATTAAGCCATGAGTGTGTATATGGTGGCATACAAGAAGTCACTACAAATAATAAAGGAAAACTTAGTGTTTTCTTTCTGATCTCCCATGGTTTCTTTTTTCTTTATCAGTAATAATGTACTTAACATAAATCATGTTTGAAAAAAGGGAATTTCTAAGGAAATAAGATATCTGCTTTTAAATGCACCAAAGCTCTTGAGTTTTGCACTTGAGAAAGTTTTGAAATAAAAGTTGGGCAAGAAATCTGAATGTCAAAGAGTGTCTCTCCTTTCAAATGACAAAACAAAATCATGTCCCAAATCTCTGGAAAACAGAAAGTGACCAGGAGGTTCATTTTAAATATATTCTCTGAACCATTTGAGAATGGCAGGTCATAAACTACAGTAGAAAGATAGCTTGCAATAAACATTTTTCTTCAATTCAATTGCTCTGAAAGGGAAAGAGAAAGACTACATTCTCAGATAAAATGTCATTTACACCCCTAGAAGACTACTCAGAGAAACTGAAATAAGTTATATTTTAATGAGTTTGAAATATCAATTAAAAAAATAGAGCCAATTATGAGTTAAACTATTCCAGAGAAATAAGGCAATTTCACGTTTGTTTAATTTTTGATACATAAGGCTATCAGTGAAAAAATATACCAAACACCTTAGATGAATTCATAACTTAGAAAAAGCAGTTGATAATCCCAGGAAATTATCTAAGCAGACTGAAAACATTAACCAGAGGGACTCCTGGGTGGCTCAGTTGGTTAAGCAACTGCCTTCGGCTCAGGTCATGATCCCGGAGACCTGGGATCGAGTCCCACATCAGGCTCCCTGCTCTGCGGGAAGCCTGCTTCTCCCTCTCTCATTCCCCCTGCTTGTGTTCCCTCTCTGACTGTGTTTCTGTCTGTCAAATAAATAAAATCTTAAAAAAAAAAAAAAAAAAAAGATTAACCAGAGATAACAACCAGCCATCCTGAATCAACCCAAGTATATGGTTATGGTAATGTGGGCACTAATGTATTGATATGGACAGCACACCTTTTATAGAGAGAAAAACGCACATAGTGACTTTCAGCAAAACAAACAAACAAAAAATAGCAACAACAACAAAAACAAAACAACAACTAAAATCAAAATCCATGTGTATAGACTTGCAGATATACAATGAATTTCATCCTAAATGAGGAAAAAGAAAATGATTCTGGAAAATGCTAGCTATATTGTCACTAAAATAATACCTTATCAACTTCTAGGTGGACTCCATTGGTTACACTATTCAAATACAATGAGTCATTTTTAGATGGCTCCATAGAAATTTGGAGTAATTTTTCAGCCTCTAAAAAGGCTAACCTGGACTGGCCATAAGGGATTTATCTTTACTGTTGTACACGTTTTACTGTGTTTGCTGTTCTCACTATGTATGCAGAGCCAATCAAGAAGAATTTGGAATAATTGTTTCTTTTCAACATATATCCTGATTTTCCCTCAAAGCAGTTGAAACAGCTTGCAACAAAATCCCTACATATGGAGAAAGGTAATAAAAATAGATATCTGAAACCATATAGTGGAGTGGGAATGACAGAATCCTAGGATAGAATACTTACTGATTTGTCTATACCAGACAAGCAAAATAGCTTCTATAGTTCTCAGTATCTGAAAACATTGAGCATCTTCATATTTCAGAAAAAAGAAACATGTACTTCCCTGAATTTAATAAATTATACCAATATTACACCTATAATGGTATCCTGTCATTCACTAAACAAATATTTATTGTAAACCTACTATGTGACAGGCACCTTGCAAGATATAAGGGATAAACTGGTATGTAAAATAAGCACATAACTCTGCCAAATCAGGACAAGTAACTGCAACATGTCTAGTGCAAGAGACGAGACAATTGCAATTATTTCTGCAATTCACCATGGTTTTCTCTAGGTTTCTATTTGTGTAGTCAAACAACAAGCTGAGCTCCTACTAGTCATTCATTTATCAACTATATTTTGAGGACTATGCAAATGCAAGGCGAAATTCTGGGTTATAGTCAGGAATCAAGGATGACTCAGGTAGAAATTGTCTTTAAGTTACCTGGGGTGATGAGAAATACACAAATAAATACAAAATAAGGTAGACAGAATGGAGAAATACATGTCAATCAAAGTAGAAAGCAGTGGGGGAGCTTTTTGCTTGAAGCAGTGGAAATCGTGGAATTGTTTCTAGAGGATCTACTGCTAGTATTACAGATGAGCCATATGGGAAAGGGCTCCCTAGCAGGGAAAGCACATCAGCAAAGGCAGCACAATGGGCAATCAAAGAAGAGGCAGGAGGAAGAGCAAGTGCCTAAGTTGGGCAAAGCATCTGTTATATAAAAGGGAATGTGGGAATAAAGTAAGGAAGTTAGGTCAGGGCTAGGTCTGACAAGGGATAAGGTTCAGCTTATGGAATTGGTGGCTCTGTGTCTCCACCATGGAAAGGCTAGCAAAGGAGACATACAGCTAGACCTTTGCCCCCAAGGACTTTGTAATCTAATATGTACATGGCAAGGCAAATGCAAGATTCTTGCAGTTTATTACTCTCATGTCCTTTTCATCTACTAGATGATGTAGAATTTTATAAAAAAAAGCAACTACACAATTGGCACCTGTCTGGGAAGGGCATATTCAGAGTCATCTGATCTGTGACATCACCACCTTCTCCTGTGCTTACGTTGTATGTGTGACTACAGTTTCTCAGGACCCATTTCTCCCAAAAGGGTAACTCTTGTGTTGTAGTTCTCTGTAAGTACTGCTGGCTCCTGTCCTACAATATTACTCTTGAAGGATTCACTGCCTCTTCCATGAGAATGTAGCTCACAGAGGACCTCAGCTCAATCTGAAGAGATGCAGCATGAAAGTATACACAACTGGGGAACAGCAGCAGATAATGGGCTGAGCTGGTAAAGACTTATACAGGGAAACTGACTCCAAGAAAAACAGTGTGCTGACTGTAAACCCCAAATAATGGCACAGAGTCTAGAAACAAAAGCGGCAAATGGCTCTCTAGATATTCCTGATGGAAAGCATTTCTCACCACTCCTTCCTGTCTCAGACAAAGGAAGTCACTACAGCAGGGCAACACTAACATTATCACTATTTATGGGGAGAATTTCAAGAGCTGAGTCAATGCTCATAGAAAATTATGATTGGGTGGACTTTATTCTTTGTGTGTATAGGAATTAAAATGAGTCTATGAGAAGATGCAAATGACCCCTGAATTGATTTTCAACCTCACCCCCACTTGCCACCCCCATATTTACCATTCTGTTGACATTCATCTCTGTACCTTTCCATGGCTCTACCTCACTTAGTTTTCATCCATCCTCTCTTCTTTGCCTAAAGATGAGACTCTCCATCTGAGATTTTTTAAGATGTTATTTATTTATTTATTCATTTAAAACTTATTTTATTTTTTCAGTGTTCCAAGATTCATTGTTTATGCCCCACACCCAGTGCTCCATGCAATACGTGCCCTCAATACCCACCACCAGGCTCTCCCATTCTACCACCCCCCTCCCCTCCAAGACCCTCAGTTTGTTTCTGAGTCCAAAGTCTCTCATGTTTCATTTCTCTACCCGAATTACCCTACTTCCCATTTACTTTCCTTCTCCTACTATCCTCTCTATATAAGATTTTATTTATTTATTTGAGAGAGAGAGAGTGAGTGAGAGAGAGTATGAGAGGGGAGAAGGGCAGAGGGAGAAGCAGACTCCAGATAGAGCTCGGAGCCCCATGTGGGACTCGATCGCAGGACTCCAGGATCATGACCTGAGCCAAAGGCAGTGGCTTAACCAACTGAGCCACCCAGGCTCCCCTCTCCATCTGAGCTTTCAATGCTATTCCCACTCTCCTATTCCCATATTTTCCAGGTAATTGAGTTAAACAATATCAAATAAGTTTTTAAAATCATCTAACAATTGCATATCTATCACTCTTTATATACTGCCTGGCCTGCCAGAACTTTCAATAAGTTAATGAGCACTGGCAATCTCCAAAAGGAGGAAAAATTGTACAGTGTTTCCAAACTTGCTTGGCCACAGGACTTTTGTTAGATGAAGCAGTGTTTTTATCCATATTAATTTCATAAGCTATTGGACGCATACACTCTTTGCAGATCTTCTTGGTTTTCTGTCTTCACAGAGGCTGACATCATGGAAGACATGTATTAGTAGGTGATACATTAACAGCAAATTGGCTGTTCGATTAAAGTTTCAATTACTCATTTATTTAACAGATATTTATTGAGCACCTACTATGAGCTTTTTAGGCATTGAAAAAAGAGGAAAGAGTAAATAAATCAAGTCCTTACTCTTGGAAGCTTACTTTTTAGAGAAGGGAAAAACATTAAAAAATAAATACATAATACATCAGGTGGTGAGGAGAGCTAAAAAATAAAGGAGAAAAAATAAAATAAATAAAGGAGATGCAGATTAGAGAGATGGTGGAGGAAGGTTTTGAAGAATGACATCTTATTCAAGTCGGGTAGAAAAGAGCACTCTGAGAATTATCACTTGTACAAAGATGTAGTAAGAAAGGCCCAAGCGTCATTGCTATCTAGGAAAGAGAGGCTTGGTAAATGAACACAAAAGCAAAGGCTCCACACTGGAAGCGGGTTTGGTAGGTTTGCAGACAGCAAGGAAAATGGTGTGACCAAAGGAGAATCAGCATGATAGAACATGGTTGGAGAGGTCAGAGATGGCCAGGAGCAGAACACATTAATCTCTTGGTTGCTCTACAACTTTGGATTCTACTCCAAATGAATTAGGAAACCATGGATAGGGGTGGGGGTGAGAGGGTGGGGGTGTGGCAGTTTGTACACAGAAATGCCCTAATATGAGTTGTGTTTTAAAAGGATCATCTTGGTTGTTGTTTTGAAAACAGGTGGGGCAAATGTAGAGCTAGCACAGTCATTTAAGTATGTCATAATGGATAACGGTGCCTTAGTAACACAGTGGAAGTATAAGGAGTCATCAGAATCTGGACATTGTTCTTTAAGTAATTACAGAGCATACAGGAGACACGGGGTATAGATAACTCTTTTAAGGAGTTTTATTGGAAGGACACCTGAAACAATAGTATTATTGCTTTTATTCTCTCCTCTCTTTCTCCATTCTCCCCTTCCTTGTTCCCTCCCTCTCCCCCCCACTATTAAGAGGACATACACTCTTGATTACAAGACTTTGTTTCTAAACTGAAACATCTAGCGTTCCCATTCTTTGGGCATAAAATTAGCTCAGATAAAATCAGTATTTATTTCAGCTTTTAGCCTCAATTTCTTTTATCATAATTAAAGAAAAAGTATTTTGAAACCCAATCATGGTTATGCATGTATAGAACTTCCAATTGTATGTAACACAGCATATATTAAATTACCTGGATATCATCAATCTGGATATAAAAGTACGCAAAGGGACCAGTTATTTCCATTTCACACATGAGGAAATCAAGGCTTAGCATAATCATTAGTTCAAGGTGATATGACTTGTTAATGGCATACAGGGAATCAAAGTTTGGCTGCTTCTACAGTGATGCTCTCAACCTGCTTCATGTCTTCTTATTTAAATAAACTATACTCATTTTATTTAGAAAGAGCAAGAAGGGGCACCTGGGTGGCTCAGTTGGTTAAGCGACTGCCTTCAGCTCAGGTCATGATCCCGGAGACCCGGGATCGAGTCCCACATCGGGCTCCCTGCTCGGCGGGAAGCCTGCTTCTCCCTCTCTCACTCTCCCTGCTTGTGTTCCCTCTTTGGCTATGTTTCTCTCTGTCAAATAAATAAATTAAAAAAAAAAAGAGCAAGAAACAATTCCTTTATCACTAAAAGAACCATTTTTCATATGGCTGAGGGGAGGAACTCATATTTAGAAATGTTCTAGTTTAAGATGTATCTTATAAAATGATTTAAACTTCCCAAATATCCAAGGGTAATTTATTTCCAAAGCATATATTGCCTTAATTTTTCTAAACTTATAGGCTACAGCATGATTGCAAATTCATTTAAGAATTATGAGAGCAAATCAATCAAGATACAGTTTAAAGGATGATGTTAGTAAATATTCACTCAATACAATTGTGATTTCCAGATTTCCAATGATGTCTTCTTTTTCAAATCATTATAATACTTTAGTATGTAATTATATTAGTGACAATTTACATATAACTTCTATTATATTTTCTTTAAAATATACTGAATATACTGTATTCTATTGTTATGACTTAGCTAATGAGTTAAGATAGAGCAATATACATCTAAAGACAACCAATCTTATGGGTCCTTTAAAAATATCAAAATTTGAAAATTTAATATATTAAGTAACATCATATATATTAAAGACATTGATTATATATGTATTTGTGTTTGTATTACACATCTTTTTAATCTTTAGAAGTTTAGAGTTTCTGCTAATGATGCTGTTAAAAACTAGAAACGGGGTACCTGGGTGGCTCAGTTGTTAAGTGTCTACCCTTGGCTCAGGTCATGATCCTGGAGTCCCGGGATTGAGTCCCACATTGGGCTCCCTGGTTGGCAGGAAGTCTGCTTCTCCCTCTCTAACTCCTTCTGCTTGTGTTCCCTCTCTAGCTGTGTTTCTCTTGGTCAAATAAATAACTCTTATTAAAAAAACTAGCAACAAATGTCAATAACAAGGTATACTGAAAATTTTAACAACGTATTATTATTTTTTAAGGATTTATTTATTTGAGGTGGGAGGGGCAGAAGGAGATGGAGACAGAGAATCTCCAGCAGACTCCCCATTGAGTGTAGTGCCCCACGTCAAGTTCAATCTTAAGACCCATGAGATCATGACCAGAGTGAAAACCAAGGGTTAGATGCTCAACAAACTGACCCTCCCAGGAGCTCCAAAATTATAGAAATGTATTTAATGCTCTAGTTTATGGCAAAAGTAAGAAAAGAACATTATAATGTTACTGAAATTCATTAGCAAAAAACAACTATTTATGGTCCCAGTAGAATCCACTCCAAACTATTTTCCAAATATGAACCGTGTTCAGCTCTTCCCAAGTCCTCAGGACCACCTCAGTCCTAGCCATCATCACCTAAAGCAGCTGGTCTCAGGTGTTCCACTCTTGCCCCCTACACAGCCAGAAGCACTCTCCAAACATAAGTCAGTTTGTGTACTCCCTCTTGCTCTTCCCCCTCCAAAGGTGCCCTTCCACATTACAATCAGATAAAAAGTCCTCTCTATGGCTTATAAGGCCCTACATCACCTGACCCTTGGCTACCACTCAGGCCTCTTTTCCACCCTCTCCTCAATATTCACCATACTCCAAGCACACAGCTCTCTTACAACTTTAGCATTTACTATTTCCTCTGTTGGCTTGACTGGCCCCCTAACTTCATTTACTGTCTATGCTCAAATGTTAGTTGTTGGGAGAAAACTTCCTTGGTCATGCCTAAAATAGCACTCAAACACTTCTATTCTTTGTCTTTATCCTTAGAATATACATCAATACTTGACATTGTATAATACTACATTATCTTTTTTAATTGAGATTTTTGTTGATAAAATTGTAGATTCACATGTATTTGTAAAAATAAACACAAAGAAATCCCATGTACATTTACCTAGTTCCTTTCAATGGTTAACATTTTGCAAAACCATAATATAAAAGCGCAACTAAAATACTGGCATTGGATTTCTCTAGTTTTACTTCTATGCATTTGTATAAATGTAAGTAAGTCTATACAATTTTATCACCTATGTAGGTTTGCTCATCTATCATCCTGGTCAATATACTAAATGATTCCAACACCACAAATGTACCTCATATCCTCTTTTAACTACATTCAGCTACCTCTCTTCTCTAACAGTTGAAAACTACTAATCTGTCCTCTATTTATAAAATCTTGTCATTTCAAGAAGTTAACATAATTAGAAGCATCTTGTATGTATTCTCTTGGGACTGGCATTTTTTTTTTTTCACTCAGCTTAATTTCCTGGAGATTTACCTAAGTTACTGGATGTATCAACACTTATCTTTCTTCGCATAAATGAGTAGTAAGTATGCCATGTACATATGTATGTATATATAACTGTTTGCTTAACCATTTACCTGGGCATCTGGGCTTATTCTATTTTTGGCTATTACCGATAAAGCTGCTAAGAACATCCACATATAGATTTTTGTGTGAACTCGAGTTTTAATTTCTCTGGGATAAATGCCCAAGAGGGTGATTGCTGGGCCATATGGTAAATGCATGAATCATAGTTTTTAGTACCCATTTCTCCATTACGATGGAAGTCCCATGATACTAGGGACTTGGGTTATTTTGGATCAGTGTTGTGTCCCAGAGTCCAGAACAGTACTTGGTACAGAACAAGGAATTAACATATATCTGTTGGCTGAGTAGACTTCAGAGCCTTATGGAGCCAATGCGCACAGATGCTTTTGCTTTTATAACTGATTAAAATGAAATGAGTCTGCAAAAAGTCTCCCTGGGAAAAATGGTTGAGATGAGAGTAAGAGAGGTGTAGCCCCAGAGGTGTCAGTTTGAGCCCTGAGTGGAAGAGCAGTTAGGCTGAGCAGCTGTGTGTAAAGAGATGTATGAGGCTCTGGAAACAGTCACAGGACTTTCCAGCCCTAGGGAACACAGTAGAACCTGATGTTGTTAAAATGGCTGATACAGCCTCAGATCATGCTCAGTTTCAGTTGCCTGGATGGCCACCAGCAGAGGACAGAATAGCCTACTGCTTAGCAGTATTTTCAAGGTGGGACCAGTCACAAAGTCAGGGAGCTTATATTCTTTCCTAAGCACATGTTGGCAAGCTGGCAAAAGAGGAAGTAAGCTCCAAAAAAGTGTGTCCAATGTGTAAATAAGTAAATTACATGGTCACAGGATTGGGCTGAGTTTTCAGGGGACAGTGAGGCTTTACATAGGGCACTGGGATGGACAATGGTAGTTCAGAGAACAGAAATTTGGAAATCAAAGTTAAGAGCACACGCTGGGAAGCCTGGGAAATTTGGATTACAGGCAAAAAAATATATTTTTTAAACTGTATTTGTGGTACTACCTCTATTCCTGGAGATCCTTTATACAATCATGAATCAATTCTAGACGGTCAGGTCTATTAGATAAATAAACCACTTTCATGAGTATAACCTTGTGGTAAACTTTGTTTAACCTGTTTTTGTTCAGAGTTTGTTTTCCTGACAATCAAATTTCTTTTAATAAATAACAAGGAAAAAAGAATGTTTAACTGCTATTAAAAGTAGCAATTTTCAAACATTTTGAGTTTGTGGATATGTGAGTATTTTATTGCAAAAATCACAAACTGTGTCCACATTTGAATAGTGTAAATATCCATTATATATATATATATATATATATATATATATATATATATATATATATATATATATATCTCCCAGGACAGTGCTCTTTGTAAGGTTCCTGAAAAGGATGAAAACACAAAAATTAAAACACCTTGGAACTCTGATAGATTAAGGGATAACATATTTTAAGAACAGTGAGCTAATATCTTTCTCTGGCTTGATTCTTTCAGTCCCTTCTTGCTGTAAATGGTTGAAAATAACAAAATTCAATAAGTCGCACAATTATACATTTAATGTGGGATTAGGTTTGTGTATCCCAAGCTTGGCTTCCCTTTAAATATTTCTTTGCTTAGTTTTTTTGAGGGATAGTAATACCTCACGGTATGGTTCTAGAACACTGATTCTCAGCCTTGGTTGCATGTTAGAATCATCTGGGGAGATTTAAAACTCCTAATGCCTAGACCATACCCCAGACCAATTAAATCACAGTCTCTGGGGTGAAATCCAGGCATCAATATTTTTCATAGGTCCCCAAGTGATTCTAATGTGCAGTCACAGTTGAGAATCAGTGCTCTAGAATCATCTGCATCAGTTTCACTAGGGTACTTTTTTTTTTTTTTTTTTAGAATAGATGCTCAGGAAACTTTATTATAGTGAAAGGGATTGGAAATTGGTTGGGAATTTTGAGGCTAAGATTTGAAAAACATAGAGTTGAACAGCTTATACAGAAAATATCTCCATTGCTTTTATATTTAAAAAAAAATATCCAGTCAGTTAACATATAGTGTAACATTAGTTTCAGGTGTATAATATAGTGATTCAACACTTCCATACATCACCCAGTGTTCATCACAGTAAGTGCACTCCCTAATCCCCATCAACTATTTTACCCAACCCCCCACCTCTCTTCTGGTAACCATAAGTTTTTTCTCTATAAAAAGTCTGTTTCTTGGTTTGCCTCTCTCTCTTTTTGTCCCCTTGGCTCATTTGTTTTGTTTCTTAAATTCCACATATGAGTGAAATCATATGGTATTTGTCTTTCTCTGATTGACTTATTTTGCTTAGCATGATCCTCTCTAGCTCTATCCATGTTGTTGCAATGGTTGATGGATAAATAATATTCCACTGTGTATACATACCATACCACACCTTCTTTTTATTCTTAATTAATTAATTTAGTTTCAGTGTTCCAAGATTCGTTGTTTATGCCCCACACCCAGTGCTCCATGCAATATGTGCCCTCAGTACCTACCACCAGGCTCACCCATCCTCCCACCCCCTTCCCTCCAAGACCCTCAGTTTGTTTCTGAGTCCAAAGTCTCTTATGTTTCATTTCCCTCCTCGATTTACCCTACTTCCCATTTCCTTTCTTTCTCCTACTCTCCTCTATATTACTCCTTATGCACCACAAGTAAGCGAAACCATGTGATACTTGACTTTCTCAATTTGGCTTATTTCACACAGCATAATATCTTCCAATCTGGTCCATGTTGCTACAAAATTTGGGTATTCATCCTTTCTGATGGAGGCATAATATTCCATTGTGTATATGTACCATATCTTCTTTACCTATTCATCTGTTGAAGGGCACCTTGACTCTTTCCACAGTTTGGCGATTGTGGCCATTGCTGCAATGAACATTGGGGTACATATGGCCCTTCTTTTCACTGCATCTGTATTTTTGGGCTAAATACCCAGTAGTGCAATTGCAGGGTCATAGGGTAGCTCTATTTTTAGTTTTTTAAGGAATCTCCACACCGTTTTCCAAAGCAGCTGCACCAACTTGCATTCCCAGCAACAGTGTAAGAGGGTTCTCACTATAGTACTTATTAAGAGTCAGACCAGGGTCCACAATTATATGTATTAAATTGAAATACCTATAGATGAGCAAAAGAAATCTGAATATTTATCTGTACTCCCACATGTACACTAAGTTTGAGAACCTTGGCTTCTAGAGTTAAGGTGGCTAACACAGATCTGTAAAGTCATCAGTGAGTAGGACAATTTGAAATTTCAACCCACAGTCAGAAAATATTTTGGCGTTGGATGCAAGTCTATTTTGGAAATCTCATTAAAGGTCTGTATTTAGTTATACAGTTTGCAGGCATGAGTAATAACTCCAGGTAAAGTTTCCACACAGTTTTCAAGTAAATACTTTATTAGGGGAAACTGAGCCTCCTATGGAAAGGTAAAATAAAGAGGCCATCAAGCTAAAAGTAGAAAAAATAATTTAAAAAATAATAGTTACTTATAAGAATTAAATATGTAAAGAAAGGAATTCTTATAGAAAAGCATAGAGCTGCAAATTGAGTGAGCTTCCCCTTGGCCTACCACTCCTTTTTTCCTTTTCCTTTTTTTTTTTTTTTTGAGATTTATTTATTTGCCGGGCACCTGGGTGGCTCAGTTGTTTAGGCAACTGCCTTCGGCTCAGGTCATGATCCCAGAGACCTGGATCAAGTCCCACATCGGGCTCCCTGCTCGGCAGGAAGCCTGCTTCTCCCTCTCTCACTCTCCTTGCTTGTGTTCCCTCTCTGGCTGTGTTTCTCTCTGTCAAATAAATAAAATCTTAAAAAAAAAAAGATTTATTTATTTGATAGAAACAGAGCTAGAGAGGGAACACAAGCAGGGGGAATGAGAGAGGGAGAAGCAGCCTTCCCACGGAGCAGGGAGCCCAATGCGGGGCTCGATCACCAGGACCCTGGAATCACGACCTGAGCCTAAGGCAGACACTTAACCATCTGAGCCACCCCAGGCATCCCCACTCATTTTTTTCCTTAAAAAAAATTACTTGACATGTTTTTAGAGGAAGGGAAAAATTAAAGACCAATAGGAATTTCTATTACATTTAAAAATATTAGCCCAGTAGGCATAGTTAACCACTTAAAATATGTAATGTTCTCAAACCTCTCATCTGATCCTAATAAATATCCTGTTTAGGGAAGGAGGACAATGGATTACTAATTTTAGTTTTTTAGATATGTTATTTCCAGCATATAACACAGTATGAAGTTCTCAGTATTTGTTAAGTTGAATTGAATTATTGGATAAGAAAGTTGAAACACAGAACCATTAAGGCTAACTGACCCTTCATCAATTGATCTAGAGACAGATGCATCAAAAACCCAGTATAACCCAGAGTTCTTCCCTAAGAGCATGCTTCCTCTAGTATAACTTGGAGTAAAGGCCATTCTTTAAGCCAGTTACCTTAGCCTGCTGCACCTGCAGATCATATGGATGCTTTCAACTATATCCAGGGTACTGACCAAAGATTTTGATTCAATAGAGCAAGGTGAAACCAGAGTCTGCATGTTTACTAAGCACCCCTTACCAGAGAAAACATGTAATTGACAAATGTGTTTTTAAGCCAATTAACAGTGATCCTCAAAATGGCTAATATCTTTGGGTAACTCTGAGAAAAGTGAAATATTTAAGTTACAAAAGCAAAGGACTCATAGACCCATGCTGCATCAGCCTGGAATCTATATCTTTCTCGCCCAAAATACAACTTCCTTTTTAATTTTGATCACATGGAATTCAAGTGCTTTCCTTTTTTAGTCATTGAAGAAATCTTTGCCCCACATCTTACACAGCATTTTTATTTCCTTGCTGAATTCAGTGCCAAGGACTGTGATACAAATTAATGCCTGGTTTCAAGATGGATATCATTATTATCAGTATTACTGATAAGTGTTTTTAATGTTAGGTCAGAATTAATACTGCTCATAAAGTCAAAGTAAATATCTGATGTGAGACAAAAAAATAAAAATAAATATTTGTTGAATGTACGAATCCATTATTCAATAGGAAAAATTTAAAAACACACTAGTTTATAGTAGTTAGCATAACAGATGAAAAGGAAAGTTTTAGATTGTATTTTTCTCGCCAATTTATTCAGTGGGTAAAGGGCCTAGACAGCATATTGTCTTCAGCTAATCTGATAATGTGGGCTACTTCTTTAAACCAATCCTTTTTGTTTCAGGGCTTAAAGGGTACCTAGATCAGCTCTCCTTCCTTGAAGAATAGGAACCAAGAAAATTTGTGCCTAACAGGAATTGAAGGCTGGGAGCTGCACATACCTAGGGAAGAATGGCCAGAATGCTTTGAGTGGTCATGGACAAAGAGTTCTGGGAATGAAGAAAATCGTTCTTCCCTAAGGCATTAGATTTGTTTCTAGGCAACAAAAAAATATGATCACTTCTAGCCAGCCCAAAATGCAGCTCCCAGAAGAAAATTGTATATATAAAAATGCCTTCCAAAAGTCTAACCTTTAGACAATTTTGGTGCTCAATTCATCCTATAATTTACATCTTATAATTTACATACACACACATATACACATGCATATCTATATCTATCATCTATATATATATATATACATATATACATATATGCATGTATGTGTTTCACATTATTCTATGGTTTATTTTTTTAAAGATTTTATGTATTTATTTGACAGAGAGAGAGATCACAAGTAGGCAGAGAGGCAGGCAGAGAGAGAGGGGAAAGCAGGCTCCCTGCTGAGCAGAGAGCCCGATGTGGGCCTTGATTCCAGGACCCTGAGATCATGATCTGAGCCGAAGGCAGAGGCTTTAACCCACTGAGCCACCCAGGCGCCCTATTCTATGGTATTTTAAGAGCATGCATAATTTGGCAATTCCATATAAAAATAATATGAATCATTATTAGTTTTATGAAATTATAAGCTCTGCAACTTTCATGATGAAAAATGCACCTGTAATGGCTAAAATTCCAAAACCCTGACAGTAACAAATGCTGATAAAGATATGGAATAAATGGAACTCTCATCATTGATGGTAAGTATGCAAAATAGTAGAACCACTGTGGAAGGCAGTTTGAAGTTTCTTACTCTCAAGCATCCTCTTACCAAATGATGCAGCAACTGCACTTCTAAGTATTTACTCAAGTGAGTTGAAAACGATGTCACACAGGACAAAGAAAAAGTTGCAGATGAATGCTTATAGCAGTGTTATTCATAACTGCCAAAAAACTGGAAACAACTGAAGTGTTCTTCAATAGGTGAATGAATAAGAAAACTTGATACATCCATAAATTGGAGTATTATTCGGTGTGGTTTTTTTTAAGCTATCAAGATACAAAATGACTTGGAGGAACAGTAAATATATATTGCTAAGTGAAAGAAGTTAGTCTGAAAGAGCTACATACTATATTATTCTAGCCACATACATTGTAGTATTCCAACTACATGGCATTCTGGGAAAGGCAAAACTATAGAGATTTAAAAAAAAAATCAGTGGTTGCCAGGGATTTGGCAAGGAAAGAGGGGATGACTAGGCAGAGCATGCAAAATTTTTTAGGTCAGTGAAACTATTTATGAGGCTATGGTAGATATATGATATTATGTATTTTTCAAAATCCATAGGTCTGTATAATACAAAAGGTGAAACCTAATATAAACTATGGAGTTTAGATAAAAATAATTATCAATATCTTTTTATCAATTGTAACAAATATACCATATTAATGTGAATGTCAGTAATAGGGGAAACTATTCAAGGAGGCAGAGGAAACTTCCTACTCAATAAATGGGAACTCCCCACTCAATTTCTCTGTAAACCTAAAACTATTCTAAAAACTAAAATCTATTAATTGAAAAAAATCACGTGTGGATACTATTAATGCTGGCACTGGAAATATTTTTTTCCTAGTCTGTAACATATTGACAAAATAGTTGTTAAAGGAAATCTATTAATTATGTATTTATCATCCTATATCATGAAACTTAAAATTCTTTAACTATTTAGCTATATTCCCTAAGATATTTAATCACATTCTGCCACACAGAACTAAATTAATACCCTTTCCATATATGGATGCCTGAGGAATTTTTCTCAGTCCTTTTTTTCCAAATGAAATGTTCATATTATATTGGTACATTTCTCATTTTCGTTGATTTTCAATATAGTTTTGATTTGCAAAAACCATAATAAATATTTTGCCTAAAATATATTGTTATGTAACTGAAAGCTGGTTACTTTCAACTACTGAAAGCCTTGTGCAGTACTTCTCAAACTTCAGTATGTGTGTGGGAGTCGACTGGGGATCATTTTGAAAACGAAAAAAAACCCAACTTGTTCTGATTTCACTGATGTGAGGTGGTCCTGATAATATACATTTCTAACAAGCTTCCAGCCAAGGCTGATGTATGACCTCTCACTTTGAGCAGCAAGGTTCTAGAGCATATTTGGGCCATGAAACTATTACCATTGTGAAAAATTAAGCCAAATACCTAGCAGTTCTTACAAGGGATTAAAGAGCTGTTTAAAAAAAGAGAGAAAGAGAGACATGCTTTTTTGTTTCTCCTACCTGAAAAAGCTCTCAGGGTTCCCAGAACTTCTAAGTCTACTTTCCCAATATATGATCCTTTTCAATTTCATCCATAAAGAGAATGGCTTAATAACCTTTGTACAGTGAGCAAGCTACCCATTTAGCTATAATACTCCCCCAGCTTGTATGAACCAAAGACCATCTATCTCTAGTTCAATTCCTCGATTTGTGTGTCTTCAGTCACGCAAAGGTCAAACAACTGGCTCAAGGTCACTTAACCAATAACTGTAAAGGTCAGGTCTAAATCCAGGTCTCTGATTCCCCAAATCCTGTTCTCTTCCCTCCATTCTCTGTTGTTTCTGATAATGATGCACTTTGGAGAATAAGGGACTAGCTTGTTGAGAACACAAAAATCCCAGTTCTGAATTGAATCTCTCAGCCTCAGGCTTCCCAGGAAAATTCCTAGCATGGGTTTAAAGTCTTGTGTGGAACCAGGTGCAATAGGGAGAGAATTTTTTTGTGTTTCAAAATAGTCTTGAAATTCCACGAAATTATGTGAATTAATGAGCTTATTTGAATATGGTATAAAATATGAGAGAAAAGACTTAGATGTTCCACTATGGAGAGAGGGGCCAAAAATGGTTTGTTCTATTTCTTCAAACCTGATGGTTCTCTTGAAAGAATTCATAGTCAACCACATGTGGGAGTCAGAGGCAGGTGGACAGCTCCCCTGGACCTTGGCCAGAGCAAACTCCCTTATACTGGGATAGTCAAATGATGACTAACCATCTTCAGAGGGATTTTCGAACTATTAAAGAAAATGGAAACTAAATGATTCTTCACAGTATGGAAAAAACAAGGTCCAGAGATGTGAAAATAATGTTGTATGCTGTACAGATATTATTAGTTAGAACTCGGATTTGGAGTTTCTTAACCTGGTTTAAGGACTAGCACCAACTTCACACTGACAGCAGCAGTAGGTTAGGCTTAGAGAGCTGGTCAATATGAAATATTTAAGTGACACTGGGGTCTACACATGCCTTCTAAATGCTGTCCTAAGGATTTCTAACAGTACAAATCTTTGTATACTCTTACCCTCTCCCTCCTAGAGCCCTATAGTTTAGGAAAGAAAGACTTAGGATGATATGGCCTTGGGAGAAATTCCTGACTCAAAACTTGGGATGGCATCCCATTATGAAAATTGTTCTCATTTCAAGGGGAGGGGGATTCCTCTGTTAATATACGTCATGTAGTGGATGGAAGTGACTCTGAATTAAGGTGCTCAACTGGGCAACCAGACTGTCTTCCTCTGGGCACCGCTCTGACACCATATCACAAATGTTTGCAAATACGTAAGGTTAGAAATAGTCTCTTCATGGGATTAAGTGAATGTCAAGGCAGCCAAGATTTGGGGCTCCATGTCTATCTGCTCGGGGGTGTTCTAAGGTGTTTGTGTGTGAAAGCCGAGCAACAACGCCACAACGAGGAAGAATCAGCCTTGGCAACTCTGGCCCCCGTCTGAGAAAAATCAGTAGCTCTCAGTTCCCTGTGAGTGATCTGAGCTCTTAGAGGTAATTACAAGCAGTTTAGGTGCCTGTTGTAAGGAGTACAAACGCCACTGTACTCTAACAGGCTTCTACTGAAATTTTACAAATTCCCAGTTGCAGCACATCTCCAGAAAAGTACATTGTGCTCCCATCATTTCAGAGCCAGGAAGTACTCTATGTTTTTTGCTGGTGGTTGAAAATCTGGCTCTGGCTCACACATCCAGCTTCCCCTTACTCATCTCTAACACCATGGTTTTCACCATCACTGCTGTATTTAGAGCTCATATATCTATTCCTCACTCCTCCTACCATGTGCCATTCCTCTGTTCCCCAACTTCTGATCAAAACCCTCTCCTGCCTTCAGGACTTGGCTCCCAAATGACAGCCTCAGTAAGAGCCTGCCCTGACAGCATCCTGTCCATAGTGGCTTCCCTGCTGCACTCCCTTCAGCAGTTAAGGAGCCCGACCACTCACTTGGCATTTATGTTGACCCATACTTCTAAGAAGACAGCATCACAGGCGGACCTGTTTTGTTCAACTTCGCAGGATAAATAAGGACGGGGATAAAAGAGAGAAGTGCAGACAACATATTTGTTGAACTTTCAAAGATTTTCACATTAAAAATGTCAACATGTCTTATAGATAGGGCTGGATGGGCAGTTTTCTTTTCTTTTATATCTCTGAACCTAATCAATAGAATAATATCTGGAAACTTGAAGAGTATAGCTGCAGGACAGGTATGAAGGAAAGAGGCAGGTAGCAGTTTAAAATACAAGGCAAGATTTTGTGAGTATGGCTGGAGAATAATGAAAAAAATGCAACACAAAACTACTAGCCCCATACACTACTGGGAGAATTGAGACATAGTTCAGGAGTTCTCGGTGGGAGAGAAGCAGCATGAGCCAAGTCTCAAGGTTCATTGCTGCGGGAAGCTTCTGTCAATCTATGAGCAACAAGAATGATAATGACTTGTATACTTTGCAATCAATACTAATAAAAGCACAATGACTATGGATGACTTACTGTGCTGACAGTGAATCCCATTAAATCCTCGAGGACATTTACAGACGTAACCTATGAATGTGTCCCCTCGGTACGCTTCACTTATTTCACAGGTTCCTCCATTATGGCATGGATTAGGGATGCAGGGACCTGAAAGATAGAAGAAAAACTGCTGCATGATGTTTGTGCTTGAAGGAGATACTGCACCAACCTTTTTCAATTAACAATTTTATAGAGAAAAGTGTTCTGGGTATTAGTGGTATAGGAAATGGAGCAGTTGTGTGGGGCTCTGAGACTGATGGCCTGGGATTGAAGCCTGGCTTCCTGACTCTCCATGTGGTCTTGGAGAATTTATTTCACTTCTCTGTGCCTCAGTCTCACCTTCTGTTAAACGTCAGTATTAAAAGAAGCTATCTCAAAGGGTGATATAAAACACCCGAACAGTGTGTGATGCATATTAAGCAGTCAAAGAAGAAGTATTAGCATTGAGTAAAATATTGGTATTAAGTTCTCCAAATTGTAAAATATCTTCTGCATGTTTCAAAGGTAATACCGAATAGCAATTTCTGCAGTGACAAACACTGAAGAGCTTTTATAAACCTGCTGGTGAAAATAGCATAAACTTGTAAATAACTGTACATAGTCCAAGGGAAGTGGATACCTGGTTGCAGTCCTTTTATTGGCTATTTATGGATGAGTAGTGGGGCATATTTCTGTGAACCACGATTTTTGCCAGTCTATAAGAAGCAGCTCATCAAGTTACAAATACAGGGAAAAACGGGCAAAGGAAGAGGGAGAGAGAATCTCAAGCTGATCCCCTGCTCAGGGCAGAGACTGACACAGGGCTTGATCCCAGCTGAGATCACGATCTGAGCTGAAAGTAAGAGTTAGCAGCTTGACCAACTGAGCCATCCAGGCACCCCAGGCTTGTAGTCATTTTTAAGCTTTGAGAAAGTACCTTCACCAGAGTGAAGTACCTGTGACAGCCAGTATAAGTGTGGTGTCTCATCTCCCTTGGAGAAAACCAGCTGTTAGCCCTATGGGGGTGTAGACCTGGGCCAGTCCTGCCTAATTACAGAAAGAGACTTGCTTTTTCTACACCATCTTCCTTCCTTCTTTTTCTCTTTTTTGGAGGTGACAGGTTTATGTCACAGTCTGAAGGCCCATCTTACCTTCTCTTGCTTCCACTTCCCCAATAATCTTTTGCATCTCTAATTCTTATAGTCTTACAATTGGCTTAAGGTTGGCTTTCAGGTGGCTTATAGCTGACTTCTTTGAAGGATGCTAATTGACTTGGGGCAGAATATCCAGACTGGACATTGTAAGGAAGGGAAGAGATAAGTTGAAGGAAGGAAAAGCTCTTCCTCGAAGATGAAGAAAGGTCAAGGAAAAATATGTAGTATTCTCTAATTTTGTCTTTTTAAATTTTAACTGAAGAGATATTTATGAGTGAAAGAAAAGCCACTGAAGAGAAAGTGAAGATGTGCATATTAGAAAAGAAAGAAAAATAATTAAACAGCCTCGTTATGCATGAAAAGGTGAATGCCTGAGTCCTGGAGGAAGATTAGTCAAGAGAGTTGGGGGTTGGCGATAGGACGAGGCACAAGAATAGTAACAACTTGAAGCAACTGGGTGAGAGCTCCACCAGGCAAGGCTATTGGGAGAGGATGATGGTGAATGACTCCTCAAGCTTTGGTCAAAGCCATTTAAAGACTTACGGAGACAAAGGCAATTGACCATCATCATTTTGAGCAGTGCGACAGAATGTTAATAACAGGAAGCACTTAGGGGTTGGGCAACATTGTCTTGGATCGAGTCGAGCCTTTAAAATTTGATTCCTTTCGGGGCACCTGAGTGGCTCAGTTGGTTAAGCGACTGCTTTCAGCTCAGGTCATGATCCTGGAGACCCAGGATCAAGCCCCACATTGGGCTTCCTGCTCGACAGAAGGCCTGCTTCTCCCTCTCTCAGTCCCTCTGCTTGTGTTCCCTCTCTTGCTGTGTTTCTCTCTGTCAACTAAATAAATAAAATCTTAAAAAAAATAAAAAAATAAAAAAATAAAATAAAATTTGATTCCTTTCTCCAGCAAATGAAACTCAGTTTCAGTATCAATTAAACTACCAAATTATGGGCACCTGGGTGGCTCAGTGGGTTAAAGCCTCTGCCTTTGACTCAGGTCATAATCTCAGGGTCCTGGGATCGAGGCCCACCTTGGACTCTCTGCTCAGCAGGGAGCCTGCTTCCTCCTCTCTCTCTGCCTGCCTCTCTGCCTACTTGTGATCTCTCTCTCTGTCAAATAAAAATAATAAAAAAAATTAAACTACTAAATTACTCAGTTTTAATATCAATTAAAAACAATATATTGACTTAAGTAGGCGGTTTTGTGCTGTGCAGTATATGTTAATTAAACTAATGAACACCTGCCTTAAAGATGGTACACTGCCAATGTTTAAGGCAGAAAGAAGGTGCAACACCAATGATCAGTTCTGTGGCAATTTGAATCAGGTTTCTTCTATTACTAAAAGATGCAAAGCATGTCACAGAACTTATTTTCTCTTAGTTTCTATTTCTTCCCTCCTTCAAATTAATTCACACTTGATGGTGCTTTACAATTTACAAATTCTTTTCACATAAATAATCTCATTTATTTCTCACAACCCCACGAGGTCATTGTCATTACCATTAGCTTTTACATTAAAAAAAGGAAGGACAAAAATCTTAGAAAATGTTTCTCAAAAACATCTATGAGTGATGCATTTACATCTCAAATTAACAGTTTATGAATTTAAAAACCTACATTTTTTAGAGACTGAAAAGCTGGGGAAGGGAGAATGAAATAAAAGTGATATTAGAGTTTTGATTCATCAGTTCATTTCAACATATGAAAAATCATGACAGGTCTTTTAGTGACTGATAAGTGATAGCAATGTATATAACTGCTAGAGAAAAAATACATATAAATAATTATACTGAAAGAATTATGTGATTTTAAACAAATAAGGAGTGTTGGAGATCACCTAATCCAATCTTTCAATTTTGCAGATGAAGAAACAAAGTCTAATAAGAATTCAGTGATTTCTCAAATTTGTATCTAGGAGGAAAAAAGTTATTAAAACCAAAAATGATTAAGCTATTCTTTTCCCCTCAAGAGAGTGACTTAATTTATATCAGAGAGGAAATAAACCTTTTCTATGCTCTCTTCCTCTTACAAACCTGGGAGACATTTAAAACAATAACACCATAAACAGCCTGTTGAAATGGTAAGGTCTCTGTCAGTTCTTAGGAGCAGTTAAAGCCACCATTCCAAAGAAACTGGTCTATGAATGTCACTTTCCTGAACAAAGGGTGAGTATGAGCCTGGAATAGATGACTCCATGTACTCAAGACCATTGCATCTAGGAAAAATAGAACTTGGCTGGAAGTTGAGGATGAGCTAGTGGCTCATAATAAAGGGGAGAACTTAGGAATGGCCCAGAGGAGGGAACCCCCAAAACAGAGCTGGAAGTGGACTTGAGGGACAGAGTGGGGTTAAGCAATATGTTGGGAAGCTATAATAGGTGACGAAAAGTAGCTAGCAAGAAATCACGGTACCTAAAAATCAGGTTTAAGTTGTTAGCACAGCTGTTATGTCAACTGTCTCTGCTGGGGCATCCAGATCTACACTCGGGTTTGCCAGACACACACACTTGTGTGTGGTGTTTGGGGAAATCAAAGGGAATAGGCTATGCCATTCATCTGGCTCACGCTGGCAGAAAGGAAGATGCTCTACAGCACATGAAGCCCAGGGGACTCAAGAATCCAGTAGATATAGGAATCTGAAGACAGAGCTGACAGGGGTGTTTACAGTCCAAGACACTCTGGATATCTCGTGAGGGCATAGGTAAAGCCTGTCCAGCAATCTTGGTGCAGCCTCTGGGATTCCCCAAAGAAAGGAGCGAGAGCACTAGAGCTGATTTTATTTACAACTCAAAGAACATCATGACCTCAGCTGACATCTGAGTTTCAGAAAAAGATTACCTGTTAACAGAGGTCATGATTGCGGTTATTTTTCCTATTCTGAGAAATTCTATGATTTTCATTTAAAGGGCGAGGATGAGGTAAAGCAAATGGGGCAGGGATTTAACCTTTCTAGAGTGCTTTAAATGCTAAGCAGCATGAAGCATACATAGTCTTCTTTATAATGCTCTGTAAGAATATATCTTTGGTTTTTTAGAGCCAAGAAAACAGGCTTATTCACAGTAAATAGCATGCCTAACTGGAAAAGGCAAGATTTTAACACACTCTGCCTGACTACAGATCTCTACTTTCCATTAAGCCACACACTCTGCCATGTTGAAGATCTGCACATTAATATGTTAATCTTGACAGATGACAGGATCAACATGAATTCACTAAATATGTTCATATAAATAATGCAGAACTCCAAAGCCTTCCTAAATGGGAATCTTTTAGAGTATTTTCAGCAAATGGGCCAAGATGTATTAGATATGAATACAAATAGATAGGCTCTACTATACTAATGGTACTCCATTTCAGCTATGTTTGAAATCAATGGTCAAACACAAATATCTTCTCAATATTATTTTGTAAGCATACATTTTGTATATACCCTTGCTTGTACAATGTGGATAAGAAAGGAAGTAACCATGTTCAACATCGAGATTTTGTTTGTCCCTAATAATCATACTATGAAACTCATATTGTATGCCCTGTACCTATTCTTTTGGAGTACTCATGATAGAGTGCTGAAATGAGTGGCTACATCTCCCTTTTTCCCAATAAACCATAAATTCTCTATGGGAGGAGTCACAGTCTGCACATAGCAGATGCTTGAAACATTCTGAATAAACAAGTATATGGCAAAATGAGTGATGACCATTTCTTCTTTTGCCTAAACCCCATTCAAATTGGGGTTTATAAGATATCAATATCTTTGGCTTTTCACCTGATAATTCATGAGGGTACTTTCTGTAACTTTTCTACAAATTTCAAGGTTCAAATTCTTTACATTTGTAATTGAGTTCCAATATTTTTTGTCTCTAATAGAGCTTAAGCTTCAAGAGTATTACATCTGTAAAGTATTACAATAGTAAATAACAGCATTAGAATGTAAACTTTTGCATAATAATTACATGTAACTTAATTCTTTGGAAAATGTAATATCAAGAAATATAACACTGTATAATCTCATCAACAGTATTTTGGTCTCCTAATTTACCAATTCCTGTGTAAAAAGACACATTCCCTTAAAGCATTAGCAAGATGAAATAATTAGAATTTATAAATTAGTACATAAAAATAACAAAATAAATGTAGCCCCAGGTTTCAACTCATGTGGTAGCCAAAAAGTTTTGTAGTTGGGTATTATAATGACAATTAAAATATATATCAATAGTTTCCTAGTTTCATTCTCGAAGCAGTAAGTGGGCTAAACATATAAGAATAGAGATCTCAAGAATCTCCTTTATGTTTTTGTGTTTTTAAAATTTCACCTATTTTGATACTGAAAATAGGTATTATTTAAGTTGTTGGCACACTGATAAAGAAAAACCATCACCTAGACTGTATACTGTTGCTTGTATTATGAAGATAAGAAAAACAGTGGCCCTGACCTTGATCAATATAGAACAATTTGGGGGCTTTTGGTTGTTCTAATTTCAGGCTAAATAACATTTATTCATTAGGAAACTATTATGTGCTGATCACTCTACTAGTAATTTGGATAAATACTATCCATGGCATTAAAATTATCAGCAGCTGGAAGAGTAAGTTCAAAACACAAGAAAATATTTTATGTACCTCACTTTTTAAAGGTAATTTTAATGGTTATCCCTTATTGAAAACATAACATGCTCAGTATTTATAAATATATATATATATTTGTACAAATATATATACATATTTGTAACTATATACATTTATAACTCTCTCTATATATATACTTACAAAAACTATATGTCTTTAGTTTATATAATGGTTTAATGGTTTCTGGAAACTTAATTCTAGGATTTCCTTAGTGAAATCATATTAACAAATGTTTGTAATATGGTTATGTTCTTCACTTTTACTGCCAAAATCTTAGTATATTTATGGCTTCTCATATCTTTTCAGTAACATGTAAAAAATATGCATATATGTATATAAGTATATATTCTGCAACATGTAAATATATCTATATCATTTATTTTAAAATTTCACTCTGCTATAAAATTGTTTTCAAACTGTGTATAAGTGATGTGTGTCTTGTACACAGCTTTGAAAACAAACTTATAGCAGAGCAAAATTTTAAAACAAATGAGAATTATTCAACCACTTAGAGCTTGTAAAAACAAAAATAAGACAAAGACAATCTTAATTCCTTTCCACTTTAAAAGTCTCTTTTAAAAAGACCGCTTTCTCTTGTATTACAGGTATAAAATGATGATTATAAGATTCAGTTCTGATTAGTATTCATAAAAGTCCAAATCATCTGATTGGACAATAGCACTTGGTAATATCATATCACTTTTAACAATAAAAGCATAAGTGGACTTTTAAGATGCAAAAGGCTTCAGGGAGTTTTAAAATCAATAATGCTATAATACTTTTGTAGGTAATTTTTAAGTAGCTCCTAACACAATGGGAACAGGATATGATCAATATTAATGAACAACTGGATTCAGCAGCATGCTTTCCAGCATTTTTATGCAAGCTCATATAAGTATGTCAACAAGATTAATTGCTCACAAAAGTAATGGATCTATATGGTTTGCGACTTTTCTGCATCTACCTTCTCACGATTCCAACAGTAGAAAGTTGAACTCGTTTCCATATGTGTAACATGTTTAACTTTTCACAAATTCAGCGACTATACCTCAAATCATGAATTCCTTATAGTGTCTAAGCAGATTACTAGGAAGTAAATAGATTAACCCGCTTTTGTGATTATGTGTTCGCAGACTCAGTTATCTTTACAAATTATTCTCCCAAAATACTGACACTTAGATATTAAAAATAAATGTACGTTTTAGATTATGTCATAAGGAAATGCCGGTCCAGTAATTGCAAGAGCACAGATTCACTAGCTGTTCTCACAGCACAATGAAATAGAAAGAGCTATTACACAAAAGTTCACTTCTAAGTCTGGTCTTAAAAACACAGGAAAGTTCTCTTATAGCATTGTTTTTACATTTAGTAAGGTTTGAACATTTGGCTGTTGTCATTTTGAGCCATTGCCACTCCATTTTAAAACTAGTTCAATGGGTTGGGGCGCCTAGGTGGCTCAGTTGGTTAAGCGACTGCCTTCGGCTCAGGTCATGATCCTGGAGACCTGGGACCTGGGATCGAGCCCCATATCGGGCTCCCTGCTCGGCAGGAAGCCTCCTTCTTCCTCTCTCACTCCCCCGCTTGTGTTCCCTCTCTGGCTGTGTTTCTCTCTGTCAAATAAATAAAATCTTAAAAGAAAAATAAAAAAATAAAACTAGTTTGAAAAAGAAGGGATTATTCTGGGAACATTGACATGATTGATGCTTCCAAACCATTTCTTACACTTGTTATTTCTCCTCTCCTCCTCCCCTTCCCTGCTCTTTCCTCCTCCTCCTCTCTCTTTGAAATGTAATGTACAAATGCAACCACTTGAGAAGAAAAATTCTCTGTCGGTATTTTATACTATAAAAAAACCTAAAGGGCTCATGTTAGAGGAGAAAGTACAAATTTAACAAATTGTTCTTTAAATGTAAAAATACTTGAATAGATTATGAGAATTGAAATAGGAGGCTAAACAGAGTTGGTTTTGTTTTTGTTTTTAAAGACCTACAGATAAACTTTCTCAAGAATTAATGCTGGGCTCTTTATATATAATTGTCCACAGGAAAGCACTGTGATAATTGGTGGCTAGAGAAGTATCTTAGAGTCCCTATATAACAAATTACTGCAAAATGGGTGGCCTCAAACAACAGAAATTTAGTCTCTCAAAGTTTTGTAGGCCAGAAGTCTGAAATCAAGGTGCCTCGATGGCCATACTCCCTCTGAAGGCTTAAGGGATAAACCTGTCCTTTTCTCTTCCAGTCTCTGAGGGGCTCCTATGGTCTCTGGTTTATAGCAGCATGATTCTAACATCTGCCTTCAATCTCATATGCTTCCTTCCCTGCATTCTGTGTGTTCACTCCTCTTCTTAGAAGGACACCAGACATTGGATTTAGGGTCCACTCTAATCCAGGATGATTTAATCTCAAGATCCTTAATTACTTACATCTGCAAAGGCCCTGTGATGAGTTGAATTTTGTTCCCCCAAAATTCATGTTGAAGCCCTAACCTTCAGTGTCTAGGGATGTGACAATGTTTGGAGATAGGGAGATTACTTTAGAAAGTAATTAAGTTTAAATGAGGTCATATGGATGGGCCCTAATTCAACCCAACTTTCCTTTTAAGAAGACAAAATTTGAACACGCAAAAGACACATCAGTGATACATACACACAGAATAAAAGGCCGTAGAGGACAAAGCAAGAAGCCAACTGTATATAACCTAAAAAGAAAGGCTTCAGGAGGAACCAAACTGGCCGACAACTTGATCTTGCCCTTGGAGACCTGTGAGGAAATGTATTTCTGTTGTTTAAGCCACCAGACTGTGGAATTTTGTTTTACCAACCCTAGCAAACAACTATGTACCCTATTTCCAAATAAGGTTACAATTTAAGATTCCTGGTAGACATGAATTTTAGAGAGGTGCTATTCAAACCATTATAGTCCCCAAGTAGTTTTCTTACAGTGAGGGAGTTGGTGAAGGAAACCAGAGACCTCATTTACTGTTAAGAGTTGGCTGGCAAAGCACTTGGATTTATCAACCATTGACACCTCAACTAAAACTAATTTTATTTGTTTCTCATCATAAGATCAAGAGAGCATTTTAAATTTGAAGCTGTTCTTAGGAAGAGTGCAGAAATGGCTACTTATGTCGGCATCAAGGAGGATCTGGAACTATAAGACAGAATGAAGTACCAAATTTTCTTGGGGTTGATCTTTATCCACTTAAAACTTTTGTCTAGAATTGGGCTTGCCAATGGCCGTCTTTCCTTAGGTAGTCCATCAACACTCTGAGAAAGTCATTATATGCATTATTTCTATAAACACATGTCATCATTTGTGTCACAATAGTTGATATGCCATCTTTTACCAATAAATAAATGTCTTACTAAACACTAATATAAATTTTTTAAAGTATTTATTTATTTATTTTGAGAGAGAGAGGGTGAGTGGGTGAGAGGGGAAAGGCAGAGGGAGAGGGAGGGGGGAATTTCAAGCAGACTCTCAGAGTCCAATGTGGGGGCTCGATTTTATGACCCTGAGATCACAACCTGAGCCCAAAACACTTAACTGACTGAGCTACCCAGGTGCCCCAATAATATGACTTTTAAAAAATTAACTACAAACTACAATAAAAGGACATATCATTTTACAAAGGGATAACTACTGCGATTGCCACACTTTATCATGGAGCACAGCCTCTCACCGTTCCCCCTCTCTATTCATCCTACACTATTGCCGAAGCAAGATTCCTAAACCACCACCCACAGAATAGAAATTCTCAGCTTGGAATGTCTTATTAAGCAAATAGAAATCTGTCTCATTACTCTCCAGTCATAATGCACACACATTTTCTAATCCTCCAAAACATGCTATCTTGAAACACCGTTAGCCAACCAACAATATTTGCTGATCATATAATTTTATCATTAATAGAGTCATACATAGTGAATACAGATGAAAGACAATTTGCCCTTTGATTTTCTTTCTAAAACAAAGAAAACTAAATCTGACATAAAATACCTATAAATATCAGAGATCATAGATAAAACCTTTAATGAATGCCTTATGAAATTGAATTATTATTGCTGAAGTTAGTAACATAAGACCTGGGTGTACTTTGAAATATTGGGTCAACAGAATAAACACTCTTAAAATCTAAGAGAAACATGGCTATTAAAAGTATGGACTATTATGATAGTCAAATCGTACTTTTTTTTTAAGATGGCCACTAGAATAAGAGTAATGATTTTCCTGTGAAAATTCCTATGAAATTTCAGAAACCGTAAATGCAATCCAAACTAATTGATAAAACTAACATTCAATAATGTTTTATCAGTCTAAGGGAAAAAAGTCTCTTTCTGTTTCTAGTAACCGTAAAAAGCCAGCTTTAGTTATCTGTATGAAATAATAGCAATTTATCTCCAATTCCTTAAAAAGCACTCCTTAACCAGAGAGCTGTTTCCAAACAGAACTCTGCAAATCACTTATCTGAGAAGTGTATCTGTCCAACTCAACATGCCATATCTTGCAAAATACAATTCAAGCTCAAGAATACACATCAGCAGGTGTGCAAAGTAGTAAGGTATCATTCCAGTTTGCCATTAGCTATCCCTCTTCTACATGTCCATAGGAAAGGGTATAAATTAAAGACAGAACAGAGATCCATGTTTTCTATGTGTATTATTATAAGCAAATATTTGAGTCCACATTACAAGAGCATGAAGCAATCTCACTTTTCCACACAGGGTCTCTAAGTAGCTACAGAACTTCCATGTACTTTATCAATCTTTCTTTGACAACTCTTCACCTTTTTCAGGCTCTGACTGAACTTGTCACCTGTACCATGTATCTAATATCTCACTGGACACTACTTTCCTCTCTAATAATTTCATGAGTCTCTTTTGTCTCCCTGGTGAGATGATAAACTTATAAATATAAGGACTAGGACTTCCTATAAACTACTTGTGCATAGACACACCTTCTCAATTTTGTATCCCCAAAGACTCCCCCAAAATGCTAGATTCTTTGATATTGCTTTACAAATGTATGATGATTGACTGAAAATTTTTACTTTTAGGAATCGGCATATAATCCAAACTACTAATAATGGTAGAAAACAAACAAACAAAAACCTCTAAAGTTTAGATACTGGATGCATTTTCATCTGTAGCTCTTTCTCATCCACACTTAGCAGGTTTCAACAACTAATTTTAAGCTTGAAGCCAAGTCTAATTTTCACTGTTGAAGGCTGTCACAATTTGTAAAATATCAGATGGTGGATAATCTTATAATCACAAACTGGTGTTAAAAACAGGTGCTACAAAACAAAACAAAGCAAAGCACCAAACAGGTGCACTATTTCCACAAAACGACAGCTCTTTCTCTTGAAGCCTAGAATGCTGGTTTTGATTTTTAAAGGCAGTGACAGAAGGTAGGGGAAAGGATTTCTATTTTCACTTTTGGAATCTACCCCCTGTGACATCCTAATCATGAGGCAGCAAGATCCTTGTAGGAGAGGTTCCAAGTCCACTCAAAAGGGAAGGGTGTTTACCCAGACTTCACAGCTGAGAATGCTGGAAGCACAGCTGGACAGGCGAGTTAGCCGCTTGGATTGCCTCCTCAGGTCTCCATGTGGCTTCTCTGTGGCAGATTTGAGAAGGCATAAAACAAAGTAGGCATGGATTCTGGCCAGCTGGCCATCTGTTCCTTCACCCACTGTGATAATTTGGTCTTGTAGAATTGTGTTAAGTAAGCATTAAGTAATGACCATGTCAAACAGAGTGCATAATGAATGCTTCTTAATCACTGGGTAAAAGCTTAGGGGATGCGTGCCCAAACACAGTAAAGGTCACCAACACAAACCAAGAATTAAAACAAGAGAAGAGGAATTAAAGAGATACAAAACAGAAACAATTCACTTCTTTTCCATTTTTACTTTTGATCATATTGAGTTGATGTCAAATTGACGATGGAGGTCTCATGAGGAAGCTAGGTAATGTCATCACAGTTTCTAATATCTCATTATGCATATATCAACTTATATTGGTAAACTACAGAAGAATTTTAAAATATAAAAAGACTATGAGGGACTTAGTCATCCTGACCTGAACTGAAATCACTTACAGTTAATATCAAGCTTTTCCAAATAACTCTCCAGAATGCACCAAGTAGTGACAGATTGGTTCAGATATATTCTGTGTTATTTTTCTAAACATCAACTGAAGTATCCTATGCTAAGAAAGCAGCCTTTCCCTCAGAGACAATTAATCACAAAATAACAAAATTTTTTAATCTCCCAAAAGGACATGTAATGATGTACTCAATGTGTTATTGGGACAGTCTCCTACTGCCTGAAAGTTGAGTCTATAAATTTGGACCACTCCTGTTTAGTCAATTTTACCTCCACTGTTCACAAAAATGAACCAAAGCGCTTTAACTGGTTAAGTTACCATCCAATCACCTAAAACAAGATAATTTCTATTCTTAGGATTCTGCTCATATGGTTTCCAGCTTGGAATGCATTTCTATTCCCCACTGTCTCTTCTAAATCTCCCTTTCATTCCAAGACCACCAAGTTTCACACCCTCCATTAACTCTTCCCTATAGTCCCTTCTTGTTCTTTTCCATAACTGTTCTATTAGTCTCTATTACACTCTTCATTTCATTCATTTATTCACTATTCACATAATCATTAGGTTCATATTTAGAGCTCTTAGTGTGTTCCAGACACAGTGCTAAGTACTAGAGTTAAAACAGTGAGCAAAACAGATACACCTTCCTTCCGCTTTGTATAACTTTGGTCAAGTGGAAGGACTGACACCAACCAAATCATCACATAAGGAAGTGTAATTGCTTAATAAGTCATGAAGAAAAGGCATAATGTATCCTGACAATCTATTAATAGGATATTCCCTGAGAAAAGGAATGCATAAGCTAGGAGCTAAAAAACAAATAAAAGCTAAGGTTAAGAAGGAAATAACTCTCCCATTCACATCTCTGTGGAAGGAGAAGCAGGGCAAGAATAAAGGTATTCAAGAAGTCCAGTGTAGCTGGAGCAGACAGAGCAAAGACAGAGACACAAACAGGGACCAGATCAGGCAGGCTGACAAAGGCCATGCACAAAACAAAAACAAAAACAAAAACAAAACTGGCTTTATGGGATACGTGGATACATTTAAGCAAAAGGATAATAGGAGCAGAATTTCGATTTTAAAGACAAATCTGTGTCCTGAATAGACAGTACTTTGTAAACAATCAGCATAGATGAGCGCAGAGCAGTTAAGAGTCATCCCTCTCGTGAAGTAAGACAGGAAGCCTGGATTAGACTGGTGGACTGGTAGACATAGAAAGAAGCAGATGGATTTGAGAGAGAAGGGTCAAGGATGACTATTATGTTTCTAGATTTCACATCTCATTTGATGAATGTTGATGGTATTCCCTAAAGCAGAAATCCTAGAGGAGAGTCTAGATGGGACGGGAAGATCATGAGTCAGCTTTTGGATCTGTTACTGAAGAAGAACAATCAAGGGGCACCTGGATGGCTCAGTCTGTAAAGTGTCTGCCTTCAGGTCAGGTTATGATCCTAGGGTCCTGGCATGGAACCCCATATGGGCTCCATGCTCAGTGGGAAGTCTACTTCTCTCTCTCCCTCTGCCCCTCCCTCCCCATTTGTTTTCTCTTTCTCAAATAAATAAAATCAAAAGGAAGGAAAGAAGGAAGGAAGGAAGTGAGGAAGGAAGGAAGAATGGAAGGAAGAGAAAGAAAGCTTGCGTGCACCTGGGAGGTTCAGTGGGTTAAAGCCTCTGCCTTTGGCTCGGGTCACGATCTCAGGGTCCTGGGACTGAGTCCCACATCGGGCTCTCAGCTCAGCAGGTACTCTGCTTCTCCCTCTCTCTCTGCCTGCCTCTCTGCCTATTTGTGATCTCTCTCTCTCTCTGTCAAATAAATAAATATAATCTTAAAAAAAACAACAAAGAAAAAGAAAGAGAAAGGAGGTATCATGAAGGAAGAAGAAAGTGTGGGGCCTGGAGATATAAATATTAGTATCCCTGGGCATAGGTGGAAATTGATAGTATGGATATAATTGCCTATTGGAACTAGAAATAATATGGATGGTATGGATATAATTGGCTATTGGAGCTACAGATAATACAGAAAATCCAGAACCAAGACTCAAGAAATACCACCATTTAATGGCTGGATGGGAAATGCAATGTTCCAGAGAAAGCATCAGCCAGAGATGTAGGAAAAAAATAGCAGGAAAGTGAAATGATTGTGACACTAACATATTGCTTTGCATTATTAATAAACTGTTTGATGTGTGAATTCTTTATCATTCTGAATATATTTTAAGGTCCCAGAAACATAGAATTTCTTTTCTAACCCACTCTGTTTTTATATACCTCTTAGCACACAGCAAATACTTGCTTGCTGGATGTCTGAAAAATGTCACAAGTCATGACTGAATAGATTGGCAATGTATGTTAGGAAACTGTTCTCCCTTAAGTGACATTATAGTATACCAGAAGGAGATTCTGGTTGACTCTCCCTTATCTGGGGAGTCACTTTCACATAACTAAAGAAACACCCAAGTTGGAGAAACTGCCAGTACTATTTGCTTCCACAAGAAGGTTTATTCGGCCTGTAGGAATAACTAGTTTTTCAGCAATCTCAATTCCTTTAGAACCTACACAAGGAAAAGGAAAACAGAGAGAACAAAAGGGAAATAGGAAAATGAAGAAAGACAGAAAAAGAATGTGCTGAAAAAATACACATGTTTCCTAATTTACTGAAAATCTTTTAGCTGTTTTTCTGTTTTTCCAGGACCTGTCTCTCCTCTGGTGGTACTCTCCATGTTGTATCATCATTTTACTCCCCTTACCAGTCCTTTTATTGGACTGAATATCTAAAGCAGATCCCTGTAAGATCATCTTGATGGGAGAAGCCATTTTAAATTGCTTCACTGTTAGGACAAAGAAAACCTCTACCAAATTTGCTCACAGGGATAGCAACGTGTGGGTGGGGAAAAAAAAAAAAACAAAAAGCCACTTAGCAATAACATCACACTTTACATAAAGTGCTTGTCTGTATACTTGTAGTAGACATGAAAATGGAGTAGGCAGTCAAATATTTGAGAACTCTGGAAATCCACTTAAAATATGTATAACAATTTATTATCAATGCTAACCCAATTAAAAATGTTGAGCTATTAAACACAATTCACTTTCTAACCCAGGAGAGAAAGTACTAAATGTATGCAGCACAGATTTGCATTACTATAAAAATCTTTATTTCTACTTTTCCAGCATTATGCATTTAAATTTGTAAATTCCATGTTACATTAATCACATGAATATAGATGGGCAATTTTTAGATGGAGCTATGGTAATCATTGCATTCCCTATAAAAGAAATCATCCCTGCTGACAATTTTGTGGTGAGTTTTGTAAAAGATTGACTATAGTTCATAAAAAGCCAAGGCTTCCTTCACAAAAGTTATTACACATTTCAGTCCTCCTTGGCCTGATCAAAATAATAAAAAAATTAAATGTTACACTTTAATATCACTGTCTTTGGACTCTGACACTGTACATAATACTATCTAGATATGATCATATAGTCATTAAAAGAAGTGGCAATAATCCAGGTTTGACTGCACTGTGATTTAATATTTATATGTTTTTATGATCCAAATAAAATATGCTGATTAAAATGATCAGGATGTCACCATCTGGATGGACAAAAGAGCTGAGGTTCACATCTCTAACACAGAATACCTGGAGCTATTTTTGCCCGTTACCCTTTCTTATTTCCAACACATTTTCTGTTAGATGAAATAGTATACTAAGAAAAATTATATGTAGTAGAGACTTTAGTCAATAAAGAATACCTTAAATAATTAATTAGGAGTTATTACGAACATGTTATTTAAATATAGTAGGTCTGAAATTTAACTATATTAGGTTATTCTTTAAGATCCGTGCGAGTACAAAAGATTTTCAGAGTAACAAATAATTTACTATTTGGTCATTATAGTAGAGATTTTAGCATGATTTTTCTTGCAAAAAGCCTTTTTAAAATAATTTGTAAGTCTAACTGAAGTAGGTCATAAACAATGAAGCACAGACACTTAGGATTGTTTATTCAGTGCTACAAAATCAGTTGTAAATGTATAGACATGGTAATTTTCAAAGAAGCAGCTAAACAATGTCCTTAGATCATTGTACAATCATTACAGTACTTTGACAGGTAAGTCATGCTGAATTTTAATGGAAATTTGGCAAGCAGCAAAACTGTCTCTAATTTGGGCATTCAAGTATAACCATATTGTTCAAGATTAAGTACCTTCTGGATGTGGACTGAGGCTCACTCCTGTAATGTAGGGGGAATTTTAGTATACTTGCTTTAAGATTTCTCTTGGTAAGATCATTATGCCCATGCTCTAGGTCACAGAACTTAAGGGCTCCAAATTTTCTTTGATCTCTTTGATAGAGGGGAATCTGAAATCTCCAGAAGAATCCAGCTCTTTCCATAAAAGCTATCTTAATCCACTTCTAGGCAGAAAAGTGCAGTGTTTCATTCACAGGATTGTGCCCATCAGGCCTCTCAATTTTCCTAACAGGATGTCATTCCTACTTCTGCCTATGCTGTTCCTTGGAGCATAAGGGTATATATGCTTTTACCTTGCATCCAACTCACTAGAAAATGCTGTTGTCTCTACCTCAAAATACCGAGTGGTCATAAAGCCAGAAACCATGGATAAATACTCATAATAAATGATTTATGGGTACTATATTGCAAAACAAAATAATTTAGATCTACAGGCCCCCCTGTTCTTATACTAAACACACAAATCAGGCTTCTACTTCAGGAGTCTTCTGCTAGCTATTACCTCTACTTAAGAAATTCTTCTGTTAGGGATGCATGGGTAGCTCAGTCAGTTAGGCATCTGCCTCTGCCTCAGGTCATGATTCTAGGGTCCGGGGATCCAGCCCCCTGACAGCAGGCTCCCTACTCAGTAAGAGAGCCTCCTTTTCCCTCCACAACTCTCCCCTCATTCTCTCTCTCTCTGTCAAATAAATAAAATCTTAAGAAAAAGAAATTCACCTTTTGACTTTTTTATCTCTATCAAAACTTTTCTCAAAACTATCTTATCAAACTTTCACTCAAAATGTTAGCTTTTCCCTATTCAAAACTGCAAAACATATCCCTCAACTCCAATTAACTCTATTTCTCTCTTCCTGAGATCTTGTTTCTTCAACAGTATTTACAACTTTCCAATATTGCCTACTTACCTAATATTACCTAAATAACTTAATTATTTACTTACATATCTATCTCAGTATATTTATTATCTATTGTTTTTGTTTATTGTCAGACACCCCCTACTAGAATTAAGTTCCATAAGGACACAGAACTTTGTTTTGTTCACTTATATATCCCAAGTGCCTGGAAATGATGTGTTTAGTATAACTTTGTGGATAGAATATAAATCTGCATTTAAATGGCTAAGTTTTCCAAGTATTTGTTGGGGTATAGGACATTAAACTTACTAAATACTGATCAAAAGCTGGACTTATCCCTGTATTATGTCAAAATAATATTTATCCATGCACATAGGATCATTTTGACAAATACACAAATGCTTTTATAGGATTCTATTTTGCTGTTATACCACTGACCCACATAAAAAGATTTTAGAAAAATTGCCTCGTTTTATTTATTATACAGAGTTATCCTCTCCAGGACCAAGGACAAATCTCTCTGAACTTGAGACCAAAATAGTTGTTTCTCATGAGCAACAAGTCTACTTTATTCTTACAGAAAATTCAAACTTGAAACATCACTGAGTCTTCAGACTTAGTAAACAGCTGCTATGTGCCAGGCACCAGGTATTGCAAACAATATCAAAATATGGTCAATGGCCTAAAAATCTTATATGCCAGTGAAGATTACAGACAAGTAAATAAAAATCTTCAATATAATGAAATAAGTGTTAATGATTGCCAAGTACATAGAGTTCTGGGACAATATTGGAGAATACTTCACACAGTGTTAAGGACTCAGGTACAACATCCTGGAATAATTAACATCTAAAGCTGAGGCCTATAGGATGAATAGGAGCTGGTTGATAAGGAAGGTCCCTTATATCGCCTTCCAGTTATGGAATAAAGAAGTCACAGGAATAAAAGATACAGCACATGGAATAGAGTCAATGGTATTATAATAGTATTGCATGGTAATGGAGGGCAACACACTTGTGATAAGCCTAGCATAATGTATAAACTTGTGGAATCACTATGCTGTACACCTGAAACTAATATAATTATATATAAACTATACTCAAATAAAAAAATGGCTAATTTGTAGACCTGAAATAAATGCAGTATAATTGCCATGTGAAGTGCAAGAGGGGTACTGATAGGAGAGAAAGTCAGAGGGATTAGCAGTGCCTGATTATGACAAGCCTCAGAAGCCAGATTGGGGGTTTAGCCTTTATCCTGAGGGTAAGGGAAAGTTATTTAATTGTTTTAAGCAAAGACTGACTGATCAGACACACATAAAATGGATATGCAGGATTAGCTACTTGATGGAGTTACTGGGGGAAGGTTTCTATTTCCGCTACAAAGTATATCTCTGTCTCAATAATAGAAAGGGATTGTGGGAGGTACTATGATAGGAAAGGAAACAGAAGCATTTTAAATAGCATCTGGTGGGGCATAGGTGATATCTGAATCAGCAGTCAGAGGATTTGTAGGTAGTGTTGATGTGAAGACTAGAAAACCATACTGGCACCACTGTCTGCATAATAGGACATTTCTTCTGCTGTGCTTAGGTGAAGAAGGATGATGATGCCATTCATCCAAGGTGAGAAGATTTCCACTTGTATGCAGCTTGGAAAGACAAGTCAAAGACAAATAAAATGTGTGCATGAGAGTGGCTTTACTTATAGACTCTATGGCTTTGGTTAATAAAGGGAGGGAGATGAGGCTGAAAGGGAAGAATGGAGGCACACAGGGATTGGAGGTCTGAATTCAAAGAATAGAACTAGTTTAAGCAACTAAATGAGTTACGGATCTGAAAAAGAAAGTGGTACTGTGTTGGAATTGCATGCTAAATGCATATATACATTTTGGATATATTTTATAAAATGTGAGAGAAGCAAAATCTTTAGGTTAACAACATACTGAGCCATTCTTGACATGATCATAATGTGTGAAGGAGAATTAGCAAGAAAGCAACCTTCTCTGTAACAGGGTATCATTCAAGGTTATTAATGTCTTGTTCGCCCACCACCTAAAATCATCCAATGATAATCAGCAGTGAGCATCAGACTTTTGAAAACATTATGTGAAGACACAGGAAATGTTCAGGAAGATGCTGAGCATGTCATGGAATTTGTGTCCTATGACTGGGGCACTTCAATTTCAAGAAAATGGTGAGAAGCAGAAATTTGGACCCTACTAGTGCAAGCCAAACTGTATGAGAACATGAATTAGGCTTGGAAGCCAGAAAGGCTTCCAGTTTTAGTGGTCACCAAAAATATTCAGATGTCCAAGATGGAATGAGATTACCTGGCCATAAAATTTCCAGAATAATTAATTCCCAATAGTGCCCTGATTGATAGGGAGACTCAGATCTCTGTAAAGAACAAATTGCAACTAGTATTGATTTTGCTTCTGAAGAAGTCTTTGTTCTGGTAGGTAAAGATGAGATGGCACAATGTGTTAGGATCTTTTATTTTGAAAACAGAAGCAGGTCTTAAGGAAGATATTTAGAGCCAAATTCATGACTTACTTCTACCATACAAGTATATTCTATGAGTGTGCAAACCTATTACACACAGATTTCAACTTAATTTCATGTTGATTTGACTGCTTTACCTTTCTTCCTCTGTTCTGTTTTCCTTTTCCAACCATATGCCACCAGAAAAACAATCATCCTCCCCCTTCTTATCACTTTTAGAAGGAGGATGGAAAATCCTTATACTATGTATATTCAAAGTTCAGACATCAATGAAGGGAAGACAATGGCCTCCAAACGTGATCCAGCCCAAAGCAAGCACCTCCTATGCTGGTGAGTTTTTTCTGGCAAGGCTTTCTAATGAACTTCATCTCTTTACCTACATTAGACCTCTGTGATTACCAACAAGCATGAGATCTGCAACAAGGGGGCAGATTTCAGAGCAAGAAAGAAAAACATGGGGACTAAAATAGAGGAGCAATGTTTGGCATGGAAGACATCAATGAAGAAAAAATAAGGTGAAAGCCTCGATCTTCTGTTTCTTTTCTCCTTGATTCAAGAAACAGTCATATCAAGCACCAAATTTGTTTCTTATTTGTTGTGCCCTTTTTATTTTTTCCAGGCAGCCACAAATCTCCAGTAAAATCTTTGTGGCAGGAAGTTTCTTTGTTGGAGGAATTGAAGAAACTTTAGCAGTTGGCAGTAAAAGACAATGCTGGCTTCCTCCTTTCACACCTCAGCTCATTCAAAAGCTCCATTAGCCCTGGCATTTGGGGGAAAAGCAGGAGCCCTGGAAGTGTACCCTGTGGCCCACTGTAAAGTTAACAAGGGCTGCTGGCCAAGCCAAAAGCAACTAACATAAAGAGCCTAAGGACTGAGGAAAGCAAGTCTTTTACAAATCTACAGATTTGGGGTTTCTAACAGTATACGAGTACACTTCAGAAGTCTGAAAGATTAGGAAAAACTCAGATGACTGCATTTAAGATGACATTCAGGGATTCATATTCTTGAGTGAGTTTATTAAGAATATGAATTATACATATTGTATGATTCATACCTGAATTTAAAGATGGCTCTGTAAATTCATTCTGAATTAAGGCAGAGTATTAATTAATCAACCTATCTAATGAGTTAAAATTTTCTCAGGGATTAGTCATGACCATATGTAAAGATCTTCAGAACACATAAGCAATGAGGCATATTTTTTCAATAAATCAAACTGGACATAAAAATTAATTAACATTTATGAGTAACTGAAGTAAATATAGCAAGTTTTCTCCTTAGTTCTAAAAAACAACAACAACACAAGTCTCCAAACAGGAATCACAACATACATAAAGAATGGCCATATCATCTTAAATTACTATGCATTTTAATTGATGATGTTTCAAGTTTAAAAGGAGTATATTTTTATATGACACATCTAAACTGTTAAATTTATTATACAGTATTGTTACATATATACTTGTTTTAACAAAACTGAAATGATTACTCATATAATTACTCTAATGAAACTCATTTTAAAGGAGACAAATATAAAATACTTAAGTCTAAATTAGGCCAATGTTAGTAGCACTTAGGCATTACTAACTATGTAGACATTGTTAGTAAGAAAACAACTTCCTTGGAAAGTATTGACATACTGGGAAAGAAACTGGAAAAACTGTCTTATATGGAGAGTGACAAATCTTCCAGTTCATATGATTTCCACTAAAATTCACCCTCACAGGAAAGCCTAAGAAAATTATTTATCAAGCATAAGGCACTCAGGCACAGAGTACGGGAAAGCTGGATGTTTTATAACATTTTAATAGAATATTATTTGGTTGGGTAATGAAATAATTAACTTCTTGTATCTTAATTCTCAAAGATTTAAGATTTACTGAGATGTAAACAATAATTCCCAAAAATATACCACTTGAAACTTGTGGATAAAACAGTTAAGTGACTGGCTTATAATCCATTTCTCTCTCTCTCTCTTTTTTTAATCAGGTATATGATCCAACGGAAAGAAGGAGTTGGATGTTTTAGTTTTTTGTAAACATAATAATATTTACTAGGATGAGAAACCTTATCTGTGAATGCTTTTAGCAGGATGTCTCTAGTTTAAGATTGTTCATGGTAAACAAGCTATAATTCATAGAGTTATAAAAGCATAGCTCCGTGGCAAATGTCATGTAAACTATACAACTACATGAAGATAGATAAACAGCTAAACAGCCCTCCAACCCCACCCTTACAGATATGGTAACACATATACCATTCTTAGAAACCTCATCTGTTTTTCTGGGTCAGAAAGCATGTGTCCAATGGAGGAATGAAGGATCTGGGAAACTGTCATCACTGTCCTAAAACTCTCCCCACTTTGCCTAAGCCTCTTGATTGCTTCTGTCCTTGAAATCATTAGTGCTTTGATATTGCATAAGATCTCTGATTTGACAAATCTCTGACTTGACAATGCTGATTTGATAATCCAGTATTTTAAGTTAGTGCAACTCTACTTAGTCAACCTTTCTAAAAATGTTGTATAGACTAAAAATGAAGTGTCTTAAATAATCTAAACGCCCACAAGTTGAGGAATAGTTAAGCAACCTTCAGCATAACATAACTATGGAGTAGAAAAGAATATTACCCATTAAATTAAAAATTGGAAAACCACTTGTAACATGCTAAAGTCTACGTAGAATTCTGCTAAATGTAAAATAAAAGAGCACAGTTTATACTACAATTAACTAAAAATGTAGTGTATATACCATGAAAGGCATTGAGAAAAGTAAATTGATTTTTTTTTTAAATAGCAGGGCTATGATGGAAAATTTTGTCATAGAGGGTTTGAGAAAGAGGAATGTCAACACTGGCAAGGAAACTAGTGCAAAAGTCCTCATAATTGTCAGATTTCAGTCATTAAGACATAACAAATGTACCAGTTTCCCTCACAGACACATGGTAGGATTGCACTTCTCTATCCCTTTTGAAGTTTATAGTGGCCATGTGAATTTCTTTGGCCAATAACATGAGAAGTAATGTCCATCATTTCTGACAGGTGTTTTAAGAACTGAGTGATTAACCATGTTTGATTCACAATACTTTGGTGATGTAGAAACAACTGTTGAGATGTAGCTTTTGTTAGCCAGGGTCCCTGAGTGTCTACAATGAGCAGAGATCCCCTACTGTGACCCACACTGCATATGTACATTAAGCGACTGGATCTTTTTCCTGAGACATAACCAGGTTCATCTGAACTGATTCAGCAAGAAAGCATAACATTTTGCAAGCTACAAAAAGCTAAGCAAAGTTTGTGCAAACATAGATTTTTAGTACTATAGGATGTCAGTCAGGAGTCCATAGTAGGGGATGGACTTAGTAGTATTGCAGAGTAAGAAACAAATGAGTATATAAGGTCATGTTGAAGAAGAGAATAGAATTAAAGGCAACTTGGATGTTTTATTCCTGACAGAAATATTGGTAATGTTATTGAAAGAGGGAATCCATGAGGGCAGAGGGGGGAAAGAGTAAAGAATATTTATTTCTGCAAATAGGCCATTAGATGTGGCTAGCTGATATCAAAAAATAGAAAGCTGAAATTCAGGAGAAAGACCAGGCTATTGAAAAGAGGGAGAAGAGAAAACAGCCTTACAGGTACTATGAGTTGGTTATTATCCTGTCGTCTTTTACATATAATATCTCCAATAATGATTACATATTTTCACCATCTCACTGAGAGAATTGAGTCACTGAGGTTTAGATACTCAGATTTGTAAGTACAATCTACACAGGAAGCCTGGGGGTGATTATAGAAAAGTGGGTCAAGGAGACAGTTAAGACCAAATTCAAGAGGCAAAGAAAACAGAACACTGAATAGGAACAGGCATCTTTAAAGCCAACCAAGAATACAGTACCATGGAAGTTGAGGCAGGAAATGTCAAGAAGTAATGGACCACCGTTCATGTTGAATGCTGCAGAGAAATCTAACTAGATTTATCTTAAAATGACTGAATTTTGCCTTCAAATGGTTAATTTGTGAGAGGAAAAAAGACTGAGAAGTACTCAGCTTTTCATATATTAATGTTCTGCAGAACATTAAGCTGAACAAATCTCAAAGATGGGGTGTTTTATAAGCTTTATACCTCATGTTTGCCTAAATTAAAATCTAGGGAATTAAGTAAATACTACTACTAGAAATATTTTTTTATTTCTTCAGATAAAAAGTCTCTAGCAAAGATGACCCAACAGATGTTGAATGAACCCCTTAACAGGCCTAAATCATATAGGTAAATTAATTCCACAAATTGCTCTCAAAAGGAATTTGAATCTCAGTGCTGACTTTGGTGTGCCAATAGCACATGCTCCTGGTGGGTTGTAAGTCTTAATGAGATGCATGGGAACCTCAGAACTGGATGAATATTCAAAGTGATCTTCAGGGAGATCTTGAATTGGAATGCACTCCAATAATTTAATTGAAAGGTCACCAAGGTGAGTGACTTACAAAATCTACCCCATAAGGGAAGCCTTTACTCTCACAAGTGGCCATTAAAAACTTTCAGTCAAGGGCTCACCTCATTTCTAGACTTTTGAGAAGATATTATTCTTTACTTATAAAAGAAATGTCCACATTTCTCTAAAAAACTACTCACTCTACATAACTTAAGAGACAAAATATCTCATATTATCTATCTCAGAAAAGAGGTCACATTTCAGGCAAGGAAAGTACGTCCAGAGAAAGGTTTAAAAAATGGATTATTACATGCTTTTGCCATTCCTCAGACATGAGCTACAATTCTTACAGATACTGGAGTCCATTATTAGAAAACAGGTTTGCTTTACCTGTTTCTTCCACAGAGACTTCGATCTTTGTTTCTCTGTACTTTTATTACTTTAATTCTAAAATAGCTAACTAAAGCAAAACATCAAACACAATTTTACCTTAGTAAATAATGTTTATGACATTTGTTGGACACAGTGCCTAAATCTAATAATCGTATTACAAAATTTATTTAAATACTTCATTAGAAAGTTATTAATTGTCCAAGTAAAACTACACATTTATATAACCTTGTTAGTTAGATTCACTTTCCATATATTCCACTATAAATCCATTGAAATTAACAATACAGAACACAACCAAGTTTAAAATATTTTGAATACTGTCTATCCTAACTATATTTGATGCAGAAAGCATTTCCTTCATTTTCATCAAAATGTAGATAAAAATACAACTGGAATTTTTGCCATTGGGATAGTTAATATATTTTTATAACTAAGTTCCGTGTTTTTTCTAAGTTCCATGTTTTTGATCTTCAGCTCATTCCTTAATTATAAAATTCTTTTCCTTTACTTCAATTCTATTTTGAAATGCGCATGGATCTCCATTAAATGCCTAGTTTTAGTCATTATCTAATTAGTTTCTATCTCTAAGTCTATATGCAAACTGTCCTTCCCCTGTATGCCTGAGTTCCAGTTAACCTGGGGATACATCAGTATCCTTCAGAGAGTCTTATGCTCTCCTTTAAATAGCATATTTGTGATCTCAAAATCGTTCTTAAAATTCTCTTTTTTCTATTGTGACCCTTTATAAGTATAAGTTAATTGGCCTAAGGCCAACTATCAAAAAATGGCTGCATGACCTAAAAGAGAAATGGTACATGTGTATAATTTTTAAATGCAAAGTGCCCTGTAAGTAGCCTTGAAAATTAAAGCAATAACTTTTTACTCAGTCATGAATATATGTTTATACATATCTATGTCCCACTTTTTTCAGGAAAGTTTTTAGATAATCCCAAAATATGTGAAATACCTAGAAACATTCAAAGAACCAATAAAAATAAGGATGGACAGTAATCTGACAAGGAGCAAGAAAAGCAATAAAGTCAGATGTGTCACTGTAAAACTGCATCTTGTCCACACAGGCAATGTAAAATGCGTAATAGTCATAATATTTAAAATCTCATAAAGAAGCTGTGTCCACTTGAAGAATGTGACTCTTTAATGATAGATTGTGAACAGTAAAGCTATTCTCAATTCCTATCGATCAGGGCGTAGGAACAATGGTAGTGCTGTAACATCAGCAACAGAAAACACATATTTATTGAGTAGCCAGTTCATGGTAAATAAAGTCGAGGAAATTCCATTAAAATGTTTTCCTGATGCATCTTTTTTTATAGCAATTTTCTGGTATTCTCTGCTCTATCCCTCAAGTTACTCAACATGCTGATTTCCCAGGAGTTATTTTGACATCATAGTGGGATATTTGGCTCTTGTTACCTGAATATAGAAAGAGCTTAGACTTGTTTCTAAACCCATTCTAATTCACCTTTTAGCATCATGCCCCTCAAGGGACATTTTCTAGGTGTAAAAAATATTGTTAGCTTACCAGTAAGATTTACATGTTACCATTATCATGAAAGTGAAATTTAAAGTAGTAATAGTTTTAAATTTCCTGTATTCACTACAGTAAGATCAAGCTTTAGCTCCCAAATTGCTAAAATGAATTTGGACAAAAGACTGTTCTCATTTACCACAGTAAATATTTGTTTTCTATTCAGAACAGATCATCTGTATTGAGCTGATTTTTTTCTGCCAATAAATGATAAAACTGAAATGGAAATAAGGTAAGGTTTAATTTCATGTTTTCTAATTCTGTGCTACTCTAAGCTGACTGGGTAAAGCAAAGACGTTTAGGTTCCTATAACCTGCAGTTCTGTTTTTCTTTTCCCAGCCTTTACAAAAGAACAAATCCAGCCTTAAAGCTGGAGACTCTAAAACATCAAGCAATTATAAAATTATGTCAAAATATTTAAGAAGAAATTTGTGAATACTACTTTTCTTCTTTAAAATGAAAAGCTGCTTTATAATATGGTCATAATATTATCTCTTTTTTTCTCCATATGTTTCACAAACATACATAAGTTTAAATACTACATGTTATAGTCGTTATCTAATTTTTTTATCTAGAAATTGTTTCCTTGAACATAAACAATTACCACTGATACTGAGGTTAGTTTCTCCTCTATTGAATTATATTGATTGAGGTTTTGACAATATCTGCAGGCTTTATGAATGTTATCCATGTTGTTTTACTGAGCAAACTAGGATCTCATTATTATATTTTTATGACCAATTTTTTAAGGCCAGGAAGTGCAAAATGTCAGAAGTGCAAGAAAAAATATTCTACCAACTCTTGTGAATGAATCTTTCATTATACATTAACATGTTCATTTACTTAAAAATTTTGGGTCCAGAAAATAAAAAAGAAATTCATTTTACATTTATTTACCACATCTTACCTCAGCTGCTGTAGTAGGTTGAATCATGTTCCCTCAAAAGATATGTCCAGAACCAAATCCCTGGAACCTCTGAATGTTACCTTATTCTTTTTAAAAAGATTTTATTTATTTATTTATTTATTTATTTATTTATTTATTTATTTATTTATAAAAGATTTTATTTATTTATTCACAGCTAGAGAGGGAACACAAGCAGGGAGGGTGAAAGAGGGTGAAACAGACCTCCCGTGGAGCAGGGAGCCTGATGTGGGGCTGGAACCTCGGACTTCAGGACCATGACCTGAAGTCATTCGCTTAACCAATTGAGCCACCCAGGCGCCCCAGATGTTATCTTATTTGAAAAAAATATTCTACTTAAGGATCTTGAAGTGAGATCACCCTAGAGTACTTGTGTGGGTCTTAAATCCAATGACAAGTGTCCTTATAACAGAAAGAATAAGAGAAGTCACAGACTGAATAGGAAGAGGTAATGCCAATATGGGAGGCAGAGACTGGAGTGATGTAGCTCTAGCCAAATAAGCCAAGAAATAGGGACAGCCACCATGAATTGGAAGAGGCAAGGAAGGATTCTCCTCTAGAACGCTCAGCGGGAGCACGACCCTGATGATTTCAGACTTCTGATCTTTGGAACTCTGAGAGAATAAATTTGTGTTGTTTTTATCACCAGGGTTATGGTAATTAGTTATGGAAACATTGGGAAACTAATATAGCTATAGATAATCAAAGTGATTAGAGAATAATATAAATCAATAAAAGTGACTTACATAGTTGTAATTTGCACAAATCCAGTGCCTGTGTACAGGTACTATGATACAGTTTACATATTTTCTAGATTTGAAAAGCACTGTTCATTGAATCGATCGCTCTCACCCTCCCTCTTCTTTCTCTTTCTCTCTTTCTGTTTTATGATCTCAACAGGTGATAACACTTTTAATGATACTATCTAGAGATCACGAAGCAGGTATTCATCCCTGACTGTTTTCAGTATTTTTGGGAATGCACTAGAAGGATGACTCACAGTCAAGAGTGAGTCCCCACCCTAAGTGGAAAAACAACTCTAATGCAGATCCAGAACATAACAAAGAAACTCAAATCTCTGTAAGGATAGAACTATTGCCTATCCACACCCTGTGAGTGTGAAAGATGGCTAGGTTTTGGAGATATGAAAGGGAAAGAAAAGCATGCTCTAAACAGAAAAATGTTAATTAAAGCTTTGAGGTTAGAATGAGCACAGCATGTATGACTTGGAAGAGAGGAGTCTGTTATCTCCTAGGGAGAAGAAACATGGCATGATGGGTCATAAAAACCAGGTACAGGTTTCGTGAGTAAAATGAATTAATGCCTTAAGGGACCAGCTTCTGTTGGTCCCCTCATTTCCAGAGTGAGAATAAGATTAGCGGGAATCAATAGTTTTATCTCTCAGCCTCCTACCACCAACCCAAGCTTCAGGGAGCACAGAGTAACTGGGAGACAGACACAAAAGAGACTGAAACTAAAATCACATTTGAACTCAAGTTACTTAAAAATATGCTAAGCTTCCTTTTCTACAGCTCTATGAATTCTCAGCAATCTTGGAAGTTAGACAGATTCCTTGAGTATTCTGCCTAAAGATGATCAAACTAAGGATTGGCATAGCATAGGAAACAACAAGAATCAGAATTGTCCATGGTTTCTTGATGATCTTATAAATAAACAGAATAAAACAATGTGTTTAGATAGGTGAAGATGCAGAATGTTCAGATTGGGGGGGGGGGAATCCCTGTCTCTTCACTTCCTAATTATTCTTATCTTAGTTTTGTTTATATTAGTAGCTCAGTACTTGCAGAATTCCTCCCAATTCATTTTTCAATGCCAAGTTATGGGATGAAATGGTTTCACAGTGCCTCTGTCTCAGACAGGCATCATGAGATCCTCTGCAGAACATCTAAAACCCTGGCACAAACCACTGATGGCTATGTACAGTGGGTTTTATTCTTTGTTTTCATTGTTAAGAACTGCGTTATTCATTCTTTTCCAAAAGCCTCTGGTAAGGTTTTGAAACAATCAACAATGTTATTTAAATTGGATGGAAATACTGGATATTGTTTAAATTGGACTAAAAAATACTGGATATTTCTTGTTTCGATTTATATCTAGAGAAGCAGGGAATTAGATAGGAAGAGATATGGATATTATATTAACCAGATCACTTAAATTGGATTAAAAAATACTGGGTATTTCTCATTTAGACTTCTGTTTAGAGAAGCAGAAAATTAGCTGAATAAAGAGGGAATGGACCTCTAAATCTCGGTGAAGCCGAGCAATTAAAAGTCTGCTTTGGGTAACCATCTTTTTTTTTTTTTAAAGTGTATCTCCAAAATATACTATGCCCAGTCTATTTTATTTTTAAATGTGCTACTCCAAGTCCTAAAAAATCTACCATCCCTGCAACTTTGAAAAAAGATTTCTTGGAAGTGTCTGTGAGCTTGAGGACACAAGAATCAATAAGGACATGGTCATGACTAGGTTATGATACTAAACAACTGCAGGTCTTTTCTCACTCCTCTTGGAGTTCAAACTCGGGCAGCCCTGGGGCCCTGCAAGCCTGCCCGACCCTTGTGTGCAGCTTCCTGTATTCTGTACTACTTCTTGCCCTGAGCCACCCACTCTCCTGCCCATGCCCTGCACTGGATTATGGTTAGCATCAAGTTTGAGGCTTCTTAACATTACTGCTGCAGTTTCTGCACAGTAATTACTAACTATGGCTAAATTACTGACATTGTTAGTATACCACCCTGGAAGAATTACTAAGCAAAATACATTTACTGTAGTGTAACAAAAGCAGAAAAACAAAGACCAATGCCAAAGGATTTCAGTAATTTTAAAGCATGTTTAAGATTTTTAGCATATTACATGGTCTGTGCTGTGTATTTTAAGACTGATGATTCACAGACCTGCACCCCTGAAGCAAATAATACATTATATGTTAATTTAAAAAAAAGATTCTTAGCAAATTATTAGTGTTATCCTTTATTTCTTAAATGGGGAAGTACATCTATCATCATTTTTCTATTTCATTTTATACAGAACTGTGTATGTTCCTGCATTGATAGTGCTTTAAAAATCAGCATAAAATCAGTATGGCTGACTTTATTCATTAGTTCAATCATACAAGTATTTATTAAGATCTACCATATACCAAACATTGTTCTAATAGCTGGAGATTCAGTAGTGAATAAAACAGACAAAAAAAAAAAAAAATCCCATGACTCGGGAGTTTCTATTTGGTCAGGAGAGACAATGATGAAGCTATATATGTAAAGTGTTCAGCCAGTGCTAACATTAAAAAGTAAATCAGACCAGGAAACCTGACAAAGTAGAAAAGGGTTGACCTTCTCAGAGACAAAGAGAAGGCCTTTCTGAGAAGACATCTTTGGATCAAGACAGGAAAGATGTTCCGGAGTAGTCATGCAGACATCTTTAGAAGTCAGATGGATCTGTGAGTGCACAGCCCTGACTGTGGTGGGAATGTGCCCAGGGTTTGTGCTGGTTTTACAGAAAGACATCAGAAAATGCACTGGGGAGTTAATGGAGATGAGTACAAACTATATCCAGTTTCCATCCTGAGCCACTGGGTTGGAGGAGACTAAGAGCTGCTAGATTGAGGCAGACTATTTTTTTAAATGCAAATATTCAATATGGATGGAGGCAGTGGATCTTCATCTCCTATTTCATTTTTTTAAAAAATATCCACAAGGTCCATAAATTACTATAGTAAACAGACTATCATTTAAAATGGTAGGTAAGATTTTACATGATATTAGGTTCAGTTTTATGATATATGCATAAAAGAATTGAATAACTGTATCGTTTTTATAACTGAAAGAAATATGTGTTATTTAGAACTATTTATAAGTGAATAAAAAGGCAGAGTTTGCTGAAGTAGAATAAACACAAGTTTATTTCCCACGGAAGGCTGAATTTGAATCTTGCTTCTGTTAATTGTTAATGATATAACTTTGAGCATATTTCTTTATGCTTTAAAATTCAGTGTTCTCCTCTAGAAGTAGGAATATAGACAGATGATAGGTTGGTTATAGGAATATAGATATATTTTAAGTTGTATTGCTTTATTGTGAAAATTAAATACTGTACACAGAACACTCCACATATTGCTTGACAATCATAATCTAAATAATAATAGTAATAATAATATGGCAAAAAACATTGATGATAATGAAAGTAAAAATAATTTTTAGATTCCCTGTACTTATTATAGAATGGGCATCATGTGGTAAGTGCTTTAAAGTATCATCATGTTTGATCCCTATAGCAAACCTCTAAGGTGGGCATTATTATTATCCCATTTTACAGATGATGAGAATGAAAGCTGTAAAAAGGAAACTACTTTACAGACAGGAGATAGCTATTTATCTGATGATAAAAGCACTAAAAGCATAGGTTCAGGCTTGTAAGTCTGTGGAGTTTTATCTTATCCATCATGAACCAGGAAGTTTAATGCCTTCCTTGAGCCCAACAAATCCCTGAAATATTAAATTAATACTTCTCAACGATGTATTTGTATTAAACTTTGAGATGAAACTAGAGATAGGAAAAAAAAAGGGGCCAGACAATTGGAGACAGCTGGCCTGAAAGATAAATCCAACCAATGTAGGGAGGATTAAAAATTTAAAAAGCTCAAAGTGCATGTGTGTACAGATAGTGTAACAACAAGCACATTATTAAATGTTAGAAACCATGCTTATCTGTTTCTCTGGAAATAGCTTTATTGAGAATTAAAATATTTTACATTTACTTAATTTTTATTCACTATGACTGTTATACTTTAGGTGTCAGTTTGGCTAAGACTATCATGTCCACTTTGGTCAAAAACTAGTCTAGATGTTGCTGTGGAGATGTTTTGGAGCTGTCTATAACCAGTTGACTTTAAAAAAGCATAATTGCCTCTATAACGTGGGTAGGCTTCATCCAATCAATCAGTTAAAGGCCTTAAGAGTAAAACCTGGGGTTCCCCTGAGAAAAAACAACTTTGACTCCAGACTGTAACATAAAAATCCTACCTGAGTTTCCAGCTGATCTGGTTTGCCCTAAAGATTTGGGACTTGCCGAAGCCTACAATCATGTGAGTCAATTCCTTAAGATAAACCTCTTTAGACTATATATTTTATGTATTTATACACATATATACATACGGTTTATTGATTGATTGAGAGGGAGAGAGAGTGAGTGCGGGGGTGGGGGTGGGAGGCAGGGGAGAGGGAGCTTTCTTTGCTCTCTCCAGACACAGAAAAAGGTGCGCATAGCCACACTAGCTTTTGGAAGACATATCACCACCACAAGGGAAACCAGTTTGGAAGTGAAAATAAATTTTATATTACAGAAGACAAAACAAAAAGATGGGGAAAGAAAAACAAAACAGATTTTTGGTATCAATGAGCTACTCATTATCAATTCTGTCAAACAATAAAATTCCTTATGAGTCAAGCAATATTAAACTGACTTTTACAACTAAAGCATGCCACACAGGAGCACCTGGGTGACTCAGTTCGTTCAAGTCCAACTTTTGATTTTGGCTCAGCTCATGATCTCAGGGTCATGAGGTTAAACCTCATGTCAGGCTCTGCATTGGGTATGGAGCCTGCTTAAGGTTCTCTGTCTTCCTCAGCCCTGCTCTCTCTCTCTCTCAAAAATGAATGAATGAATGAATAAAAGCATGTCACACAATAACTGTTTTTAGAATGTATGCATAGTTAGGTATTACTGAAGAAATTATATTTTCAAGTTATACTATGAGGGATTTTTCTGGGCAATATTTTAACTTTACTTCAAGTGCAGATTTATACTTCTTGGGGAAAGATGATAGATTATGTTACTATATCTATATTCACATAGTTACAAATATATTATTTTTTCCTCTTGTGATAGTTTAATTCTTAAACTCGTCTAAAGAGAAAGAGAGGGAGTAGGTAATCTCCCAAATTCCCTACTGGTAACATGATCCTATACCACAGTGAAGTTTATCTTAGTAAAAACATGAAAAAATATTATCTACATAAAACAGAAATTTAAATAACAACTATTTTTTTCTTACAGTTCAATATAATATCACACATATATCAATAAAAAAGTTTTCCTTATAAAAAAAGTTCAGCCCTATTTGGTCTTTTCACTAACGCCCCAGTAAACTGGACAAAGCTAAATCTTCAGAAGCAATGGTTTCTTCCTTATTCCATTGAGAAACTGAAAATAATAACTTCCGGTTTTTAGAAGTCGGAGCAGTAAACTTCTGGTTTATATATATATATGTTTTTAATATTTAAGCTTCCTTAGCATATCTTTATGAACAAGTATATACTTGATAAAATAATTAGTAAGGTTGCTTCGGGCACTAGAGGGAAAATATGTCTATATACAAAAGGAAAAAATTTGTAACAAATGTAAGGCGAACAAAAATGAAGATGTGAAGCTCTATTTTAGACCCCAAGGAAATAAAGTGCTAAGATCAGAATGCAAAAACAACTCTTGTTCATTAGAGAATAATATGGCAAAATATTGTTCCTTTTCAAAATGCAGGGCTGTAGAATAATTGAGCAGTCAGCCATGCAGAATTAAACTTCATTAAAAAAAAAAAAAACAGGAAAGAGTCTAAAAGAAATCTAGAGCATAGCTAAGAAAATTACAAAATTCATCATAAACAGAAGGGAAGCTTTCGTAGGGCCAAAATTAAATATTTTAGAAGTTAGAGAAAAGTATCTAATCACTCTGTGTGCTCTGTTTAGCTGCAGAAATATGTAACCTTTGTTTTAAACATATAGACAGATATATGGACAGACACACATACATACATATACACATATATTTATACACACACACCATTTATCCATATAACCATATAGGTAGGATTTATCTAAAAGGTCATAAATATATATATATATATGTAAAACTTTATAAAAAGTTATAAGTCTTTACTACTGCTAGTCAATGTTCTATTATATGTGCAGATGATTAGTATTGTGTGTATTTCCTCAATGGCCAAGTTGGTCTTTTGAAAGATTAAACATATTAAAAGATTTGGAAGGAACCAGTGAAAATGATGATGCCCTAGTGTGCCCAATCACTATTGTCTGCATCTCTGACGGGCATCAGAGAGGTCTCAGTAAGTTTATTATAAACTATCGTATCCAGGCGGTGATATCTAGCATCACTGCCAACTAGGATCAGATATTCACAGTCCTCAAATAAGTTTAACATTTAAGTAAACTATGAAATCTTGACTTTGTACACATATAAAGAACAGCATGGCTTTCATAGTGTAGTGTTTCAACATAACTGATTGCTAAAAAAAATCTGTCTTTTACATTGTCCTGAAAGTTCCATTTTTTCTAATCATAATTTTGTCATTATTTGGTAGCTCAATATCAATAGCTACTTTTTATAAGCCCAAACCTAGCTCTTTAATATTAAAAAAAAAAAGTGACAAAAAGATTAAAAGTCTCTCCTTAGGCAAGAGAAGAAGGAAAAAACATCAAGCTTTGTTTTTGCAGTGGTAGGAATAAAACATTAACTGGTTTTATTTTTAGCCACTGTCTTACTGTAGAGATACAATATCTCTACAACATTGAGAAGCCGGTTTTTAACCAATTTTGATTCCATTCAATAACATTTTTCATTTCTGGCCTTGTTGTTATTCTTATAATGATTTCATCAACTTGATGAATAAATGGTATTTCTAGAGAGGTAAAATAATAGCTAATAAGACAAAATAAATTAAGAGGAATGAGGAAATTTATATGAGAATCAGGTTGATTAAATATACCTTATGGTTAATAAATTAAATTTTATATAGATTAGCTCATTTGTAGAAGTCAATTTTCTAATGCAAATGTCTTAATTTTTTAAAGGCCACAGATAAAAGTATTGGTATAATCAGTTTATGAAACCTCTCCCTATTATGAAATTTAAATAAAAGATAGATGCAAATTGAATTTGTGAAACTGAGTGGGAAGCAACCACTGACTTGATTTTATTAAAGAGTGTTGTTTTATGAAATTTAATCTAAATATCATGTATCACTTTTCAAAAGTTGATTTCTTGTCAAAGTTAGAAATTGATCTATATTTCACATGCACAGATACACATACACTATACACTCTTAATAATTGCAAATATTTATTTGCTTTTGAAGGCATATTTATTAGGCCAAAGTCTGAGGAATATAGTAGCATATTTCTGAAACTATAAAGGAATAATTTATGTTACAATGCCATAAGCAGATTCTGAACGAAATTTCAAAAGAGAGCTTCCAAAAGCTATTTGAGCAACAGCAACCTCTAAAGGTGATTCATTTGAAAGTACGGCATCTGGATGGCCACTCTAAAAATATGAATCTCATTAGCTTATAATTATTGGGATATAACCTAGTTTGAAGAAATTTCTTTTATGGTTCATGGATGGTTTTTTTTATACTCACTGAAATAAGATGTTTAAATATCTGAACACAAGATTCAACTAAGATAAATAAAAAGGAGCAGTCAGTAGTAACAGAAACAGGTGTGAGGTGAAACTGCCCTAGTAACTCAGATGTTACAAAACTCATGTTCCCCTAGGCTAAAGCCTCCTATCAGAACCTTCAGAGCCTAATGATTAACAAGCAGATGCTCTATATTCAATAACAGGATATATCCCCACGAGGAGAAATGCAGATGTGATGGATTATGCTTCCCCTCCACAAAATAACACATAAAAAAACCCTAGTTTAAGCACTTGCTTTTTTGCATGGCAATTTAGAAGTTCATATAAGAGAAATTAGGCATATTTGCATAAATAAACACAGATTAAAGCTTAAAAATATTGTAAACACTGTAATATGGAAACAGACTGGAGGGGTCAGTTATCTGTTTTAATAATAGTGATCATCATAATTCTAAATGAAAAGCTAATCAAACAGGCTCTTTTGTAAAGAGAAAGGTCTGGATCATTTTGTAACATTACAACACGAGTAAAACACTATCTAATATCCCATCAATATTCTCAGAGTTCTACTGTCTATCATTCTGATTTTTTTCACACTGTATGTTATTCAAGATAGAAATCTATTTATTAATTCTTTTTAGAAATAGTTCTAGGGGCATCTGAGTGGCTCAGTTGGTTAAGCAACTACTTTTGGCTTAGGTCATGATCCTGGAGGCCCGGGATTGAGCCCCCCATTGGGCTTCCATGGTGGGAAGCCTGCTATCCCCTCTCTCAGTCCCTCTGCTTGTGTTCCCTCTCTAGCTGTGTTTCCCTCTGTCAAATAAATAAATAAAATCTTAAAAAAAAAAGAACGAATTCTAAACAATGAGAATTTGTCACATTGTGGAATTATAGATAATCCAATTCTGTGTATCTGTAGATTTGTTTTTACAATATCCATATATCACAAACATTTAATAAATAGTATGATTCAGTAGCAGTATCCACTAGGAACCTGCACTGATAAGTCATGTGTAGATTTGCTTAAAAGAATCATTCTGAATTCACAGTTCATATATTAATAACCAGTAATTGGGCACCTGGGTGGCTCAGTTGGTTAAGCGACTGCCTTTGGCTCAGGTCATGATCCTGGAGTCCCAGGATTGAGTCTCACATTGGGCTCCCTGCTCAGCAGGGAGTCTCCTTCACCCTCTGACTCTTCCTCCTCATGTTCTCTGTCTCTCATTCTCTCTCTCTCTCTCTCTCTCTCTCAAATAAATAAATAATATCTTTAAAAAATAATAACCAATAATCAGGAACCTATGCATCCCCATTTACTTTATTAATTTCTTCTCCTATTGAATTTTGAGGAGTAGCAGACCTCCTAATGGAAACTTTCAAATTATTTAATTTAAAGAAATTAAAGTATGTATTTGAAGAAGTTACTGTCCAATTATGCTGTGAATCTGAAGCAAGAATTTGAGTCTGATAAAGATATTGAAGATATTACGTAGAAACATATAAATGTTTAATTCAGGTAAAATTTGGGAGGCAAACAAAAGATTGCATTTCATTGATGATTTAAGCAATATGGAGAAATGCCAGGAAAGAAAGAAAAAATAAAGGACAATAAAATGACTTCGAGCTTAGAAAAGATTATTCTACATAAATTCTATTACTGGAAGAAGAGTAGAAACAGAGAATTATTAACCATATATGAAATAAATATATTCTGTATAACAGTTTTAAATAAAAGATATATTTTGACAAATACTACTGAAGCAGACACATTAACAGATAATATTCATTTAAGAAAAATGTTGAAATAATGGTTACAAAAGGTACCAAAAGGAACTAAAATAATCATAATCCACTTTCTACAACTATTCATATTCATTATAAAAACAAGTTTTTATAAATCGCATAATAAATATTTTCTCAAAAGGTTTAATACTACACAATGCTGTTTTTATTATATACTTTGATACAATTAAAAGGAAAACATTTAAATCCCACTGGCAGTTTTTATATAGAAAGAAGTGCCTGCTTTCCTAAATGACAAATTATCTCAATGCTAATTTGTACATGAAATTTGTTAGTTAAAATATTCCTTAAGAATACATTTGTTCTATTCTAAAAGTCTGTGCTAAAATCACAACAAAAGCATCCAGTGACATTTAAAAACAAGAATACTTTCAAACCATAATTTAAACTTTATGATCTTCAGGTGATTCTAGAATAAAATAAATATTTAGAGAAAAAATATTCAGTTGCATTTACCAAATTATTTCTTAGGAGGCAGATGAATTATAAAAATAACTTTAAAACATAAAATAACACCATGAAATATTTATGTTATACTTAAATATCATTTACACTCGGTTAAAATTAATCCTCACCATGCAAAAATAATAATTGTCAGTGGCACCAAAATTGTTTGGCAGGCAACAGAGTGAGCAAGGTATGGGGTTTAAGATGGAAAAGAAAACTCAGCTAAGGTTGAGAAATACAGAATCTTTGGGCAACACTGTGAACACTAATGCCTCAGATGAGGGCAAAAAAAAGTCAGAAACTAGACAGAGGAGTCATAGCAAAAGATGAGTTTGCTATTGCGTCATGGGATTAGATCACTCCTAAAACATGCTACATAATACTGACTAGACTGGGAGAAAATGATAGGGAGCTCTTATCATCCGAATCAGACTAAACTAATGATATTATCAAAATGAAATAATTAAGAGTTTATCTGCTTCTGTGATTCCATTACCAAAGGCATTATAATGAGTATCCCGCAATAAGGCATCCTTGGGCTTATGAAAGATATTTGTAAGACATCTACTTCATTTTCTTCCACTGAACTTTTGATCTTTCAAATTTACTCCTAGAGGTAGAAATCACTACCCCGCCACTTTTGCGGGAAGGTAGAAATCAAGAAGTCTGGAACCAGTTAAAATAAGTTAGGTCTATAAATTGAAATGACCCTATCTTGTACCTAAGTTCCAGTAACTGGGCTAGATTCCCCCCTCCTTCCTATAAAATCAGGCTGCCTTCTGTCCATGGGGTTTAGTAACCATTTCCTGCTCTTGTTGCTCAGACTTAACTCTTTTCTTTAATTACTTGTCTAAGAAGGAATCTGGTACTGAGCTCTTATTTTCCTCTTTAGACCAGCCTCTGCCCCTTATATCTCAGGACCTGACTCTTTTTTCCTGATGTTGCTCGTCTGCGTTGGCCTTTTATTTATTGCTAAGTACAAGCGCTATGCTACCTATTTTATCCTTAAAAAGGTTTCTGGTCTTTAGGCTCCTGGTATTTCTCTTTGATCCATCCCATTGTCCTAGAACCATGTTGAAGATACAACACCCTCTCTACCATTAGCATTCTTCATCGTACTTAGTTCAAACCTGAACTTGTGCTTGATAAATGCTAGATGAGGATCAGAGTTATGACACCAAGTTTCAGTATCCTTAAGTTATAACTGTAAAAATTTGTTTTAAATAAAGTGAGTTTTTGAGACAATATGATTTTTAACCTTAAACCTAAATGAGTAGCATGTTTAGTGCCAGTTATATACTTGATAATGCAATATTCTATCATGGAAGGTCATTTTATCATTTTCCTTTTTTTCATTCTGCTCATTTTATTAATTTTCTGCATTTTATCATTTTAGTTTTTCCTCTTTGTTATTTTGAATGTTTCTTCATGTTTTAATTTTATCATTTCCTTATTCTTTAATTTTGATGTGATATTTTATATTGTGTTTTCCTCTGTGCTAGTTGACTTTCAAATTTTTTTGTTTAAAACTTATAACCAACATCATTTAATCTGGGACAACATAATGGGCCTAAGAAATAAAAAAAGTCAACAAATAAAACTATGCCAGTTTTTCGATTGAAACCTGAAAAAATACACTTCAAAGGGTGAAGGGTCAATTAACAAGGGCACTAAATTAAATAGAAGAAATTCTTAGTAACATAGAAACTTTACCTGCTGAAGTTGGCTCTTCTTCATCTGATGCTATGATAAGAGGAAAAGAGGTAAAGTGGGGACAGGGAAAGGGTGGGGACAGATGGAGTGGGGAGGGAGAGAGAGAAAAAAAGAGAAATTGAACATAGTATATTTTTCATTTTCAAACAATTTACATATAATCTCCTGACTTGTAATTTTGTGAATATATTAGCAATCTGTCATTAGATAATTAGATAATGACAAATTAATTGGTATTTACATTAAATTAAAATTTATATACATTTATATTCTAAAATACATATTTATTAGAAAAGATCATTCAGTTGTCTGAATCTGATTTTCCCTTCTTTTTTGCAAACAAGATTGACTTTATTTAGTTTGAGTGTAAATGATAAGTACTATGAATTACATTGTTTAAAAATATAAGTTGTATATAATATATGAATACGCCACCATTATCCTTTGTGGGAATTTTATATCAGCAAAGAGTAATCAAAAGGTATTGTTGATAGTAAAAATTTTATTCCATGAAGTAGACATTATAAATAAGATAGGGGTTATATGCGAATACATTCAACTCACATGGATCACACACTGTAAGATTCAGAAGTGGTGATTCTGTGGTAAATTCACAAGAATCTGCATTTTAAAGGTTGACTCCAAGTGGTTTTGACAGACATGGTCTATAACCCACAAATGATAAACATACATATTATAAAAGGAGAGGCCACAATATGAAAATATACCTTTATGCTAAAGTAGTGGTTCACAACCATGAATTTATATTAGAATGCCAAACTCTGGACTCCACCTCAAACCAAGTAAGTCAGAATCTCTTTCAATGGTACTAACTTGTAGCCAGGATTGAGATATTACTAGATAATATCAATATAAGGTATCATGAACTCATGAACTATAACTCAAAGTGTGAATCATTCTGATTCCTGTTTTAAAGGGGATGGAATAAAAAAAATTAGCAGGGGGTGCAGAGGGAGAGAGAGAATCTTTCTTTTCTTTTCTTTTTTTTTTTTTTTGAGAGAGAGAGAATCTTAAGCAGCCTCCATGCCCAGTGTGGAGCCCCATGCAGGGCTTGACCTCACAACCCTGAGATCATGACCTGAGAAGAAATAAAGAGTGGGACGCTTAACTGACTGAGCCATTGAGGTGCTCCAAGACATTACTAAATAACATCAATATAAGGGTAAAACGGGGGTGCCTAGGTGGCTCGGTCATTAAGCGTCTGCCTTCGGCTCAGGTCATGATCCCAGGGTCCTGGGATTGAGCCCTGCATCGGGCTCCCTGCTCAGTGTGAAGCCTGCTTCTCCCTCTCCCACTCCCCTGCTTGTGTTCCCTCTCTTGCCATCTCTTTCTGTCAAATAAATAATAAAATCTTTATATATATATATGGTAACATGAACTCAAACTCAAAGGTAACACGAACTATAACTGATTCCTATTTTAAAAGGGACAAATTTTTAAGAGCAGCCAGACTCCAAGGGTAATCTGCTATGTGTATGATGTAGGGGACTGAGCATGGTGATTATAAGAGTGAAAAAACGAGTTTATCTGAAGTTGCTTCACCATTTGGCCTAGAATCCTCCTCTTCCTCACCTTTACACTACAGACAGACTCTGTGAGGAGGTATTTCTGCTCTGTACACAGTGCAGCTTACCCCGAATATTACCCTTGAATTATATGACACCAGCCAGTATTATTTCATTTGATTCATGAAGTTTTAAAATAAAAATTTACTCAGCTGAACTGCTTATAAAGGAGCTTTGTTCCCAGGTGATTGGTTAATGAAGGTATCCCTGTGTAACCAGGGAGCAGTCTCTACTTTTTCCCATTAAGGTTCCATCTGCACAGAGCACGCCTAGACAAGCTGACTTTGTGTCCTGACAGTATTTTCCTCTCACACTGTTTGGCTGGTCTCCTTGGCACATAAAGGAATGGAGAGAGCAAACATAGTTGGCATGCATGGTGTGGAGAACATAAATATTTAAAAAGCTGTTTGTTGCTTTATTATGTCCAAAATATATCATAACATGTTTGAAGAAGAAAACTGTCAGTAGCTTCCAGGAATTCCCCTTTTGGAAAATACCATAAAACCTTGTAGAAGTGCTGGCTTAGATGGTCATTGTTAGTAAAAGTCTGGAGAATCAAAGTGGGCGAAAAAACATGTTATATGTGTTAACTCAATTTATAAAGCTATGATGAGATGAAAGTTACTCATATTTGATAGATACAGAGGTTTAGAGTGACTGAGCAATTTGTCTAAGGACAATTTGTATTTGAGCTCATGTCAATGTAACTTTCAAAACAAACTCTTTTCCTCTATGCCTTACTGTCTCCCAAAGTGTTGATTCAGTATCCACTAGGAAGAAAAGGGAAAAAGGAGAAAAGGGTCATGGAGTGAAGACTGGTTAGATCTCTGATAATGTTACTTGGACTTAAACATAATGGAGAAAAAAAACTGGATGTAGGGACCAGGAAACTTCTTTCGATCCCTACAATCCAGGGTAGACACAGGCAGGTGAGATCTGGAGTATGTAGTTAAAATATTCTAAGCATGTGATGCCTAAGGAATTTAAGATTAGAAATGTTAAGATTTTACTCCTCCATTATATATGGATAAGCAAGAAATTTTCAGAAAAAAATGATCTAGCATAGAAGCAAAGACAGTTCAAAATTTATGGAAGTCTTAGTAATTAGAATGTCTTAAAACCAAAGCCTGTCGGGTAAGCCCTGCACTAACCCACACTTAAGCCTTTAATACCTAACAGCATCTCTGGAACAGATTGACAATATTAAAGTCAGCAAGTATGCAAGGATACATAGATATCACAAGTATGCATAGAATTCTGTTTCTATACATCTCCATAATGGTGATTCATCGTAATACAAATATGTCACCTACCAACACTCATGCTACTAAAATACACACACACACACACACACACACACACACACATACAGTCACAAATGCACATACATACGGGCCAGTATTAATTCACTGTTGCAGTTATCTCTGGCAAATATGGCCTTGTAGGTGGCTAGCTACATCACCAAACAGAGTATCATGAACTATTAAAGGTGGTGGGTAGAGCCCCCAAAGGTACAAATAAGCCTGAAAGTAGACATTAGTGACCTATTTAGTGACATTTAAGAGAAATAATTCCCAAAGATGATAATGCAATGCTAATCAATGATTTTTCACTTTTCCCATGTGCTCAGAATTCACTGAAATCAGCAAACCAAAAACATGTCTTTGTCATATGCAAGTTTCTTTAATCCTGGAAACTAAAAACACATGCACCCTGGCCCCTGGGTGGCTCAGTCTGATTCTCAGTCTGATTTTGGCTTGGGTCATGATCTCCGGGTTTGGGGACAGAGCCCTGCATCAGGCTCTATGATCAGTGTAGAGTCTGCTTGAGATTTTCTCTCCCTCTTCCTTTGCTCCTTCCCCCTCTTGCACTCTCCTTCTCTCTCATAAATAAATAAAATCTCTACCAAAAAAAAAAAAAAAAAAACAAAACAAAAACCCACACACACAAAAAAAAACAAAAACACATGCACCAAGGAAAACAAAACTAAACAAGTAACTCTGTATTGTTCTGCCTGGTCACAAGGCAGAAGAATGTATTAAAATGAAGGTAACAGCAGAAAAACAGTAAAAATATATATCCAATATAGACAATTTAACAGTGTGGTCCTCTCATTGCTCATAACAGAATCACCCTGAGTGTTCATTAAAATGCCCCAAATCTAGTGAATTTGAATTTGGGTGTTAGTTCAGCTTTCTGCATTTTAAGAAAGTACAGCAGGTGACTGTTATAAATAGTAACTGTTGAGAATGATGGCTATACCCATCAACATTTGTTGCAATAGGAAAGAGCCATGGGTGCAGTTGTTGAAACTGCAGCAGTAAATTATCAGGCTTATAGGAAACCATTCCTAATATGTACTGGGGTTGCTTTGACAGCTCTGAAAGCTCTTTCTCTTGTATCATCTTCAGGTTTATTTGGTTATCTACATCAGTACTTTGGGGGAAGATGATTTCTTCTTTAGATTTAGAGGGGAGTTGATTTATATCTCAGAACTAAATGAATCTCCATTTTCCCGGATGGCATTATTCACCTAGGTAACCATATGACCCCTCTGAGAACAGTGATGTGTAAGATCAAGTTTTTGTGTGCGTGGGTGAGGTGACGCTCTTGGAAAGGAGGCTTCCTCAATCCCCTGAGAAAGTGTCTGGAAAAAACCCTTTTTCTCTTCCCTTTAGTCACAGACAGGAAGCTTGTGGTACCAGAAGTAAGCTGGCAGATATTGTGCCACCATGATGGGAACCAGCTTTAGAAAGAAGCCAATGCTGTTCAAAGGCAGGATGGAAAAACAGAAAGAAATTAGATTACTGATGATATGGTTCAACCACAAAGTCATATCCTTACCCAAGTGTGGACCTTCAGTTCAGAGGAAAAATATTTCCTCTTTATTGTTTATTGAGTTTTAGTTGAATTTTCTCTAATTTGCAACTATATGATAGTCTGCCACAACTATAACCAGTTTTGTTGTTCCACTTAAAATATACTAGAACAGTGGTGCCTGGGTGGCTCAGTCATTAACTGTCTGCCTTCAGCTCAGGTCAGGAGTCCCAGGATCGAGCCCCGCATTTGGCTCCCTGGTCGGCAGGAAGCCAGCTTCTCCCTCTCTCACTTCCCCTGCTTATGTTCCCTCTCTAGCTGTGTTTCTCTCTGTCAAATAACTAAATAAAATCTTTAAAAATATGTAAAATAAAATACACTAGAACACATAAGGAATTCATTATCTCCGAGGCAGGTGAGATGGAAAACACATACAGTCTTGGGCGTTACATTCAGAGGACAGCTGGGCTTTCAGCATATAATTTTTCCACAGAGCTCACAACCATGTTTTGATACAATAAACCTACCCTGATTGTGAAGTTGGTCACTGTTTATTCAGGACGGCCTGACAGTGCATATGCTCATGAGCTGGGTTAGTAGGTGGCAGAATAATGCAGCCTGTGGACCTGCCTTCTTTCCTTTCTCCCTCCTTCACTCCTTTTCTTTTCTGTTCCTCAGGATCAACTGTCAAACACAATAACTACCTAAACCCATGGGCTGTGTACTCTACTGCTACACATATGATATTAAAACACACATACTTCTTCACTAGACAGGCTTTAATTCTATACGGTATCAATAATTCTTATACCTCCTGTCTTTGTCCTATCCTTGGGTGTTTTAAGTGAACGTTTATAACCTGGAAATTCCATCCCTTCAAAAACAATTCTATACCCACTGTGGCTCACCTCAAATAGGAATAGTTCATTATGAAAGATATAAAATATATTTCTTAGAATGTTATATTATATAGAATATTATAATCTATTTTACATATGGATGTTACTCAGTTCATTGACTGCAGGATCATTTTCTTTGCTGTATTATAAATTTAGTTAATTATGTACCAAATATGCTCTGCAAGTTCAAAATTATCTTCTTATAATTCATTATTTCCATAAACAAAGAAACAAGAAATACATATTCTTAAACTCTGACACTATTTCAGAAGTTTTGATTCAACTTCAGTGATGAAAAAATAACAATGATATTTATGTATGATTATTCATGCTTGCCCAGATGATAAATGCTATAAATATGAGTGTGTGTGTGTGTGCTTACTAAGGCAAAGAAGAGTTAATTATCATTTCAAATTTGTGAACTCAGTCATTTCAATAGGTTATAGAGGTGCTTCTGGAAGTATTCAGAGACGTATTTAGAGATAGGTTTTGGTTTAAATGATTTTTATTATTAGTTTGTTCATTTGGTTTTTGGTCAATGGCCCAAAGAGGACATGCCTCAGGATTTAAAGGTAGCCATTACCAACTTCTTCCTTATGAAAATACAAAGAGGAATATTATTCTCTCCCAAAGACTTTGGATAGCAAATGATTTGGTCGGTTATACACTCTCAGAACTGCACAATGTTTGGGACACAATGAGAAACAACAGATGATATTTGAACTGAAAGTATTCAGGGAATTACCAAGTCTTCTCTATTTTATCAGTCTTTCACATGCATTTTGATTCCTGTGCTAAATTTGGAGAATGGCATCTATTGAGTACAGTTAATAATATGTAATATATATAGTTATGTACATATGTAGTCAGTATGAACGTATATATGGGTATGTTTATTATTCTCCTCCATCAGAGTAGGAGTTTCATGAGGTCAGGGCTGTGATTTTTTTGCTCACCATTATAACTATAGTTTTAGAATAGAGTCTACAATGTTGTAAGGCTTAATAAATACTTGTCAAGAGAAAGAAAGCAATATAGATAAGTGTTTAATACACTCCTCTGAGTTGCACAGTAAAATTCAGCTGTTTGATTAAGCTACATTACTAGACTTATCAAAGAGAAAACCTTACATCTTCATCTGTGTTTTAGTTACATAATACAGATACACACACATGCACACACATACACACACATACAGATATAGATACAAATTCACTGACTTATATAGCTATATAGTTATATAAATCAGATTTACATTCTTGGGGCAGGAGAGAAAAGCAATAATGGTTAAAAAGACAATGGTTGCTCTAATGACCATTTGATCATCTCATGAAAAAATAAATCTGTGATTTCATATTTTTTTAAAGATCTTATTTATTTATTTGAAAGAGCAAGAGAGCACAAGCAGAAGGAATAGTAGAGGGAGAGGAAGAAACAGACTCCTTGCTAAGCAGGGAGCCTGATGCGGGACTCAATCCCAGAGCCTTGGGATCATGACCTAAGCTAAAGGCAGATGCTTAACCATCTGAGCCACCCAGGCACCCCTAAATCTGTGATTTTAAACTAACTGAAAAAGCATCAAACTAATACTTCTTAACTTAACAGATTCATTAAAACAGAACCACAAAATGTACTTTCTGGGTTTAGTAGTGATATAGCTCACATGGGTTTCACAATCTAGTTAAACACTGAATCACATTAATAGCAATTAGCAGTGCATTTGCGATTTTCTCATTTTAAAAATAGGTACAAATGGGAAAAATAATTTAAAAAATGAATGGAAGCTTTAGTTTCATTGTTTTGCAACTGACTTAAAAAATGCCTAATTTATAAAACTAAACGAGTATTGGGAAGTTGGGAAGTAATATGACTCATCCCCCAGCTAGTACCAAAGAGATATTGGGGACATAATTAGGATACATTTTCCTGCTTAAAGGAAGCACTAAAGATCTTTAGGCTAGGTGATTTGATATTACAAAAGCACTATAATTCAATATTTCATTTATCTATTCAATTGTCCTCAATCCTTTGTTTATTCTATGTGCCCTCCTTCCCTATCCAAATCCATCCCACCTTTGTAGACTTGGTTCAAATTTCACCGTCTTCAATATATTAGCATTTGTTTTAGTCTCCAGATTTGTGTAGTTGTCCCCTACGATCCCCACTGACTTTTAAAGTATAACTTAAAGCCAGTTTGAAACAAAATAGCAATATTTTCCAGTCTTGTTCCCAAGCTGAACATTATCTACTATCCTTCATTTAGGGGAACAGTTATGTTTTAATTTTGTTTAGTGTGCATAATTGGTACTAAATATTTTTAGAAAGCTGTCCAATTTTAGAAATGAGACAATGAAGCCCAGTAAGTAAATTTAAGGTCTTTTTTACAGTATTGTGAGCCATGAAAAGTACAGATTGGTAATTAAATCTAAGATAACCTAAGAAAATTCATGGACAAATGGAAAGAGGAAACTTGAAAAGGACCAAGTAGATCAACAGCTAATATGTATATGATTGTTCAGACTGCATCAATTTTAAATAAAATTAATTCATAATCTTTTTGAAAAAAAATTTTTTTTTAAGATTTTATTTATTTGACAGTGAGAAGCACAGTTAGAGAGGGAACACAAGCAGGGAGAGTGAGAGGGGGAGAAGTAGGTTTTCCCGCCGAGCAGGGAGCCCGATGTGGGGCTCAATCCGGGTCTCTGGGATCATGACCTGAGCCGAAGGCAGTCGCTTAACCAACTGAGCCACCCAGGCGCCCCTCTTTTTGAAAATTTAACATGAGAGAGAGGAAAGAGTTATGCAAACAGAATGCCATGTTCTGTGCCGAGGGAAGCCATGTGGCAGTGGTTACTTGCACATTATACGTGACATTCAGATGGTCACAGCACCCATATTATTTGTTCACGGCAACTGACAGAAGGAAACTGGTAACATCAGGATCATGTCCCATGGATTTTCTGGTCCTGGGATGGAGCCCCGCCTTGGGCTCCCTGCTCTGCAGGAAGCCTGCTTCTCCCTCTCCAACTCCCCTTGCTTGTGCTCCCTCTCTAGCTGTGTCTCTCTCTGTCAAATAATAAATTCTTTAAAAAAATATTTGCACATATTTTTCTTTGTCAGTATACTCAGTGAACATAAGCAGTATTTAATGTTTTGTTTTATGGACATACCATAATTTATTTAACTCTATTGAATGATATTTGGATGGAATGAGGGGTCTCTCTCTTACAAAATAATACTGCGATGAATAATCAGACTCCATTTGAATAGTGACAGAAACATGAACCAAAACTAAATGACCAAATTTCATTAAATAAATAATCTCATAATACTATACACAATATAAAATATTCACTTTTGTAAATAAGACTTTTAAATGATCCTCTTTTATGCCATCATCCCATTCACAGCTTCTTAAACATATTGGACAATATGGTATTTGTGCCTTCTTCTGTGAAAGTTATCCCTACAATAGAGTTACCATTAATGGTGACCAAGTGGAACTTTCAGTGTCCTGTGTCCAAGTAGTACAAGACACAGAGACAAGAGAAATGGCTGAGCTCTGTGTTTGGGCAGATGCAGCCTTAGGGTTGACCACTGAGTATAATATTCTTATATCAAGTAATATAAAACTTCACTATTTTAAGAAAAATAAATAGTGGCCATTTGTATATGTGCTGCTGAAGTGAGAACAATAGTGGCCATTTGAAGACAAAGTTACTTTATTACAAAATCTTGGCATATAACGTGCATGTGTATGTGTGTGGGTGTGCACAAGCAAACATTTAATATGTTAAAGTTACTTCAAAAGATAATATTTTCCACTTTTGAAATTTGTGAAGTCTTATAACAAAATGTCATTCGTTTTTCACTGCTTATATTACAAAGAGGAATTGAGAAATTTTTATGATGGCTTTGAAATGATGAATTCCCCAAATACAGTTCCACGTACTTGGCTTAATTAAAATACTTTTGAAACTCAAAAGATGAAGGGGAAAATAAAATAGTGGGCAGGTGTAATTTGAAGAGAACTGAGATATCTCTGCCAGATCTATGTTTCTCTTGGGTCTAGGGGAATATTTTTTCACGTAGTTTGAACTCATCCCAAGGACACTAACTTCAAGAGATAAAGCACAGCTTCTACTTGCCTATATAGAACTCAACTAATCTAATGTGCCACTGACTTATTCAGCAGTCCGTTAATGACTGCTATAGAGGATTGTTTTTTCTCCTGCCTGTTAAAATAGAAGTTAAAATTAAATGTTTTCTTTTTAGAATCATTAGGACCTTCTTTAAAGGAAAATAGTCAGTCTATCCACATGTAGGCATTAATCAAATGACATTGACAATGTGATTTCCCTATCTGCAAAACTGGTTTCCCTAGGCCAAATTTTTCCTTAATTGAAATGCCTTTAAAGAACTCAACTGATAAAAAAGTAGATAGGTCTAACTTTAAGACAATGAAATTGAATAAAGGTATAGGGCTATTCAGGGAGGGCCCAAGCCCCCTTCTTGTCTTTCTGATTATTTTCAAGTTGTGAATGCACACTATTAACTTCTATTCTTCCAGACTACCAAAACAAAACCAAATGAAACAAAAACAAAGGAAGATTCAAGGAAATAGGCTGTTAAGAAAACAGGATGTAAACAACTTTGAGAAACAAAATTTTAAATCCAAACCAGACTTAAAAGTCACATAGTCCAACCTGCCAACTAAACATTTAAATATTCCTTAAAACCTTCTAGTGGCAGAGAACCTATAATCTCATACAGAAACATGTCACGTTGCTTCCCCAGTGCTAGCCTCTGGAAAACAACGGAATAATATGGCTCTTTCTTTGACACAACAGCCACTCAACTATCTAAAAACAGCCATCATATCCCCCATAATTCTCTTCTTAACTGAGAAAAACATCTCTACTTAATTTCATATATCATGGCATACAACTTGGTCATCATTTTTTAACCCCCTCCTGATAAATTCAAATTTGTCAAGGTCTTTTGAAACACAGCAACAAGAATTAGATGTCAGATGAGATCTGACTAGGACAAAATATCACTCCCTTATTACCTGCCTTGTTTTGGCTATTATATTACAACTAATAATCCAATATGGTATTAGCTACTAAAAGAATAAAGATTTAATTTCCTTTCCCTCCTTCTTCCAGGTTCACCTTACACTAATTCCCAGAGAGTTAAGGACCACTATATTATCTTTTTCCTGTCTGAGAGCAAGATTGAGCAGGAAAAAGGGGGGAGGGAGGTAAACATGGGACAAAGGAGGTCATGGCTGGGAGAATATGACTGGCTTACCAGTGATATTAAAAGTATTTTAGTAGTATGTAAAAATTACAAAATTTTGAACTAGGCAAAGCCTTAAACGTATTCTTTGTATCTTTTGCTTTCTCTCTAGCAAAGAATCTACTTTGCATGTATTTCATATATAGTGTATTAAGTCCACAGACAAGAAAACCAAACACTTATCTTTACTGAATCAGTTTCTTTAGTGTCCAGGACTAGGTAACCATCCAGGTGAATATAAATATTTGATGGCTTCTCATGGGATTTTCCACATGTCAACTGAAATTTATAGTCACTGTAGAGTATTATAGAAACTGTTGTTAGAACTTTATACTGTTTCTCCCAGCAAATAATTTCTGGTTAGAAGTTAGCACTAATTTCAGTAAATAAGCCACATTCAGCCTTTCTCAAATCAACTGTCTATTAGACCAACTCTTACTGAAAACAATTACAATAATTAATGAAATGAAAAAAAGACCTTGGAGACAGAATAAAAATGTAAGGAAAAAATAGTCCAATTTAATCCTCAAAAGAAAAGCCTGAGGTAATACTTAAAAATCACCTCAAATACTATTCACTAAAGTGTTTGTGTTGTTTTTAAATAATGTTTGTATATTTTAATAATGTATTATGAAAAGAGGTCACAGAACCATGATCCTGGAATAATTTTGTTAACATTGAAAACTACATTGTAAGAATAGTCTGAGAAATTGACTGGAGGTCCTATGCTGTATAATCCAAATCATACAGGTCTGACTTGCTGGTCTGACTCCCAATCATCCCTAAAAACACCAAATAATCTGGGCAAGCACTAAGGCTAATTCTTCCAGAAGGATCCCAAGTTTCTCAGCTTTCTAATTATCACCCTGCATTTTGCTTAAAATGTTTCCCTCTAATAACTTTGCTGGTGAACTATACTTCCATCCCAGCCAATTTTAAAAGCTATCCTAGCTATTATATCTGATCCCTGGGACTCAAAGTAACCTTTCCTTCCATTGCTACCTATTGCACTTTGTTCTCTTTTGATGATGATTATTCACCAGGTTGTGTTATGGCTACTGATGTGTGTATTTTATAATGCTTTCCTAAACAGAAACATCTCAAGGGCAGGCTTTTTATTTTGGGGTCACAGAAAAAGGAGAGATTAGCCTCTGGGGGTTAGGAATAGCTTTTAAAAGATGCTCAATAATATTGGTTAAATGGAAGATTCCAGTGGTCTTTTCTACTCTGTGATTCTATCTTTATGCAAAGCCACAAAGAGCTTATTGTTGATCTATCACATCTAAGAACCCTATTAATATGGTACCATAAATTTCAACTTGGTATTTATTATACCTTTACAAATTCTCGTTTTGCACTCTTATAAAGAAAAAATCAATTCATAAGTTATTTGCTGTAAGCATAAGGAAAGCTATGCCCCTAAAAGGCCAATTCCTAATTATGCAAGCATTACTTACATTACTCATAATTTTCAAATAATAAAACATAGGGTTCTCTTTTTCCCCTACCAAGGTGATTTGTCAAATTTTACGTTGAAGGAAAGAAATTTTTGAAAAATTAAAAGCTGACAGCTAAATTGCCCCCAGTTTGCATATTCAAGCACAAGCAGAAAAAATCCTGACATAAAAATAATAGATCAGTATTTATTGGACATCTCAATAATGTTATTATTATGTTTTAAGATTTTATTTATTTATTTAACACAGGGAAACACAGTGAGAGAGGGAACACAAGCAGTGAGAGTGACAGGGAGAAGCAGGCTTCCTGCCAAGCAGGGAAGCCCAATACAGGGCTCGATCCCAGGTCTCGGGGATCATGAGCTGAGCTGAAGGCAGTTGCTTAACCAAGTGAGCCACCCAGGTGCCCCTCAATAATGTTATTAATGACTAAAATGATGGAGGAATACTCAGGAACTTAGAAATCTGATTTCTGCATATAGCTCCTGAATATCTATAAGATATAACTATTTATATTTACTTATTTTATAACTCCTAGTAGCTCTTACTATAAGCTAAGCACTGTTCTATGAGTTTTACATGTAGTAACTCATTTAATTTGAACAAAACCCCTTCAAAGTTAATACTACTATTACTCCGATTTTATAGACAAGGAACCAAGGCATGAGGAGGTTAATCAACCTGCCCAAAGTAACAGAGATAGTAAATAAAAGAGCCAGAATTGTATTCAGTCTGACTGAGTTCTTGACCACAATACCATGATGCAATCTGTTAAAGAATGTGTTCCTACAAAGTTGCAAGAATCCACAGCATGCGCCAAGCACTGTGACTTAAAGGTATTATTATAATTGCTATTATAACTCCAGGTTCTTTTACTGTTTCAAAGCACCCATCCCCATATGTGTAACAAGCACAGTTTAATTTGAACAAAGACACTGGACCATGGAGAATGCATCGGACAAAACTTCAGGTTTAACACCTGTTCTGCTTGTCTTTGAGCAGAAATCTATGACCTTGGTCTAGTCATTACATTATCACAGAATTGCTTTCCTATTTAACACCTGAGATTGGTATTAGCTCAACTGTTTATTTCAAGGTTATTACAAGAAGAATATGTATATTAGCATTTTAATGAATAGAGTACTCTAAAAATACAAGACACTATTAAAGGGAAAAGGGTGAGGGAAAAAATGTCCTTGGCATTATGATGACTGGTAAACTGCATAAAAAGATCTCTGCCCACCCCCTTCAACGTTCATTACATGATGGCCTGATAGCCCGCATGCCTGATTATGAGCTGAGCCTTACCATAGACGTGTGGGGTCAGGCCATCGTTGTGAAGAGTAATATAGCCGGACTTCCACCACTGAACAATAGATGTTGACCTTAAAGATCAGAGCATGTTCTGGGATGCACCCTGATGTATCCATTGCTTGGGGAGCAAGGCCACTGACTGAAAGAAAGCTGAACTGACAGAAATAATATGTGTCTTGTTGAAAATGTTTGGCAGCTACTATGTCAATGAGTAATGGTAACGGGTTCTGTACTCAGTTGTTCTCTATGATCTGGATGGAACACTTGGGTTTGGATTTCTCACTTAAAATCTTAACAGAGGAAGACATTGTGGAGATTTAGAGACATGCTATGAAAAGAAGGTGCCGATTCTTATTTCAAATTTGTTATATATTTCAAAAGTTGGTACTTAAGAAAACACCCTAAGACTGGCTCCCTCTTTTGTTGAGGAACCAAAATTGTATCCTCCTTACTTTATTTTTCAAGCCTTGATTAAAACAAAACAAAGAGAACAATAAATATTGATTGCTGTGCATTTTATTTCATAGTTGATGAGTTTTATACTTTCAGAGGGAAAAATTTAATATATTCTGAAGAGGATTCTGCTCAAACTCTCACTCATTATATGACTCATTTAAAAATTATGTGTTGTCACTGTATTTTAAATATAATGGGTTACAGAATCCACCTCCACATAAATACTCTGATTTAGATAAACTGTCTTAGAGTACAAAGTTACGTTGAAGTGTCACCCAATTTTCTCATAGCTTCAGGCACTGTGGCCAAATAAACCTTCACACAATGACATCCATTTGAAGCTGCTTAAGAAAAGACTTTATCCCTTCTATTTCATTAGTAACCATTATGCTTTACTCTAGTAATCCCTCATAACAAAGAGCATGATTTTAGCACATACTAGGTCCCAATAAGATATGGTGATGAATTAGTTTATCTAACTTATGAATATTACATATGACAGGATTTCTAATAGTTCCAAGAAATAAATTTCAACTTATCAAGATACTTCTTTGCAATGAATTCTTAATGCTTCTCTTATCTCTTTCTCTTTATTCTATCTTCAACTGATGGTAAGAGGACAGATGGTGGGCGCCTGGGTGGCTCAGTTGGTTAAGCGACTGCCTTCGGCTTGGATCATGATCCTGGAGACCCAGGATCGAGCCCCACATTGGGCTCCCTGCTCTGCAGGAAGCCTGCTTCTCCCTCTCTCACTCCCCCTGCTTGTGTTCCCTCGCTGGCTGTGTTTCTCTCTGTCAAATAAAATTAAAAAAAAAAAAAAAAACAGGACAGATGAGAGCAAATGCTTTATGATTCAGCCAATCAGCTTTTAGTGTCCATTAGAATAATAGTAATCATTTTCCTAATTCCTACTTTTATCTAACTTTCATAGTTTTCTTTATCCAGTTATTTTAAGTAGCTCCATATTCCACATGCTTTAAAGACATTATTTATGAGTTTTCTGCCTACTCTTTCCTTACTGGTTTGAATTCTAGAGAACAGTCCTTTCCTCAGCTTTTATCAACCAAACTGGACCTTAAAATATGTGTATAGTTTGTCCTTTTAAAATAATATGTGGCCTTAAATAATAATTGTTCAAGTGGAAAATAAAAGAGAATCTAGTCTTTACATACTATTTTAAAACTATAGGGGCATCTGGGTGGCTCAGTCGATTGAGTGTCTGTCTTCAGCTCAGGTCATGATCCCAGTGTTCTGGGATAGAGCCCTGTGTCTGTGTCTGGGCTCTTTGCTCAGTAGGCAGTCTGCTTCTCCCTCTTCCTCTGCCCCTCCCCCTTGCTCTTTCTCCCTTGTTCTTTCTCCCTTTCTCTCTCTCTCAAATAAATAAATAAAATCTTTAAAAAACTATATTTAATGAGATAACAATCTCTTTGTTCTCCAAGTGTATTTTTCTCTTCTTACATTTTATATATGTAAAGATATCCTATATCTTCTCCTCTGTTCTCCTCTACAAATTGAATGACTCCAAATCTACATTACCATGATTGAGTAGATCTAAGCTCATTAAATTTTCTTTTCATTATAAATCCATCATGACAAACTGTTAAGTTTTCCTATATAATCTTACCATATTATAGGTTCTCAAATAAGTCTTAACCCAACCCTTAAGAATTTAATCTCAGGAGAGGTGCCTGGGTGATTCAGTCTGTTAAATGGCTGATTCTGATTTCAAATCAGGTCATGATCTCAGGGTCATGAGATCACCCCACATCTGGCTCTGTACTCAGTGGGTAGTCTGTTTGAGATTTTTTTCCCTCTGCCCACCCCCTCCCCCAAGTAGGTGCTCTCTTTCTCTTTCTCTTTCTCTCTCTCTCAAATAAGCAAATTAAGTCTTTAAAAAGGTAAAAAAATATGTTATTTTTAATGTTATTTTAACCATAAATTAATATATAATTAACTCAAAAAGAAATAAACAATAGGTATAACTGTTAGACTCCAGAAAGAGATTCATATTGAAAATTAAGAAGAGAAAACCAAATAACTCTATGAAAGGTCTTAAAGGTTGTTGGGCATGTTTTAACTATTTTATGTCATATATGAGTCTCTTATAAGCCTCTCTTCCATGAAAGTGCTCAACCTGGCAGAGAAATTTTTTTGAGGTTAATGCTGAGTTTGCCACTTAGTCTATCACTTTAAAATAGCAATTTTCAGTCTTCTAGATGTGTAGAATTATACATTTTGGCAGTGTCACAACAGACTTCATGCCATTCTATTTGGAATTTGATTAAAAGAACAACTAAATGTCACTTTCCACTTTTACTTTTCTAATTTTTCAATGTATTTCCTAAAATGAACAGAAAATAATCATGTTTTCCTTTTTTTAAGATAGCTTTGACTTTTCCCTCCCTTATAAAAAAAAAACAATACATTCATTTTCATAGCTAGCAACATAAACATAAATACCTACAAACATATCTATGTGTTCAACTTTGCATTACCAATAAAAACTAGATTTAAAAAAAAAAAAACTTAAAAAGTAAAAGGAAAGCAACTACCTAACAATCTATAGTAGACTATAAAACCACTCACAAATTCCTTCCCCTTGTGTATCTTCGCCTTTTCAATATGAACTGGTAGGTCTTCCTACCAAAACTGTTGTTAGCTAAAGTGACACACGTTGAGATTTGAAAAGTGCTTATAATTTGGGCTTGATCTTTATTGCTCTTGGGAACTTTCCACCACCACATAAGGAAGCCTGATCAACAGAGACAAGCTATCTCAGCTGAGCCATGTTCCATAACCCAGCACCAGTCAATCAGAACACCTATGTTACTCTCAGAATTGAGAGATAAATGGTTTTTTATCCCCACTAAGCTTGTAATGATTTGTTAAACAGAAAAAGCAGAATGATACACATCCACTATCATTTCATTCACTAAAGTATTTCTCCCCAAGCAATAGAAAGGATATATTCTCAGAAATCAAAAAGACAATGGTTAAAATGGTTAAAAGTTAAAAAGAAAAAAGACATCAATATTTCTTTTAGTGTGTTAATTTCCTTTTCTTATAAGAAAAAACTTCCCCGCAAATTGGCTCTCAGAATTTCTGTACTTGTTATTTTCTAAGGTTCTTTAATATTGTTTTGTTTTGGTTATTCTGAATTAATATATGATTGTTAGGGCTTGGAATTGCAAGCTAACAAATTCTATTGTTACAATTAACAATAAAGTAGAAACATTTTATTTAAAAAATTTAAAAGATTTATTTATTTATTTTGAGACAGAGTTGGGGGAGGGGCAGAGGAAGAAGGAAAGAGAGAGAAAAAGAAAGAGAACATAAACTAGACTCTCCACTGAGGATGGAGCCCAATGTGGTTCTCCATCCTAGGACCCTGAGATCATGACCTGAGCCTAAATCAAGAGCTTACCTACTGAGCCACATAGGCTCTTCTAAAGTAGAAACGTTCTGAAATTGAGAAGCTAATTGTTTATAAGGTATGCTATAGAAATGTTTACATATGTAAAAGAAAATTAATTTTCTGTAATATATAAAAAATAAATGGCAAAAATTTACCCTTAAATCCTTAACTCTGTCATCTTAACTGTATAATTTTACTGATTTATATGAACACACATTTAATCCATCTTATTATCAGTAAAGTTAAATAAATAGAACTCTAAAAATGAATCCCAAGTTTAGTTGACCAGGAAATTTCTTGGCAATCATCCATGGCTAGCAATTTTTGAGAAACTATTTTAGTCTATGCAAAATAACTCTCACTATAATAATTTCTAGAAATATGGATTCAATCATGAGATAGTCTTCCTTAGTCCAGGAAGTAATCTTAAGGAGGAAAAACTGACAAGTACTTGTAATTTTATGTAATATATAAATGACTAAAATTTATCATATCTCTCATTTTGCAGCCAAAGTTTAGAAATCTAAAAATGGCCTTGCTCTACCCAAGAGATCTACTTAAATCTTGTTAAAATTCTGATGTTTTATGATCACTAACAAGAAGTCTTTCAGACAGTATCAGCCTTTATTACACTACCTGATATTCAGACTGTGATCACCTTCTAAAAGGTATACATGAATATAGCTATTCATGGGGTAAGACATACAGTACAAATTGTTGTGTTTTTTTCCCTTAATTATGAGACTTTACATTTCTCGGGTAAATGTAACCAATTTCTTATAGTGAAATGGAAGCAGGACAGTTTAGGAGTGATAAGCTCTGAGGGCTACAAATTTAAAAGAATCTGAATTCATGTTAGAAAAGGAATACCAATTACCAAAGGAAATAAGTTTGGATGGAATATAATAGAAGAGGACAGGAGAAGACAGAACAGGATGAAGCACTTTCATGTTTATTAATTTTTCTCAATGAGAAAACCTGGTCAGAAGCCAATGCCACTACAGAGAGGATAAAGAGGAAGAATTACAAATGGCATAATATGTTGCCTCTGTTATCCTATACTGTGCTACATTCATCACATAGGTACCTTGAGTTTTGTTTTTTTTTTTTGAAAGGGATGATGAATTTTAAATTACTACTAAATTCCAATGTTTGTCTTTTAGTTTCAGACTGATAGTTTTAATAGATTAAATGTATCCTAAATATTACTGAAATATCTATATGGGTCAGCTAACATAGTTTATTTTTAGTAGAACACACACTTGGGTTTTATGTCATATTTCTTAATGATAATGACATTAGAATTCAACCATAAAGGAAAAACCTCCCTTGGTCCAAACTCCTCGTTCAATTTATATGCTCTCTCTGCATCCCTATGCAATGAATTTGCTCAGGTTCCACTCTCTGTTCAAATACCAACTTCTCAGTCTTTCTCAATAACTTTTCTTAAAATGTACCTCTTTTATTCTCCCTCAACGTTATCTTTATTTTTCTTTTTTGGAACTTGCCTTGATAAGTATGATGGTTTACTCTCTAATTCCCCATTTGACTAGAAGATCTATAAAGGCAAAGCCTGTTTTTCAGTAGTTATATCCTTAGTGCCATGAAGAGTGTCTAGTATATAGCCTATATTCAATAAATATTTGATGGATAGATGACTAAGCAAACAAATGAATAAATTGATGAATATTATAGTAATTTTTAAAATCAAAGACTTGATTATGGGGGGCAGTTTTAAGTTCACAGAAGAATAGAGAAAGGTACAGTGTTTTCCCATATAGTCCCTGAACCCCACATACACATTCCTCACCAGAGTGGGGCATTTATTATAATGGATGTACCTGCATTTACATATCATCATTATCGAAAGCCCATAGTTTGCAGCAGGGTTCACTCTCAGTGTTATACATTAATATGTATTTGGGCAAATGTATAATGATCTGTATCTGACATTATTATTTCATGCAGAGTATTTTCACTGCCCTAAAATCCTTGGTGCTCTGCCTCTGTGTTTTTCATTTCAATTTCAGTTTTTCATTTCACATTTTTATGATTAGTTTATGAAAAACTGATTGACTTTTATATATCTTGAATTCTACATAGTGAAATCATATGATATTTGTATTTCTCTGACTTATTTTGTCTAGCATAATACCTTAACCTTGCATTCTACAATCTTGCTATAATTGCTTATTAGTTCCCTTTTTTTTTTTTTTGGTTGATTCTTTAACCTTTCTTTCTACATAGATGATCATGTCATCCATGAAAGGATAGTTTTATTTTCCTTCCCAATATGTCTTTCTTTCTTTCTTATTTTCTTTCCTTGTCTTATTTCATTGGCTAGTAATTCCAGTACAATGTTAAAAAGGAACAGTGAGAGGGAGCATCCCTATCTTATTTCTGATCTAAGTGGAAAAGCTTCAAATTTTTTATCATTAAATATGATTTTAGGTGTAAGCTTTCTTTTTAAATGTTTTATTTAAATTCAATTTAGTTATATACTATATTAGTTTCAGGGGTAGAATTTAGTGATTCATCAGTTGCAAATAACACCCACTGCTCATTACATCAAGTGCCCTCATTAATGCGCAAGACCCAGTTACCCCATCCTCCAACACACTACCCTTCCAGCAACCTTCCATTTGTTTCCTATAGTTAAGGGTCTTTTATGGTTTGCGTCTCCCTCTCTGTTTTTATCTTACTTTATTTTTCCTCCCTTCCCCTATGTTCACCTGTTTTGTTTCTTAAATTCCACATAGTGTTATCATATGGTATTTGTATTTCTCTGACTGACATCTCTCTTAGCATAATACCTTCTAGTTCCATCCACATTATTGCAAATGTGAAGCTGTCATTCTTTTTGATGGCTAAGTAATATTTCAGTATGTGTGTGTGTGTGTACATGTGTGTATACACCATATCTTCTTTATCCATTCATTTGTCAATGGACATCTGGCTCTTTATGTAGTTTGGCTATTGTGAACACTGCTGTTATAAACATCAGAGTGCATATGCCCCTTTGAATCACTATTTTTAATAGACATTTTTAATCATGTTGAGAAAGTTTCCCTGTACTCTTAGCCCCTTTTTAAAATCTTATATCTAATTTTTCCATGTGCCACAATCTAGCTCTTTCTCCACAACTCCAGTAAAGCTGATGTTTGCAATAATATCTATCAGTCACATGTAATCAATATAAATGTTTATCTTGGTCACCTTCTCCATCATATTTGATACTGCTGATCACACATGCCTTGAAACATGATTTATCCCTAACTTGGGGAGTACAATGCTTTTCTGGTTTCTCTTCTATCTCTCTGACCACTCCTTCTCAGTCTCCTTTATAAATTTAACTTTCTCTACCTATTGCTTCATTATTGATGAACTTCTTATCAGTTTCCATTCCTTGGTCTTCTTTTCAAAATTATTCTGCTTGTGGGCTGACTTATAAATTTAAACAATTTATACAATAATTTAAACAATTTATACAATGATTATCTGTGTAATTATAACTTACAAATCTATGCCTGACTTCTTAACTAATATCTAGCAAGTTCCTCCAATTCAATATGTGAAATACTCAACTCATTTTCTGCCTCTCAACACATGTATCTTCAATTTATACTACCTCAGTAAATAGCATCAAGTTGCTTAGGCCAAAAATTAGGGATGATTCTTCTTTACTCCTGCCATTCTCCATACTCCTTTCACTCAATAACCCCATAAGTCATAATAATTATCTACTGTATCCTCTAAATATTTACCGGCTTTCTCTTTTCCATTCCATTTGTTGTCCAAGCCAACCCATCATGTCTGACCCGGTGTCCTGCAGTAGACTTCTAATTGTTCCCCTGCCTTACTGTTATTTTTTCCCCATATTGTCATATTATAATGGCGATGATCTTCTAAAAGTACAAAGACTTTGCACGTCTCTCAGTCTAAAGTCCAAATACCTTAAAACATCATGCAGAATCTGCCACCACTGCCTTTTCCAGATGCACTGGGCCACTATGTGTCTTCTTTTCAAACTCTAGTCACATTGAATTTCCTCCAGGTCATGGAATTAATGACTTTTCTTATCTCTATTTTTTTCTAAATATTATTTCCTCTGTCTGAATACTTTTATCTTTCAGCTTGATAGATAAAAATTAATTTTTTATAATTATGTGATATTATTTTTTCAGGTAGGCATGTATTCCCTGATGTCTAGCTTAAGATGAGACACCTGTTTTATATTCTTATGATTTCATCTGCTTCCACTATCACAACACCCATTATATTCATCTATTTATTTATCTGCTTTCCTAGCTAGACAGTAATTTCTGTAAATTTGTTTACCACTGCATTCCACCAGACATGTAACTATTACTTAGCAAGTACTCAATAGACATGTAAGAATATAAGAAAACTGAGATTTTTTTAACTCAATCACTTACTTTGTTTTCTTTGATTGCATTAATATACTATGTATTTGAGTTGTAAATTTTATAATTGGTATTATTTTAGTGTGTTAATTTGACAGCACACAGTGAAGAATTATGCCATGAAACTTAGATAATTTAATAATTTCTAAAATTTCACATACAAACTCTAAAATATTCACTGGTAATAGAAATCTCCATATGAAATAAACATGTCCAAATTTGGCTCCAAATTACACAGTGCTATCCAGGAATGTGAACAGGTAATTGGAAAGAAATTTGGGGCTTAATCACATGGTGGTCTATCTACAAGTCCCCTGGAGAAAAAAGTCAGCATCCAGTGCACATCTGTGCAAACACTAGTTAATCTGGCTGATGTCTTCAGATCTGAGGATGTGAATTAGGTTAGTTTTCCCTTTCCTTAATCAGGGAGATGTTTTCCTATTGCCTTTTGTGGCTATCAGAAGTGAGTTGTAATAACCCAAAGAGGGTGAGAACATTGAAGTGTAGAGGTATGTCTGAACAGGGAGATGTGTATGGGAGACATAGACACAAAGAGAGGCAGAGGTAAAAGACGGATATTAGAGTATAGAGACAGATCGAGAATTAAATCTAAGAAAGACAATGTTGTCTTATGAATGAAGTTCACAAATCTGAGCAAATCAATTTCTCCAAGTTTCCACACATAATATAGGAATGTAGGTGATATGAGGATTGATTGCAAATGCAGGAAAGTGTTTTGTGCCTATCTGACACAAATGCTTTGGAGGAAAGAAGAAAAGTACAAAACCGGATAAAGATCTCTTTTGAAATAAGTAGCATCAAGCACTTAAAACAAGGGGTGCCTTGGTGACTCAGTTGGTTAAGCTACTGCCTTCAGCTCAGGTCATGATCCCGGAGACCTGGGATTGAGCCCATCAGGCTCCCTGCTCTGAGGGAAGCCTGCTTCTCCCCCTCTCACTCCCCCTGCTTGTTGTGTTCCCTCTCTAGCTGTGTTTCTCTCTGTCAAATAAATAAATAAATAAATAAATAAATAAATAAATAAAGTCCTTTTTTAGAAAAAAGAAAGACCTGAAAACAAAGTTACTACAAAGTAATAAGGTTTGGGGTAAAATCAAGAAGTGATTTATTTTCATCTCTAAGAATAGTGTATGTTTGAAATCTCCTTTTTAGATGTACAGCAATGAAGAGAGTATCTGTTTGACTGTAGAATGAACAGAGTAAAAATAATTTTTAAAATTGGGATCAAAACAAAATTTCTTGTAAGCAAATATAGAAGAGATTTTCTTTCCTTTGGAAATTAAGAATAAGGAGACTTAGAATTCATGTAGTCACAAAATTTATATGGCTTAAAGGTTAGAATAAAGCTTGGCCACATCTTCATCTTTGGGGGGATTAAAGTGTAAGTAAAAAGACATCAATGGAGACAACTAAAATCTTCTGTATTTTAAGATATTACATTAAAATGCCTATAGCTTTTCTGACAGTGGGTTGTATAAAATTCTACTACACTCTAGTACACTCTTGCACATTGCTTTCTGCACTGGTGTTACCTAAAGGTATGGAAAGAATAGAAATGTCCCACCAAAGTAACATATTTTTGTTCCAAACTAAAAATACAAGATGGTCTTTAATGATCTAATAATGTTTCATATATTTTGTCCCAATAAGTAGTGTTAAAAATATGAAAGAAAAAAAGAGCAGGTAGGCTGGTTAATAAACATTTTTATTTAACAAATATTCAGTATTCCCTTATTATATGCACGAAAACACAAAGTTCAGAAAGCAGTAGTAGAAAGGCAAGAAAGGTAATACATGGCTGTCCTAAAGAAGCATCTAACCTGACAATCGTGTTTGAGTTCCCCTTATTTTCTCACTTTTCAAAAAAAAAATTTATAATACAGCAAAGTTGTTTTTAAGAAACTATGACATTTTTTATATCTTTAGGGTACTTGTTTTCTATTATTTTAATGTTATAAAAGTAAGATATTAAATTAGAATTGGTGTAACTAATATGCTATGCTGAATGACAAAGCACATGCAAAATGGATATATTCCAGTTATTTTTAGCCTTAGGAAAGTAATGATTAGAACTTAAATATATGCCATGGAAGAAGGAGATTGCTTAAAACATATAATAAAAATATAGCTTAAGAAAATATACTATAACTACCTATTTCTGAATATCATAAGTATTTTAATAATATATAATAATGAATATGAGGAAAACTTAATTCTATAACCATTTGATTTCCCATAGTCTCACTTGAACTACTTATTTAGTTTTTAAAGTGTTGTTGCCCATAGTCTCATTTTTCTAATAAGATGACAAAAATTGAATGAATTTAAAAATATGGACCAAAGAATTCAAGTAATTACTTAAAAAAATCTATGAAGATACTGATTTTTAAATTATTTAAAAACATTTGCCTCTTTAATTCCAGAATTGGCTCTTAGAAAATAGTAACAAAAACATTACACGCTAAAGTAAGGCACTATCAGTTTGGGTTAGTGGGCTTAAAATATAACACTGAAGTTTTATTCTATTCATCCATTCCTGTTAGGAATATTTATGACTATAATTTTCTTCAGAGATACAGAGTTTTCTGAGGATATGGTTCTCATATTAAACTATGAAACTCATCGTACATATTTGGAGACTGGGTCAAAGTGGTTAAAATAGTTTTAGTTCAATGGCACTGTATCAAACCTCCTACACTGGTAGTGAGTTAATAAAACCCTTAGAAAGAATTATATTTGAAATGAATTAAATGAACAAAGTATCTTTTTGTAATAATATAACTGTTTCAGAAATAATACATTCATACTGATGTCATAAAAATATAAGAAAACACATTTAACAAATAGAGCACACTAAAATCCAACAATGTGGTAAAAAAAATGGCAAGTTAATAGTTTTATTTAATTATTCTTTCCTTCATTGAATCAATAATTATTGGGCTTCTACTACGCATAAAGGTACTAGGTTAGGTGCATTAGATACAGCGATGAGTAACAAACTGGTCCCTTACTATAGACACTATTATTCCTCTTCTTCAAAACTCTGTCAAAAGCCATCAAAACATCTGAATTTTCCAAGTTTTATGACAGTTGACAGAAATTTAACCCAAAACATGTTTAGTTTTCCTATATTGAACAGATACAGTCCACTTTTTTATTTTTCTTGGTATTAATGTGAAAAAAATAAAGAAATTTTTTCAAACTTAATCACTGTATTATCTATACTCAGAGAGAAAAATCTCTATACAAATTTACACAGTGCTAAATTATTTGAAGTATAGCTCTTTCCTTAAAAGGAACAATTTGGAAAGTATGGCAGTTACCCTGTACATGCCAATGAAGTACTTCACAGATGAAAAACATTTTTGAAATATGATCAATGACAATTAATATTTGCAAATCAGAGTTTTTGAGAAGATTCTATAGAACAATGCAACTGAAACATCATCTTTCAGTTATTTTTAGTCTTAGAAAAGTAATGATTAGAACTACAAAATACTGATATTGTCAGTCACTAAGTTATATTTTATTTAGAGTGACTAATTTAAATAAATTGACTTGGAAATTATTTTTCAGTGAGAATGAAATTTAAATTATACCAGTATTAGAGAAATTAAAAAATATATTCAAGTAATACTTGTAGTGACTTTGTAGTGTTAATCACTAAAACATTTTTAAATTATTTGAGAATACCACTAATACAAATATAATTTAATTATAAAGTATAAATTATAACATTGAGAGTGCTACAGAGGAATAGACTGATTCACAGCATATAGCATTCTTGTATAGAATACCCATAATGCACCATGCCAAATTTGTCAGTCACTCATGCAAACAAAGAGGATAACTACTGAAATGCTTAAATCTTGCACTTACCAACCTCCACAACACTAGAACAGTTGGGATCTGTGAAGCCATCTGGACACTCACAGGAAAAGGAATTGTCAGATAATCCTGACAAACACACACCTCCATTTTCACATGGATTGGGATCACAAATATCACCTGAGAAATAAAGAAACAATGAATTTTAATTTTTCATAGGCACCAAAATATACTATTTCATACTCTGTCTTCCTCTGGTAAAGTCATCATACTGTTTAGATGTACAGAAAAGGTATGCAAGATCCATTTGAATCCCTGTGCTTTAAAGAGAGATGGGATGGGGTGCCTGGGTGGCTCATTTGGTTAAGTGACTACCTTTGGCTCAGGTCATGATCCTGGTGTCCCAGGATGGAGCCTGCAACGGGCTCCCTGCTTGGTGGGAGGCCTTCTTCTCCCTCTCTCCCTCCCCCTGCCTGTGTTCCCTCTCTGGCTATGTTTCTCTCTGTCAAATAAATAAATAAAATCTTTGAAAAAAAGAGAGAGAGATATGGGATATAACATAAAATTAAATTTTCTAATTCAAATATTGCATACTGAATAGCAAACCAAAAGTTAATTAACTTAGTTTGGGGTTCCTTCATTACATATAAATGAAATATTGTCTGATTTATTCAAGATTAACAGAAATATCTCTGCTAGACTGATTTATTAATTACTCCAATAAAAAACCTTTCTAAATCCATACACTCAATTCTGTAACTTTGCAATTTCTCTCACTGAAGGAGTGGGGTTTATTTCTGGATCCCTGGAGTCTGGGCTTGTCCATGTGACTTGCTCTGGTCAATAAAATGTTAACAGACTTGAAGCCAACAGAGGTATGAAAAAGCACTTGAATATTTCTACCTCTTAGAACTCTGTCAGGGTCATGCAAATAAATTCAGGCTAGCTTGCTTAAGAGAGGTGAGAGAAACATGGAAGAGTAAGAAAGAAACTGCCACAGAGAAATAAGTTGTGTCATAACAAAAACCTGTAATATGTGGCCTCAGCTTTGATACTTGGTGGCAGATGGTACTGGTGAAATCTGGAAAGTCATTGAAAGAATGACTATAGGAGGCTAGAAAAATGTGAGGCTGTCCTATGTTATGTAGAGAGAAGCAGCTGGTAAGGTTGTCACCCGAGAAAACTTTAGTGACAGAAAATAAGCCTAATGATCTTTTATATATCAGTAATGAGAATTCCAGGCAGAATGCTAGAGTGTCAATTGGCTCTTAATAGCTGCATCAATAAAATACTACGAGAAGGAGATGTGATAAATAAAGAACTGATGAGCTTGAAAGTAAAGCAATACAGAGACCAGGATTTGATATAACCAACCAATCAACCAACCAACCAACAACAAAAACTATGTTTCAATGCCATCCTCTCAAACCACTGAAAGAGCAAATCCAGAGATTTGTCAGAAAGACAGAGCCTCAACATAAACATCAAATTGGTGATATGGCTAGAAGGCTGTTATGAAAATATTTCAAATATTCAGCTACAGCCTGAAAGACCCTCTAGGCTAAATAAAAGAGCTTCTAGAATTCTTAAAGTTATCTTCTCTAAACAGCTTGACACACCCAAAGTAGCATTGATTAAATCTTGAGTGAAAAGCAGGCTTCAGACAAGGTCATGGGTGTGGTTTTATTGCACAGAGAGGATAGAAATCGGATTCAGAAAAGCCCATAAAGTTTTTAAGGGAGCTTATAGGGGAAAGTGCCACTGCCTAGATTAAAAGAAAAGGAAGTTTTTCACATACATAATACCATCTGTGCCCCAACTTCCTTCTACTTTGTATTTCTTAAAAACTTTATTCTGCTTTCCCATGAATTTTTTTTATCTATTTTCTAGACTAATGACTTTAAGACTTTAGAAAAATAAAAATGGAGGTAAGATTGTCACATTTATAAAGCAAGTCTTTAGCTATATTAATAGGATATGTAAAAATACTACATTGGCAGTGGGATGGCTATTAGAAAAGACAGTCATGAAATAAGTGAATAAATGAAAGAATGGTTTTGTTTTGGGAATATCATAGTATTTAGTATGGCTAGACCATGAATCCATTTGGATTAGGATTATTTGGTTAGGAATGGCTGAGAAAGTATAAACATGTGAGATTAGTAAAGATTAAAAAGAAGACATACACATGAAAAAATGTTCAACATTAGCAGCCATCAGGGAAATACAAATCAAAACCACAGTGAGATACCACCTTACACCAGCCAAAATGGCTAAAATTAACAAGGCAGGAAACAATAAATGTTGGCCAGGCTGTGGAGAAAAGGGAATGCTCTTACACTGTTGGTGGGAATGCAAGCTGGTATAGCCACTCTGGAAAACAGTACAGAGGTTCCTCAAGATGATAAAAATAGGACTACCCTACAACCCAGCAATTTCACTACTAGATATTTATCCCAAAGATACAGATGTAGTTAAAAGAAGGGGCAGATGCACCCCAGTGTTCACGGCGACATTGTCCATGATAGCCAAACTGTGGAAGGAGACAAGATGTCCTTTAACGGATGAATGGATGAAGAAGATGTGGTTCATATATACAACAGAATATTCCTCAGCTATCAGAAAGGATGAATACCCACCATTTGCATCGACATGGATGAAACTGAACGGGATTATGCTAAATGAAATAAGCCAAGCAGAAAAAGAAATTATCATATGTGGAACATAAGGAATAGCATGGAGGACGACAGGGGAAGGGAGGGAAAACTGAATGAGAAGAAATCAAAGATGGGGAAAAAAACCATGAGAGACTCTGGACTCCATGAAACAAACTGAGGGTTACAGACAGGAGGGGGTAGGTAACCTGGTGATGGGTATTAAGGAGGGCATCTGTTGTGATGAGCACTGGATGTTATGTGCAACTAATGAATCATTGAATACTACTTCAAAAGTGAATGATGTACTCTATGTTGGCTAAATGAACATAAAAAATGGAAAACAAAAAGTAACAACATAATGTATAAGTTGAAGAGCCAATGAATGTTTTTAACATGTATTTTAAAGTTTTGACATGGTTATATCAAAATTGTAAGATGAATATCCTTGTAGCATTGTGCAGACTGCATTTGAATTTGAATGGGGATGTTGATAACTGATAGAGATATTTCAATAGCCTTTCTGTCTCTCTCTTCATATATCTAGGTAGCTAGCCACTCAGTCATTCCTCCATTCGTCCATCTATCCTCCAACTCCTTGAGTACCTACTTCATATCGGGCACTGAAGTTAGTGCTGGGCATACAGAACTAAAGATAGTCTTTACCATCAAGAAGTGCAGAGTCTACTACAGGAGATCTAAAAGCACAATTACCACACATAGTAAAAGCTGTAATTTGTATACATGATCCGCAATGTAGGTTCAACAAAGATTTCTAAAAGGATTCAGTGTTGTCAGGTGAAATAGTAGAGGAAGGAGTACTTGGGTCAACATTCTAGGCATATATACAAAGGAAAAAAATCATGGCTCATCCTGGAACTTTAAGGAGGCCACTGTAATTAGAACACTGATGTGTATGAGAAATAAAAAGGAGCACAGGAAGTAGCATGGTCACACAAATAAAGGCCCTGTATATGCTATGCCAAAATTTGTGAAGTTTGTCTTTAAGCACTGTAAAATCATAAAAGGACTTTATGGACGGGAAAACATATGATTGCATTTGTGTTTTGGAATGATAACTTAAGCAGCATTGTAGTGGATCAAATGGAAGAGTCAAGGCTGAGGGTAAAAGGACTAAGTGTAGTCCAGCAAAAACTGATTTTCTGAACCCATTTCAGAGACAGCTAGGAACAGAGAATGCAATGGAGGCACCATTCAATCTGCAACTCAGCTAATAAATATGAGGTAATAAAAGAGAAAATGAGAGAGAGGAAGGAACAAGATGGTGGAGGAGTAGGAGACCTAGATATCATAAGGTCACAGGAGTTCAGCTAGGTGGTTATCAAACCAGCTGGAACACCTACAGACTCAATAGGAGATTGAAGAGAAGAAGAGCAGCAATTCTAGGAACAGGAAAGTGACCACTTTCTGGAAGGTAGGATGTGCGGGAAGTGACTCTGAGACAACATTTGGGAAGATAGACTGTGGGGGGAGGGGCTGGCTCCCTGCCAGCAGTAGAGACGTGGAGCACAAAATCAAAACTTTTATTAGAGTCTGCTCCATGGAGGGACATCACCTCAGAGGCTACATGGGGGGACAGTATGGTCTCAGGACCCGTGGGGTCACAGAAGGACCCAGAGTACCTGAGCATGGCAGAGCTCTCAGGTATCAGAGCAGGAAAGCTGGCTGCAGAGACACAGCTGAGGAGGGGGCTCTCAGCTTGGGGTTACATTAAACCATGATCCGAAGTGCACTCAGGGGACTGCTCTTCGAGCAGGGACCTCACAAGTGGCAGATCAGGGGAGACCACCTCTTTCCTCTACCAGGAGGAGTGCTGGGAGAGTGGGCTGCAGGAATCATTGGGTTTGGAGACTCCAAACTGGGCTGAGCGCCAGAGATAGAAAGTTTCAGTCACAAGCTGGGTGAGCATGGAGCATGGCTGAAGACCAGGGAGACTGGAGTGTTTGACCACTTTTCTCTGAGAGCGCCTTGAAGAGTGGGGTACTGAGCTCTCGGCTCCTCTGGGCTGGAGACTGGGAAGCTGCCATCTTCATTGCTCCAAAGCTGTGCAGAAAGCATTCAGGGAACAAAAGTTCCCAAGAGCAAACCTGAGCAGATTGTTTAGCCTAGCCCCTAGCAAGGGCAGAGCAGTTCTGCCTTAGGCAAAGCCCCTTAAGAATCACGGCAACAGGACCCTTCCCCAAAATATCTACAAGAACATCCAGCCAAGACCAAGTTCACCTATCAATGAGAACTGCAGAACTTCAGGGCTATGAGAAATCACCACATAAAATTCATGGCTTTTCCCTCATTATTCTGTAGTCTTTCAAAGTTAATTTTTTAATTTTTTTTCTTTTTTTTACTTTTATTATTTTTAAAAATAATTTCTTTTGTTTTTTCAGTGTTCCAAGATTCATTGTTTATGCCCCACACCCAGTGCTCCATGTAATTAGTGACCTCAACACCCACCTCCAGGCTCACCCAACCACCCACCCCACTCCCTTCAAAACCTTCAGTTTGTTTCTGAATCCCCAGTTCACATTTCCTTCCCTTCTCCCACTGCCCTCCATGTTACTCCTTATGGTCTATAAGTGAAACCATGACACTTGACTTTCTCTTCTTGACTTATTTCACTCAGCATAAACTCCTCCAATCCTGTCCATATTGCTACAAAAGTTGGGTATTCATCCTTTCTGATGGAGGCGTAATATTCCATTGTACATATGTACCATATCTTCTTTATCCATTGTCTTTTGAAGGGCACCTTGTCTTTTTCCACAGTTTGGCCACATAGACATTGCTGCTATGAACACTGGGGTACATGTGGCCCTTCTTTTCACTACCTCTGTATCTTTGGGGTAAATTGTGCAATTGTAGGGTCCTCTGGTAGCTTTATTTTTAATTTTTTGAGGAATATCCACACTGTTTTCCAAAGTGGCTGCACTAACTTGCATCCCCACCAACACTGTAAGAGGGTTCCCCTTTCTCCACAGCCTCTCCAACACTTGTTGTTTCCTGTCCTGTTAATTTTGGCCATTCTAACTGGTGTAAAGTGATACCTCAATGTGGTTTTTATTTGAATTTCCCTGATGGCTAATGATGATGAACATTTTTTCATGTATCTGCTAGCCATTTGTATGTCTTCTATGGAGAAGTGTCTGTTCCTGTCTTCTGCCAATTTTTTGATGTGATCATCATTTTTTGGTTGTTGAATTTGGATAGATCTTGGATATCAGCCCTTTGTCTCTAGTGTCATTTGTGAATATCTTCTCCTATTCCATGGGTTGTCTTTTTGTTTTGTTGACTGTTTCCTTTGCTGTGCAAAAGTTTTTTATTTTGATGAAGTCTAATGCACATGGAACATTCTCCAGAATAAATTACATCCTGGGTCACAAATCAGGTCTCAACTGATACCAAAAGATTGGGATCATTCCCTGCATGTTTTCAAACCACAATGCTTTGAAAATAGAACTTAACCACAAGAGGAAAGTTGGAAAGAACTCAAATACATGGAAGCTAAAGAATATCCTACTAAAGAATGAATGGGTCAACCAGGAAATTAAAGAATTTTAAAAATTCATGGAAACAAATGAAAATGAAAACACAATTGTTCACAATCTTTGGGACATAGCTAAGGTTGTCCTGAGAGGAAAGTATATAGCAATCCAAGCCCTTCCCAAGAAACAAGAAAGGTCTCAACCTAACCCTACACCTAAAGGAGCTGGAAAAAGAACA
>PITA01001380.1:117858-198696 GCA_004023965.1 Spilogale gracilis
AAAGAGAAAGGACCCAAATTAATAAAATCATGAGTAAAAGAGGAGAGATCACAACCAACACCAAAGAAATACAAACAATTAGAAAAACATATTATGAGCAACTTATACACCAGCAAATTTGACAATCTGGAAGAAATGGATGCATTCCTAGAGACATATAAACTACCAAAACTGAACCAGGAAGAAATAGAAAACGTGAACAACCTCACAACCAGTAAGGGGATTGAAAGAGTCATCAAAAACTTCCCAAAAAGCAAGAGCCCAGGGCCAGACAGCTTCCCAGGGTAATTCTACCAAACATTTAAAGATGAATTAATAGCTATTCACCTGAAACTGTTCCAAAAAATAGAAATGGAAGGAAAACTTCCAAACCCATTTTATGAGACCAGCATTACCTTAATCCCAAAACCAGATAAAGACCCTACTAAAAAGAATTATAGACCAATATCCTTGATGAATATGGATGCAAAAATTCTCACTAAAATACTAGCCAATAGGATCCAACTGTACATTTAAAGGATTATTCACCATGACCAAGGGGATGTATTCCTGGGCTGCAAGGTTGGTTCAACATCCACAAATCAATCAATGTGATATAAAACATTAATAAAAGAAAGAACAAGAACCATATGATACTCTCAAAAATGGTGAAAAAGTATTTGACAATGTATAGCATTCTTTCTTGATCAAAACTCTTCAGTGTAGGGACAGAGGGTACATGCCTCAATATCATAAAAGTCATCTATGAAAAACCCACAGTGGATATCATTCTCAATGTGGAAAAACTGAGAGCTTTCCCCCTAAGGTCAGGAACATTGCAGGGCTGTCCACTAGCATCACTGCTATTCCATATAGTATTAGAAGTCCTAGCCTTAGCAATCAGACAACAAGAAGAAATAAAAGGCTTCTGAATTGGCAAAGAAGTCGAACTCTCAATTTTTGCAGATGATCTGATCCTTTATGTGGAAAACCCAAAGACTCCACTCCAAAACTGCTAGAACTCACACAGCAATTCCTTAAAGTGGCAGGATATAAAAATCAATGCACAGAAATCAGTTGCATTTCTATACACCAACAGCAAGACAGAATAAAGAGAAATTAAGGAGTTGATCCTATTTACAATTGCACTCAAAACCATAAGATACCTAGGAATAAACCTAACCAAAGAGGCAAAGAAGGTGTACTCGAAAAGTATAAAGTACTCATGAAAGAAACTGAGGAAGACACAAAGAAATGGAAAAAAGTTCCATGCTCATGGATTGGAAGAACAAATACTGTGAAAATGTCTATGCTGCCTAAAGCAATCCACATATTTAATAAAATCCTTATCAAATGTTATCAATTTTTTTCAAAGAAATGGAACAAATAATCCTACAATTTATATGGAACCAGAAAAGACCCTGAATAGCCAGACAAATGTTGAAAAAGAAAACCAAAGTTGGCGGCATCACAATTCCAAACTTCAAGCTCTATTACAAAGCTGTATCATCAAGACAATATGGTACTGGCACAAAAACAGACACATAGATCAATGAAACGAATAGAGAGGCCAAAAATGGACCTGAGTTTATTGTCAACAAAGCAGGAAAGAATGTCCAATGGAAAAAAGACAGTCTGTTCAACAAATGGTGTTGGGAAAATTGGGCAGCCACATACAGAAGAATGAAACTGGACCATTTCCTTACACTACTCAAAAAAATAGACTCAAAATGGATGAAAGACCTCAATGTGTGACAGGACTCCATCAAAATCCTTGAGAAGAACACAGGCAGCAACCTCTTCAACCTCAGCCACAGCAACTTCTTCCTAGAAACATTGCAAAAGGCAAGGGAAGCAAGGAAAAAAATGAACCATTGGGACTTCATCAAGATCAAAAGCTTTTGCACAGCAAAGAAATAGTCAACAAAACCAAAAGGTAACCGACAGAATGGGAGAAGATATTTGCAAATGACATATCAGATAGTGGGCAGAACACATGAACAGACATTTCTCCAAAGTGCTCAACATCACTCGGCATCAGGGAAATGTAAATCAAAACCACAGTGAGATGCCACCTCACACCAGTCAGAATGGCTAAAATTAACAAGTCAGGAAGCGACAGATGTTGGCGAGGGTGCAGAGAAAGGGGAAGCCTCCTACACTGTTGGTGGGAATGCAAGCTGGAGAAGTCACTCTGTAAAAGAGCATGGAGGTTCCTCAAAAAGTAAAAAATAGACCTACAACCCAACAATTGCTCTACTGGGTATTTGCACTAAAGATACAAATGTAGTGATCCAAAGGGGCATGTGCACCCGAATGTTTTTAGCAGCAATGTCCACAATAGCCAAACTATGGAAAGAACCTAGATGTCCATCAACAGATAAATGGACAAAGAAGAAGTGGTGTATGTATATACAATGGAATAGAATGCAGGCATCAAAAAGAATGAAATCCTGTCATTTGCAATGATGTGGATGGAACTGGAGGGAATTATGCTGCGTGAAATACGTCAATCAGAGAAAGACAATGATCATATGATCTCTCTGATATGAGGAATTTGAGAGGCAGGGTGGGGGACCATGGGGGTAGGGAGGGAAAAAATGAAAAAAGATAGGACTGAGGAGGGAGACAAACCATAAGACACTCTTAATCTTAGGATTCAAAATGTCTTTGCTACCTAAAGCAATCTACACATTTAATGCAATCCCTACCAAAATACCATAAATTGTTGGTAGGGGGTGGGGGGAAAGGGTTAGGGTGACTGGGTTATGGAAAAAATAAAAATTAATAAAAACTTAAAAAAACAGGAAGTGAAAGTCCTCCCAAATCACTACTATTCCTCCCCCCAGATAATTAATCTAGAAATAAAGGCATTACCATTGAAAATTTCTAGAAAGAGGCAATCATCAGTTTGAAAGCGTATCATTCCTCTCGGCCTTAGATATAAGCAAAACAACATAGCTTTATACAGACTAACAACATTGTCATCTTCTAAACCAGTACACTGCATGAAAATAAATATTAACACCCAAATATGTTCTTTGATGAGACATCAGTCATAATTCTGTGTATCATCAATACTACAAAAAGAGGAGTTCTTTATTCCCTTGACCAGGATCTGTTGTTACAGCAATGTCAATAGATCAAGGCACATTGTAGATATTTATATTTATTGATTTACACTGACAGAAACAATACCTAAAGGAGAAAGTCATGGATGATATCCCAGAGGTTCTTAAGCATACAGACTATATTGATGTATTTATCCAAAATCAAGTACCTTTCATTCTTATCCCTTTCACTCCTACAACCAAGTTCCTGCACAATTTAATAAGTTATGTGAGCTTACAGTCCTGATAAACCAGGGACCACACAAGGCTGGAATGCCTGGTCCCTTTAATTATCCCATCAAGAAGGGAAGTTCTGGTGTCCTGAGAAAACTACCTTGGTACTATGCTGTCCTTTCTAGGTGATAATACTTAATCTAATCAGTTTCCTACTAGCTGTGGTATGCCAGTCATCTGATGGGTCTGTGGTCAAAATAAGACAGGATGATAGTTCACCTCTCACTACATCTTTTAGATACCAGCTGCTGTTTATGTGATTTATTCTCTCTTGTCCTTGAATGTTTTTGTTCTTTTTTGCTTATGTCGACTTATTTCTAATACTTGTGTACACTTGTGAAAATTCATCTTATATGTTATCACCCTTTTTGATATTTACTCAGTATCTTTTTGAAAGGTAGGAAAGAGATAATAGATTTGACCAAAATATATGAGGTAGAATCAAGATAACACTGTGACCAAACTGATGTGGGGGTTGAGGGAGAGCAAGAAATCTGGGTTAATGTCTAGAGCTCCTGCCTGTATGGCTGAGTAGTCATCTTTCATAAAGAAATTTAGTAGATTTAATTTTAAAGGAATTACTTTGTCTAAAAAGTCTGTGGGACATCCAAAATGAAAATGTCCCATAAAGCGCAGCAGATATGTAAACGAAGAGATTTTGCTACAGCATGGATTTTAAGGATGGATGTGAAAACTATATTTTGGTGAATTTTTAAAAGAAGGGCAGAGGGGAGTAGCGGGAAATAGAAGAGAAAAAAAAGAGAAGAGGTCCTTAGGCCTACCAACAAATAAGTGAGAAAAAATAAGGAAGGGTCTTTGAAAGAGAAAAAAAAAATGAGTGCTAGACCCTTCCTACTTCAGTACAAATATTCAGTTCATTTACTTAATGACTTAGTATGTCAAGGTCTGCCCAAGATTAATAAAGTTCCCCATATGTACCAGTGTTAGATGGACAATGTCAGCAGAAAACAAAATTCGGACCTTGGATAAAGCAGAGGGTAGACAACAGAAGCCCATCAGACATAATTAGGGTTATTATAAACTGTGCTTTAAATCTGCTTTCCTACATGTAATTATGAAATGTACCCCAGTATCAGATGGGTTTCCCATGAAGTAAAGGCTGAGACAAAGTTAAAAGTGCAACAAATTTATGAAGAAGTAATGTCTGTGAAAGATAAATGAAGAAAAAGCAGAAATGGGCAGGAAAATTCTGCATTCTGTGATACAGGTCTGACACCTGTGAAAAGAAATGGGGGTGAGGGGTGGGGGGAAGAAGGAGAATTCAGCAAATGAGCATCAGTTTGTAATGCAAACTTGACAAAGTCTTAACCAATCCAGCAGGAAGGAAAGATGATACTTTAGGGCAAGGGCAAGGGCAGAAATGACCAAGTATGGGTCCCCTTGCCATATTCAGTCATGGACTTCGGGCACAGTGAGGCTCTAATGCTCCAGGGGGATCCTAGAAGTGCCTCTGGAGGCTAACTCCATTCCCTGCAGCTGGACCGCTTAGTTTCTTGAAAGGATACTGCAGCAGTGCCCTTCCAACCAATGCTACAATCCCCTCACTCTCACCATTGTCCTGGTTAGGATCAGTTACATTTTTATCTTGCTCTAAACCATCATATCTGAGCCTGCTGTTCTCTCTACTTACCCATCATCTCAATGGGTTGGACAGATGAAGCCTGATCCTTTAAGTAGAAACAAATCCTCTAGCTAGAATTTCAAGTCTAATTAAAAGGTACTATATGGATTTCTGATTCCCTGTCATTTCAATAAACCTGAGAAAGCATCAGTTCAGGTGAGAATCCTGATTAAAATGTAGTAGATTCTTGGACCTCAAATCAGTGCCTTTTGTCTATTCATTTATTTTCCAGTGGATGTATTGGTACAGTCCTTTAAAACTAAGATGGCAGCCAGTACGAGAAGACAGGCTCCAGACAGGAAAATAGGACAATACATGATTTCATGGTCCTTTACTCCACTGTCAGCAGGCTCCGAAAATATACCTCTGTATATTATAATCTGTGTGCAGCATTATACCTTGATGCTTCTTGCCTGGCTGGCCTCACCTGCTTTAGATTAGGACAGATGTGTTTAATTTGAATCTAACTATATTTTATGATTCCATCTGCAGTTTATGGCAGACTCAGGCAAATTAAGCTGATGCCGATTTGCCTTTTGGCAATAGAATGAAGCAATTATTTTTCCCAGGGGCAAGAAATCATTGCAGACTAAATTTAACTTCCTGTTTGCCTGGTCTTTCTCCCGTTCTCCAGGGTTCTGTTTGGAGTGGGACTACCCTGTCTGACTCCAATGTCCATCTCATTCTTCTCACTGGCCCACCACCTGTTCAAGGTGATTCAGGGATTGTCTTATTTCATCTCACTATTAATTTGCAATCGATGATCATTTAGCCTAGATAGCAAAGTGTATAGGCATCTATAACACAGCAGGTAGCAAGGCAGAAGACAATGTAAAACCTCCTAAAAACCTAAAATCTCTTCATGATTGTGGTTGTGTTTTTCTTTTTTTGTGAGGTCAGTAAACAACTATGCAACTTCTAATGCCAAGTAAAGGAGAAAAATCCTATGTTGGCCTTCCTCTGGGAATCAGGTGAAAAGAACAGCTAATTTTTCTCACCAATGTTTAAATTCTCAGATATTTATGCATTCTGTTTTCTGTATATGTTAGTGTCCTTCTCCAGTTCACAGATCAAAGAATCACTGATTCATTCATCATGCATTGATCCTCCAGAAAGCACAGTAGAGGCTGGGAATATAGCCTAGATGAAGACACATAAGCTTCCAGCACCCTTAGAGATTCTATTATAGTGGAGGGGATGCATAATGAAAAACTAACAAATAAGTAAGCAAGGTATTGGTCACTATAATAAAAGCCATGGGGGTGTTATAAGAGGAGAACAGAGTGGTGAGAAAGGCAGTAAGAAGAACTGGTTACTTAAACAAACAGTCACAGGGGCTGGAAAAGCAAAAGATGAATAGTGCCAGTCATGTTAAAACCGAAGGAAGTCTTTCAGGCAGGGGGATAGCAAATGTACCGTCCTACTGATAGGCAAGAGTAATGAATTCAAGAAATGGAAAAAAGGCCAATGCATTTGGGACATGGTAACAAAATATCACTATATGTTTTTTTGTCAGCAACACAATTTTAGTAGCAACCAATTTATAATTTAAAACCCCATACTGGACTGTTTGTCCTCATGATAATCAAGGGCATTTCTATCAAGCCTATTCTTAATATTTATCAAACATCTACTGAAAATATATTATTGTATTTACAGGCTAATGTTCTGATGTATTTGTACATTGATATTTTTTACATATTAATATATCTATGTACAACTGTTAATGTATTCCTGTATCTACATGGTAATGTAAATATGCCAATAATTTTTTTGGATGAATACACACCTCTCCATTTTCTATGTTCCTTTAACAATGCTAGAAGTCACCCTGCCCTCTCTCCATTTCTGCAAAAAAATTTGAATACCGATTTAAAATTAAAAACAAAAATAAAAATGGTAACATATCACTCAATTATGTTACTTCACTAACACAAAATATTATTTAATTTCTTCAGTATTTCCCCACACTAAATGTGAAGGATATTGCCATACATAGTCATATGTGGGAAAGTAAAACACAGGTGCCACGTAAAGCCATGTTTCACAATAATGACATTCAAGACTGTGTATTACAACCTCATCTTCAGTTTATTGCTCTCCCATAACTTAGTAGGTACATTCCTGTCATTTCATTTACAAACTGAAAGAAAATAAAAGCTTTGTCTTCAACTGCACGGATTAGAATTTTAACCAATCTGTAAACTGAGTACTTGGCAAAATGAGCCAATTGTAGTATACAAGTGGGCAATAACTCTAGTTAAAATGAAATAAATTTCATGAAAATTTGCATGCTCGACCTGGTAAAACTCACAGAAAACATTGGCACCCTTATGACTTACTGCCAGTGAAATTGTGCACAACAAAATAAATGTCACTTTTTGAATCAACAATAGGCCTCTCAATTTACTTTGGGACTTCCTGAGAGACCATTTGTGTTGAATATTTAAATTTCATTTGTTGTATGTTCTAATGAGTTTGATGCATAGAATTTTATTTTAAAGCCTTCTTTCATAAACAAAAGCTTACGAGTACATCCAGTTTAAATTAAAAAAAAAAATTAAAAAGGTTTGATCAGAATGTTAGCTTCATATGTGCTTTCAAAATAAATTCTAATCAATATTTCAGACCATTACTTCAATTAAGAGGAAGAGAGAAGGAAATAAGATAAAATGCCAATGACTTTGTCTGCATTGATAGCATCCGTCATTTTACTGGAAAATCATTGAACATACTTGCAATAAAACACCACTAATTCTACACACTGGTGGCCACGGGGCCCCAAAATGACCATATTAAGCTATGAAAGACACAAATCTAGTGACTAAATGAAGGAACTTCTTTGACTCTGAGCCACACTAAGGCTAAATTAAAGCACATTATCTCTCAGCTGATAGTCAGTGGTTTATGACACCATTTCTAAAGACATTTTTCTTTTTATATACTGTTTTAAATGCTAAGGAAATATTGAAGAAAATTAGCAAAAATTGTTGAGTATTGACAACCTGAATTTTTCATCATTTAACACAGCTTCAATCAAGGTCTACTGCATGAAAAGACAAAAGTATTTCAAGCTCTACATTTTGAAAGAAAATCTAGGCATATTTTGTATTTTAAAACACTCTGGAGAGTCCCTTAAAATAACAAAATCTTGAGTTTTTAGAATTGAAAGGGACATCAGAAATGATCTAACCCAGTGGTTCTCAAACTTTGCTATATATTACAATCACCGGGGAGCTTTTAAAATTCCTGATGCCTGGTCCAATAAATCAGAATGCCTGTGGGTGGGACCCAGCCTTTGACATTTTTGAAAACTCACCCAAAGACTTCAAATTATTAAAGAAGGAGAAAAAAAAATAACATGAAGTGAGGAAGGAAAGGAAGAACAGAAAGAAGGAAAGATGGAAGGAAGAAAGTTTGTACTTTCCTGTTTTCATTTGAGAGGAAAGCAAATGAAGAAAAACATTTAACTGGCTTTCTTTGTTGGTATACTGAAACAATCATTTTCAGGAAGCTAGAATTGGCAATTGAAAAAATATGGAAATTAGAATAGATACTACTTAATACTTACATGTATTGAAGTCTTATCAAATAATTAGCTGAAACTTTATAAATTACCAGAAAATTGAACCATACAGAATTCTCAAGTTCTGTTGACTATAATGTTTCTACCTATGAAGAATACCCATCTAATCATTCAATTAATGTTTACTGAAACCCGTCTATGCTCCATTAGAAATGATAATTACTGCACATACTGTAGGACCTCGATAGACAATTACCTGTTCTCCAGAGTTTAAGAAAAGACACAAATAAATTGACAGGCAGTTACCTGCATGTTAAGTCTACAAAAAAGAAAACTGTGGATGCCAAGGGAGCACAACATGGGAGCACCACACTCAGAACTGTGACTTAGGAAGACTTCCCGGAGGCAAGTGATCTCCAATTCAAGGTCAGAGAACAGATGGAAACCAGCTAGATGATAACATGGGACAAGAGACTGGCAGCAGAGAGAAAAATATGCACAGATGCCAGGAGCAGAGGCAGAACCTGTGTTTAAGGGGCGCCTGGGTGGCTCAGTTGGTTAAGCGACTGCCTTCGGCTCAGGTCATGATCTGGGAGACCCGGGATCGATCCCCACATCGGGCTCCCTGCTCAGCAGGAAGCCTGCTTCTCCCTCTCTCACTCCCCCTGCTTGTGTTCCCTCTCTGGCTGTGTTTCTCTCTGTCAAATAAATAAATAAAATCTTTAAAAAAATAAAAGAACATGTGTTTAAGAAACAGGAAGAAACTCACTTTGACTACAGAGAGGAGTGAACAGAAATGGCAAGAGGCAAGGCTGAAGAATATAGAATGCCCAGGATATACAGTGCTTTAAGACACTCAGAAGGATTCTGGGCATTCCAGAGCAGAAAGGATAGCCATTTAAGGGTACTAAACAGGAGGGTTGACATGATTTGTACTTCAGATAACTCACCTTACCTATAGTGTGGAGAATGGATTACAAGGAGGCAAAATTTAAGGGTGACAGATTAGTTGGGAAGTGGTAAATATTATTCTGGCACAAGGGATTTCTGGCTTGGGTTAGAATTCTAACCACAGAAATGAAGAGAAGTGGATTCCAAAAGATATGTTGAGAGACAAAAGTTATGGGTCTAATGGTTGAAAGGAAAGAGAACTAAAAAATGAACTCACCTATCAAAACACCTATCAACAAAAAGTACTGACTTTCATTTTGATGGAAAACATGGTCTAAGGAGCAAGTCTGGGGATGGTAAGGAGGTGAAAGATTCCATTTTGGAAATGCTTGGACTGAAGTGCCTACAGACATTCACTTGGAGATACTCAGAATTTGGTTTTATGCATTGGAACCTGGAGAGAAAGGTTTGGGCTAGAGATAGATAAATTAACACAGAGTTGATTTTTACATTATGGGGATATAAACAAAATATCTGAGAAGAGTGTTGGGATACATGGTCTAGAAACCAAATAAAATTGCAAACTCTCTCCACTGTAAACTCTCTAAAGTTCAGAATCATTTCAACTTGAGAAATTTTCCCCTGTGCCAAAGATCAGTGCCTGGTATATAGTCAATGGTATCCAAAAAAAGAAAAAAAAAAATGTTATCCAAAATTCAAATCAGGTGGGAGACAGACATTGGAAATGTATTTAAACTGGCAGAAACTTACAGGCACCTGGGTGGCTCAGTTGGTTAAGCAACCAACTCTTGGTTTTGGATCAGGTCATGATCTCAGGGTAGTGAGACAGAGCTGGAAGTCGGCGCCATGCTGGGCATGGAACCTGCCTGAGATTCTCTCTCCTTCTTCTTCTGCCCCACCCCACCCTCCTTCTCTTAAAAGAAATAATAAAATGGGAGAAACCTAACAGCGTTTTGGTGCTAATGAAAAGCTGCCTACTAAAAAAGAAGAGTTTGAAGTTTAGTAGAGAGAGAATATTCAGAATGGTAGGGAGTGCAGAAAAAAACATCACCAATAGGCCTCAGAAAAAAGATGGACAGAAATACTGAGGGGGCTCAGTTGAGTTTGAAAACAATTGATAGTGGTGACAAGTACCCAACTAGATATCTGCTTAGAGGTCAACACCTGGATAGAAGTAGAGGACCAATCCAGGCATGTGGTTTCATCAGACAGGCGTAGAGACAGTCAACAAAGCAAGAGTAACACCTGGCTGCTTCTGTTTCTTTTAAAAAAATGCACAAGATAGTTTCTTGAATTTCATGCTCTAAGATTATGTATATTTACAATTATGCAAAAATTAGAAATCCAGTCAATTGTTCTTTCAGAGACTATTGCAATTCTTCAGTTGACAGCAGAGGACAGACTAAAGGATAGACTTTGGCTGCTGTATATAAATTACACAGTACATCATGATGGTAACACTTAGCCCATCAATCCTTGTCAAGAATACAAACTCACACTGACTATAAAAACAATCAGGGGATACAAAGAAGATAAAATTTAGTGTCATGTCCAACTGTGGAAGTTTCACATTGCCTTCTTATTTAGATCCTAAACTGTCAATTCTGCCTCTTCTGAACGTAAAGCTGCTCAGCCACAGATTAAAAATAACCTCCAAGGAAAACCAGTAGAAAACAAGTTGGCTAACTTGATCACTTATGAAACATGGGTACCCAAAGAAAGAACAGGACATTTTGTTAATCATTGGATAACACATTTTATCATTTTTTTCAGGCAGAAAGGATATGTCATCTTAAAATTACAGAAAAAAAATTGTAAAGTCTAATTGTGGGTTTTATTTAGAACCTTGTTTGAAACAGTCACAATTTAAGACAAGAGTGGAATGACAGTTTCAAACTACAGTATGTAAAAGCTGAAGGAATATTTTTCACTGTTTTAAGTGAAGCCACAACTATTTATTGCCAGATGTTTAAAGTGGTCAATCATGTCATTACATAACTTGTTTATAAGTGCACACTAAACCTGACTGCATTATGTTTACCCATTTGGAGGATGGAGAAAAAAACCACAAAAGTTAAAACTCGTCCTCTTCCAACTAAAAAAACCCAATAGACACCTAATTTATGGAATGGAAGTCATATTTTTAAAAGTCATATTTAGATCTTGATTAATTTTTGTATAAAGTGAATTATTTCATATTCACCTTTTATATTTAATATTTTCACATGAAAGCAACACTTTATAAAATAGTTGCTGAATGCTCTGATTTCATATAATGTATACATTTTCAGAATTTAAATCTTTTTATTTACAGCCCACAGTCTTAGGGAGCAGAAATATAAATGACTTCTATAGGCCACTGTCCATAGACAGGCTTACTAATAAACATGAGAACACATTAGCTTTTTAATTCTTGTAACAAACATGCAATATTTTATTCAGATTTAATGACTATATGGCCACTGTGTTTTCCTAATGCCAGGAAGCTGCTGACAAGGAAAGATGGCTGAGCAATTAACTCTGTGGAAGTCAGAAATATTGGGTGTTCTTGCTATCTCCTTGGTTTTCAACAGGTATTGGGTTTTTGCTGTTAGCACTCCAATCTGCCTCATTATAGGGAACAGTCTGATTGTAAGGAGGGAAGCAAAGTGTCCTTTCTTTATGAGTTCCAGAGCTCTTAATGGAACTCCATTCAGAATATTAGTGCTTTTATACTGAAAAGAGCAAGGAAATACTTAGGAAGCTGGGCTATGTTACTCTTCTGGCCTACCGAATAGAAATGTGACTTGCTAAAAGGAAGCCATTGAGCACAGAAATGGACAACTGAGAGAACTTAAACACATTAAAAAAACCCACTGCCTCTATTCTATCAATGGTCTCCATGCTACATTGGGTCACCCACCATTGAGTCCTTACCTGGTATTCAATCTCTGTATCTCTCCTGTCCTCATTTCTCTGATCATTTGACACTCACAAGCTCCTTCCAGTCCCTGAACCAGCACTGATCAGAAAGGAAGGATTTTATGCAGCCCTAGCCTAATGCTCCAAACCCAGCAGAAGTATATCACTGCTATTAGTGAGGTTCTGATCTTGTTTGTCTTTCCCTTTTCTTAGTGGTTTAATTACTATCTATGCAATTTTGTTAATGACTCAAATATGGGTGGTATACAGTCAATTTAGGATTATCTGGATAAAATCTTCAAGCTACATAAGCCATTGGGAAACCCCTTCCCTAAAACCCCATATAGCCTCCTTTTGACATAACTGTCTTGCTGATGTAACTATCAATAGGGCTGAAATCATGCACCCTGTTCCTAAAAAAATTTCTCTGATACAAATTAGCTACTTGCTCAAATTTCCAAATTTCATATATTCTTGAATTCTTCTACTCCATCACTTAGCTGAACTGTTAGAACATTTTATTATTTTATGATAATATTAGTTAACATTTTTTGTGGCTTAACTATGTGCCAAACATTATAACTAAGTGCTTTATGAATATTAATATCACTTAATCCTTATAATACTCTTATCAGAAACCTTGCTGATATTAATAAGACTCATTTTACATATGAAAAAAATGGAAATTTGCTGAAGTTGCAGAATTTACCAAAAGGCACAGAACAACAATGGCAAAGTGAGATTTACACAAGGGCAATATGGCTTCAGAAACAAGAAACTATGCATGTTTGGATGGTTTCCCTGGCCCCTATTCTTTCTTGCACCTTCTCTCTTCACTTCTTCAAGTTTTTCATCTTCTTCAAGTGCTTTTCATTCTCTGACTAGTGGCCAATTATTTAATATTGTTGTATGTTGCCCACATGTCATCCTTTGGGAACTTCAGCCCTTTGGTTTAATCCTCCCATCACTTGCACATCTGATCCTCCTTTTGTTTAAAGGGGGAAAATTCCAGGTTCCAGCCTGCAATTAACATAGCTATGGCCCTTAGAATGAACTTTCTCTCTGCTGTGGACAATGCTTACTACAGCTGAAAGCAATGGTAGGCCTTTGATATCAAGTCATATACTGGAATAGACCATGTTGCAAAAACATACTATGGTGATATATTGATTCCTTGATGATATATTTATTCCTTAATATATAAATTATTAATTAGATAAATCTCTAGAGCCTTATAAAAGGGTATTATAAAAGAAATTCATTATATCCAATCTTACGTGGAAAATTATGTGGATGATCACAGCATATGAATCATTGTTTGAGTCAAGGACAGCAAATCCTAGAAAAAGATCTGCTCCATGGTAGACTCAATAAATATCTGGGGAAATAATCTCATACCTATATTTAAATGAACTTATATGTATGTTCTCTTATAAAAAATGCAGTGATGACAATCACATGAAAATAATAACATACCTGTGATAGAAATACAGCTAAAGATAGCACATCTCAGTAAAAAACGAACTAGAAAGAGTTTACTGTCCCTTCTATTGAATGGCATCTGGCACCTGCAGATCAATAAATCACTAAAACAGAGTTTTAGGAATAAGGTATGACTTCTGGACTAAGTGGTTAATTACTACTTTTTTTTCAGTTGTGAAGAATACTTGAAGCAACAGAATGAGGTGTGCATTTTGTCTGTGTAAACATTAATCCTCTCTGAAACCATGTTATCCTGACAGGGTAAGATTATACCAATTTACATTATAGAGTAAAATGACTCATTATTGAAAACTTAAGTGTAACATACAGATTTAAGGTAACATGGTGAACAATTCAGAAATTGATATCACTACCATCCTAATTATGTGGTCTGCACAAAAAGCTACTCTGAACCTAAAGTTCTTTTTTTTTCTTTTCCCTTTAGGGTTCAGGATAACAATGACCAAACCTGTGTTTTACTGAGCATGTACTATGATCCAAGCACCTTTATTGTTAGAAAAAATCAGTTGCTTCTAGTTGAGAAAATTGGATAGCCACATGAAAGAGAGTAAAACTAAACTCCTATACACAATAATCAATTCAAAATGAATTAAAGACTTCTTTTAAGATCTAAGGCCATCAAACTCCTAGGAGAAAACAGAGAGGGTAAAGCTCCTTGGCATCCATCAGTCCTGGTGATAGTTTTTTGGAATTCATACCAAAAGCAAAGGCAACAAAACCAAAAATAAACAAGTGGGACTACATCAAATTAAAAAGATTCCTCATGGCAAAGGAAACCATTAACAAAGTGAAAAGGCAACCTACTAAATAAGACAAAATATTTGCAGATCACATATCTGACAGGAGGTTACCATCCAAAATGTATAAAGGACTCATATGACTCAATAGCAAACATATAATATGATTAAAAATAGGTGGAAGATCTGAATAGACATTTTTCCAAAGAAGACATACAATGGCCAACAGGTACAGATAAAGATGCTCAACATTCCTAATAATCAGGGAAACACAAACAAAACCAAAAATGAGATATCACACTTCATACTTGTTAGAATGGCTATTACCAAAAGACAAGATAAAACATGTGCTGGTGAGGATGTGGAGAAAAGGAAAATCTTTTATAATGTTGGTGGAAATGGTATTCCAGCCACTGTGGAAAACGGTATGGAGGTTCTTCAAAGAAATAAAAAATAGAACTAGCATATGATCCACCCATTCCAGTTCTGGGAATATACCCAAAGGAAATGAAAACAGTATCTCAAAGAGATATCTACACTCCTGTGTTCACTGCAGTATTATTCTCAATGTCCAACCCAAATGTCTATCAATGAACAAGTAGATAAAAAATATGTGGTGTAAGGAATCTTACTCAACCATGAGAAAGAATATCCTGCTTTTTGTGGCAACATGAATGAACCTTGAACGCTCTATGGTAGGTGAACTAAGTCAGACAGAGAAAGACAAATACTATGTATCATCACTTAATGTGTGGACTCTTAAAAGCCAGATGCATAGAAAGACGACAACGGTTGTTACCAGGGGTTGGGCAGGACGGTGGAGGACATGGGGAGATGTTTGTCGAATACAAGCTTCCAGTTCAGAAACAAATCAATTCTCAGGCTCTAATGTACAGCATAGTGATCATGATTAATAATAGTGTATTACACATTTCAAAGTTGCTAAGAAACTAAATTGGGAATGTTTACACCACAAAAAAGAAATGGAAACTAGTGACATGATGCAGGTGTTAGCTAAAGCTATGGTGGTGTCATTTTGCAATATATATGTATCAAATCAGCATGCCACACATCTTAAATTTACTCAGTGTTATAGGTCAATTATATCTCAATAAAGCTGGAAAAAATAAAAAGTGTTCATTGTAAACAATTCAGATAATACAGTAGTAGAAAAAGCAAAATGCACCATTCTGTATACTCCTATCCCTAAACTATAATCATTACTAATCTGAATACATTTCACAAAACGTCTTTGTTTAACTCTACTCATTTTAATCTAATATTTTTAAAATATTTATTTATTTATTTATTTGACAGAGAGTAAGATCACAAGCAGGCAGAGAGAGAGGAGGAAGCAGGCTCCCCACTGAACAGATCCCAGAACCCTGAGATCATGACCTGAACTGAAGGCAGAGGCTTTAACCCACTGAGCCACCCAGGTGCCCTCTAATATTGTTTAACTATAAAAGAAATGAAGGCCTACCTCTTTAAAAGAAGTTAGAAATTCATTACATGGATTTAAAATACCCACCTTATTTGATTTTCATTCTCATACCCTAGAAGTAGCCACAGTTAGCTCTTTTTTTATCCTTTCTGAAATTTATAAATACTTCTTTGATATTTGTTTTGCACAAACTGAGAGAAATGGTATGTTTTCCATACCTCGTTTCTATTGCTTTACAGCATATAGACTGCTGGCATAGAGACACTTCATTCTGTTTAGCAAATATATGATATCCAAATTTATGAATATAACATAATGTTATATGCCGTTCCATACCACTGGACATTTAGGAGGTTTCAAATGTTTTCTTGTTACAAACAATTATGAATCAATCACTACTGTACCCACATCATTGTGAACTTTTACTTGTACTGAAATAAAACCTTAGAAATGAGCATATGCATCAAAAAATTTATTAATAATGCCTAATAGCCTTCCAAAAATATTATACCAATTTTGAATACCCCTAATAGTATGTTGCTTTTTTTTTATGGTTGGTGGAATTTGGCCAGGACTGTTTCCAAATTAACCTACATTATTGTAAGCAATATGCACACATGATTTCTGTTCCTTTTTAATAAGAGCAGTTTACACAATGTTGGCTCCTACAAGTTAAAATCTCGGTTCTCACCTGGGAAGAAAGATAAAGGCTGATCTGCTTAACTGTATAACTAATCCAAAAGATATACAAATTTGAAGCTCTTAAAACTTTAATTCTGAATGTGGGCTACAGAGTTAGTGTGATGGTTGGCAATTTTCCCAGATTTGGGGTTAAGAAACTCAAGAGACATATCAGTAGACACTTAAATCATCTCCAGAGGACACACCTGCCATCCTGCCCCCTTCTCCCATACCTCAAGCTTGGAATACTCTTTACAGGAGATCATTAGAATTTGTAAGCACAGAGTCAGTACACAAATGCTGCTGTCAAATGTACAAATCTTGTCAAAATCCTTTGTTAAATGAAAAAAAAAAAACAGGGTATACTCTATGATCTCCTTCTAGAGTCAAAGAGGGAAAAAGATACAGAAAGACATATATATATATATATATATATATATATATATATATGCAAAGAGATCAACAGTGGCTTTCTGTAGATAGGCAGGGTAAGGGAGTATTTAAATATTCTTCATTGTGTTTATTTTGTAATGTTTTCTGGAATTATATATCCTTCTTTTTTGTAATAAGAAGAAATTTAATTAAAAAACTCACAACATTTAAAAATCCAATTAGCAGCTAGGTAGAAGCCGAAACGATAACTACCAAGGTTGAATTGAAAGAAACAGAGGTTAGTGAGCATTATGATGGGCCATGAATGTTTAATGTTTACTTAATGCAAGGAATACTAAAAATGTGATTTTAGGAATCCAGCCTGTGCTCATCAGAGACACATCACAGCGGTGAACTTTCAATGTTTATCATAGTTGTTAAACTCATGAGCTTCAAGATGCGTAGCTACTTGTCAGTGTATGTTGACACTGTTTGCTTACTTTATGTGGTGTTCTTCATCAATGTACAGTATCTCTGATCAAATTACTGTGTAATTCAAGTCTAATTCATTTAATTTGTTTGATTTATTTTCTGAGCAGCTAAAAAATATTTATTTTATTTTATTTTCAAAATTAATAGCACCGCCAACTATAAAAGCTAAGTCTTAAGCACTAATTATATACCAAGCATTGTTCTAAGCACTTTATAGATATGATCTCATATAAATTTCATAACCATATGACATTTTCTCCATCTTGATGATAAAAGTAGTTAATAAGAAAGTTTATGTAATTCACTCAAGATTTCACATTTAATGAGTAATGATCATCTATATTCAACCCCATACAATCTAACTTCTTATTCTCTGACCTAGAATCTGACAGAACGAATGAAGTCATATCCATGGAGTAGGTAGAAATGAAAATATTATAGAATGTAAGTAACAGTCTGAATCATTCACACAGCCCAATCATGAAGAAAAGTCCTACTCATTCAAATCCTTGATTCATTCAAAAATAATTTATTGTGCTCCTACTAGATTCAAGGCACAGGGTTAATTAGTGTGTTACACTCCAAACTTACAACACTGTCTTAGCCTACTTGATTTATTTTTCAAATTTTATCTAGACAACTTTAAATTTACCTTTTCTGGGTTTTTCCAAAAGAAGAGAAATAGACAAATGGACTCTATTTGAAGATACCACATTATTAGTATGACTTTTGATATGGAATTATAATGCCCCTTTAACTGTCACTTAAAAGGGGGACTTGGTTTATCATAGAAAGAAAAGTAATGTTGATGTTCAGAGGATCCCTCATGAATGATATAGGCACCTTTGGTTTTTCTCCATGAAGCCACAAGTTACTGATAGGTTTTAAGCTTTTAAGCTACTGAGATACAGTTTACCTGTGGAGAAAGAATCTATTTTATGTACATTTCAAATCCCTTATCTAGTTTTTCACTTTTGATTAATAAAATTATGTCTCATACTTTTTAAAGTAATTAATTACTAATTCAGCTACATTCTAATACTACTGGGAACAGAATTCAATTTTAGTAACTTTGTTGGCATGACAAAATCTAGGAGCATTTCCAGGGTCAATATGGAAACTCTTCAGGCAGGATGACATAATTCACAGCAGCGAAAGGAATTGCACACCACAGCATCAAGTGGGGAATGACTCTGATTTGGACACTCTGCTACCAGTATTTTCTTTGGAGCTTTTCTTCTTGATTTGAATTGTTAAAATTTGATTTGTTAGAAAAAGAAAAAGAAAGAAAGAAAAAGAAAGAAAGAAAAAAAAGAAAAAGAAAAAAAGAAAAAGAGGTAGGTCGGTAGAAAGGAAGGAAGGAAGAAAGGAAGGAAGAGAGAGGGAGGGAGGGAGGGAGGGAGGAAGGAAGGAAGGAAGGAAGGAAGGAAGGAAGGAAGGAAAGGAAGAAGGAAGGAAGGATCTGTAACTACCTACAATTCATATTCTATAAAAGCATAGAATTAAAAGTTCAAGAAGAACCCAAGCCTGTGGCAATAATAACACTTCATAGGGTGGCTTCAGAAAGGCCAGTTCTTTTCGGTTTTGTCAGTCTCTAGTATCTGATTAGCTGTCAGAAGGGTTTCTCATACAGGGCGGAGAGGACCAAAACAGTAATAGGATTTGAAACCACACACTAAGATAACCAGAACAGAGTCTCTGATAAACACTCTTCACAAAGAGCAAGAGAATTTCTTTCCCAGAAGACTTGGGAATTTTCTCCACTGCTTATTGGTCTTAAAGGTATATCACAGTGTACATTCTGTTTCAATTCCCATCTTAAGGGAAATGCCTTTTGCTGATGCTTTAAGCCTGAGTTCTGAATCAGTCACTCGGGGGCGGGGGAGGTTCCTTTTAAAGCAATCAGGCCCACCTGTGGAACACACAGACCAAATGAATCTGCTAATGATGAATCAGCCAAAGTCCTGGGTTCACACCTAATTTTCCTGCATTCTTAAGCAAGTCACTTAACCACTGGTGTGCTTCTGTCTCCTGGTACCTATCTGATCAGGTTGTGGTAAGAATTAAATGAGTTAATATTCATAAAATGCTTAGAAAAATATCTAGCATATAAGTAGTACTTAAGGGTTAAATAAATAGGCCCATAAAATCTACTTAAATAGTGAGAGTTACAACATTGCCACAGTGCCCTGAAAGTTCTCAACCACACATTCTTTGTTTTACAGCTACCGATGAATGCAAAGTCCAAGCCTTGCCCTTCTTTAATTTCTATTTTTATTTCATCAAGGTTTTTCCCATGGTAGCAGTCTCTTGGCACTGCCTTCTTGCATGCTTCTAAATGGATATACACATCCACCTTCTTATATTTCCAGGTCTTTATCAAATGAGAAGAGGTTAGGCCACGCTGTTTCACACCTGTACAATTATTCCTTGATTATAATCTTATAACCTATAATACTACTTAATATTCTCCATAGCGTGCACAAATATGCCTTAGCGCCAAAATAAGGACAAGAGCTTGACAACAGGTAGAGACCTATTGTCTCCTATTTTTTAACTGTTTTTGTATGTTTTTTTGTTTTTGATGTACATCTGCTTTTCTTTATAATGCTGTATTTCTGATTTAAAATGTGTTATTTGAATTTGAACATCCCCAAATATTCTATAATTATCATTACTCTCCAATGTTTAACCTCTCTGCACTTATCATTTTCCAATAGAATTTTAGCCCAATTTCCACAAATATTGAAAGATGACTTTAAGTAGTACATAGAAGAATATCTTACATATGTATTTCAATATGCATTAGAAAAAATAAAGCCAGCATATGAAATCCACATTATGGATATTACTCCAAAATTTGAGGAAATTTGAGATGATTTGAAAATATTAAACAATTTTTACATAAAAATGGTGGTAAACAGATATTGTAAAAAATACTGGCAATCATAACAAATGACTGATTTTTGGATATACCAATAAAAAGCAACATCAACAGGCACAACTACACGGGCACACACAAACACACACACAGAGGAAGACCTCTAAGCACAGTAGTCATCAAAGAGGTAATAACAAAGAACTCATTGCATTTTATAGCAATTTAATTCTTTTAGCATATGCTCACAAATGCATATTTCTTTTCAATCTCACAAAATAATCCTTTGATTTAGTATAGCCCATATCCATAGAATTTCAGAGATAAAGAGGACACCAGAAAAAGTATAATCCACCTCTAATGCTCTTTACTTTTTAAATTTTTTTAAAAGATTTATTTATTTATTTTGGAGCTAGTGAGCACAGGAACACAAGAGGGGGGAGGGGCAGAGGGAGAGAAACTTTAAGTGGGGGGAGGCTCCACCTTGAGCATGGAGCCCCATGCCCCAGGCAGGATCCCAGAGTCTATGAGATCATGACCTGAACTGAAACCAAGAGTTGTTCACTTTACTGACTGAGCCACCAAGGTGCACCCCTTCCATGTTCTTTAAATGAGTAAAGGGAGATCTAGAAATGCAGGGACATGTCCAGTCAATTGGTGACACATTTTGGATTGGAATCTTTTTCTCCTGATCCCCTAAGCAGTGTTTCTAGTTTTGTTTTGGTTTTGGTTTTGGTTTTTGGTTTTTTTCAGTCATACCACATCCCCTACCTCCATAGTGACTCTTCTTTTAAAAGTGGAGAACTGAGACCCTAGTATTAATGAGTGACTAGGAGGTCCAGTATCAGTGAGTCAAGCTCCATGCTGTCTCTACTCTGCTTAGCCACTCAGTTGAGAGTATAAGAAAATGAAACTTGCTGGTTTCATTTAGTAGAGCTTTCTTTTGATCAAATGTGCAAAATAACTGACAGTCACAATAAGTCTCACGCCCAAAATTTTTGATTTCCTACCTTAACCATTCATTTAAAGTATTGTCTGTTCATTTAGCGGCACAAGAATCAAAAGGATCTATAGAGAATGTATTAACATTATTAGGAATCACTCTCAGTTGTGTGTAACTTATAATTTGTTGGTTTCATTTACAAATTGAATTCCCATTGAATGTTTTTTCTCTTATCCCCAACTGAATTGATTTTAGTATGTAATATCTGTTAGATATTAAAAGAACATGCTGAAAGTTCTTTATTTTTATTCCTAAGGCAATTTAACGAGTTGTAGAGGTGATAATCCAGAATACCTGCAGCTCGAATAAATGATAAAAGAAGCATCATTATTCACAGACAGTGGATATAAGAAAATTGCAACAACTAGGCAAATATATTAACTGAGTCCCTACAGGGAGGTAGTGAATGATTTTGACAAATGCATTTTCAAAACCAAAGATCCAAAAGGTAAAATGTAAAAGTAAACCTTAAGCATCAACATTTTTCTTGTCAAATAGAACTATTAATACTAGCTCAGGGCCTCATTATGGCAAGACTGAAATGCTTTTCATTCATTGGATTTATTTATTTGCTGCAGGGAGTTCTCCTAGTTTACATTTTTCACGCATGAATATTTGGTAAGTTTTCCCCTTGTATCAGTGGGATCTCACTTTCTTCCTGCCCTGAGTCTTCTCAAGCCAGCCACAACTCATCTGCTGTTTTCCCATTATGTACAAGTCTGGGCCCCTACAGGCTGGTCCTTTGCCACTTCATCCTTATTGTTGTACATCATCTCCTTCTTTGGGTGCTTATTCATATGCATCTGTGTGCAGAACTTCTGGTGTGTGTAAAGTTGCCCAGGGAATCCCAAAAGAAGAAATAGGACTCTAGTTCCAATCCAGTTTTAGAAGACTAGAGTATGAAGGTGTGACTAAATTTACAGTCAGATGAATTCTAGAAAATATTTACATTCTCTTGCTTATACATTTCTAACACAAATTCAAGACATCCTCAGAATTGTCAGCTCTGGTTTTTAATTCTCCGCATTTGCTTAATCTCTCACGGTGCTTTAATTACTTTCCTGTCATTTTTTAATCCTTTTACTCATATCTGTCGACATTATTTTATTTGCTTTTTGACCTCTTTGCTTTGTTAGCAATATCTTCATTTCCTCCTTGACATTACTTGGCTGATATACCTCTGGACTTTATGTAAAAGTAAAGTAATATTGGTTTTACATAGCACATCCTAAGAATAAATAAACTGAATCAGTTTAACCATTTAAACTTTTTGAACACATTTAAACTTTACCTATAAAACTCACAACTTTGTTATTCTCTTACCTTGGTCCATTAACACAGTAGTGTTACCCTACTACATAAAGTAAACCTATTATATAAATTAATTTTTAATATAAATTAATTTTTAAAACTAAATAGTTGATATAACTTTTTGCTTAATTGAAATTTTTATTATGTGCTATTTTATGTTAAAGAATTACTTTTACTTATAAAAATGTTATTATTCATTTACCTTCATCTTCAAATACGTAGTTACTAAGTTATTAAGACTGCAGTCTGAAATATCTCATATATGTACTTCTTAATAGTTCATGAAACACCGTTCAGTATGATTGCCATAATTTTTTCATTCATTAATTCATTCAACATACAAAAGTCATAAATGCCTCACACAGTGAAATAGCAATTAACAACCTCATTGGTATTGTTTCTACCATTTACATGGGGGCCTTATAATATCTTTTATTTCTAAAAACACTGAACTACCAAATGAAACAAAAACTGATTCTTTTAATGTAGAAATCAGTTTTAATGCATGAAATTGAACCCCTTCCTTTGAAAGTTAATTCTCATTATAACTTATTGGAAGTACTTATTGGAAATAATGTATACCTTTCTATTAGTATTATTCCTCTAAACTACCATCCCTGAAGACTCAACCTTTTAAAGTCCTCACTGATGTGACTAGAATCCTAATAATACCTATTCATGTGTAGTACATTTCCCTAAATAACTTAAAGCAGTTAACAGTCATTTTCCCTTACAGCCTGTATTAGTCACAAGTCTACACTGCTATTTCTACTAGATACAAAAGCTATATGCAAATACACATAAAAGCAAATGTCTGCAAATGATCTTAAGGAGGAATACAGTTTATGAAAGTGTGGGATTCTGAGCAACGAGTGCAAGAGAGTGAAATCACAGTATAACTGGGGATGCGTTTCCCTTGTGGGTTTCACAGTGCATTTTATCCATCCACTGCCTCTGGTAAGAAATTGAGCATATCCACCTGAGCATATGCACTGAGTCTATTTGTGTTTCTGGCATCAATCTTGGCACAAAATAGGGGCTCAAAAATGATCTAGACTTCTACAGAAACAGATGGGTAAAGTTACTTATGCAGTATCATAATTTACACAGTAATGCCTGAAAATTAACCTTGTTTACCTCCTTTCAGCACACATGGGTCCCAAATTATGTCGAGTCTAGAGGACAAGAAAGACTGCCTGACATCTCCCGTAGTGAAAAAGAAACCACTAACTTATCTGTGAGTACACTGTTACTTCTTAGATTCTAACCTTATCTTAAAGAAAATGAAATTCTTCACAGAATGTAAAAGACCAGGGATGCCTGAGTGGCTCAGTCGATAGAGTGTCAGGCTCTTGGTTTCAGCTCAGGTCATGATCTGATGGGTCTTTAGATCAATCCCCACACTGGCTTCCTGGCTCAGCAGAGTGTGCCTGAAGGGTCCTGTGTTGTGCCCCTCCCCCAACTCTTGCTTGTGCTCTCTCTTGCTCTCTCTCTAAAATAAATAAAATCTTTTATAAAAAAGAATAAAATTGCAATGTGGACTGTCAGTGCATAACATATTTGCCTCACTCAAGTGACTTTGCATAAATAAATACAGATCTGCTGACTACTCTCCTAGAGGAGCAGGGATTCCCCATCCCCCCCTCCTAGTGTTCTCCTTAACATCTCTGACAGAAAGTGGCTAATTACTATCCTACCTGGTTTGCTTGTTCTTTGCAAAGGATAGTATTGTGCAATTCAAGGGCTATGGACTATCTGAGCCAGCCCATTCAGCCTCTTCACATCCTACTTCTATTGCTTCTAGCCTTGTGACCTTGAGAAGACCCTATCTGCCTCTGTTTCTTTTTCACTCTTAATTTGGGAGGCTTAACTGGGATAACAGAATAATGTACACAAAGCAACTAGCACAATGCCTGGTGCGTAATAGGTATTCAATGGCTATAAATTCCCTTCCTCCCTTCCCCTCTGGTGAAAGAAAAATTATTCAAATCCTGTGTTAGAATCAAGGTTATTAAGTCCAACTCCCTCCAGTAAGAGGAAATAATTTAAATATATGTGGAGTAATTACATTAAAATATTGTCTTAAGTATCAGTAAACCCTATCAATAAAAGAAAACCTATACTTTTCCAGAAGTTCCCTCAGCATCCCAGCAACCTACTAAAAATTGCTTTCTTGTGTTTTCTTTAAAAATCCTGCCACGTATATTAGCATAAAGAATGTAATCTGCATTCTACATGTTCATCCTTTATTTGTATGCAATTGTATTGACAGAGATTACTATCACCATGTACTGTTAAACCTACAATGGTTGATACTTTATGAACAGATTATGCTACACTGTGCATATCTTAAAACTGTTCCCTTTTTTTGTAGTCAAAGCTATTTGCAGAGCACTTTCCTGTTTGTGACACTGCCTCTTAGGTTCAATTTGGATGATGCTTTGGTCTGAAAAGAGCTTCGTGCTTCCCTATTGCTCTACCTTGCTCTCCTTATTACTCTTGTGACCTGCTGCCCACAGCGAAATCACAGGGCTGAACCTTCTTTCAGATATTTCTCCTGCTTGCTCTGCTTACACCTGCTCTTTTCCAGCTCCTATTCCAAAATCGTTTGAATACTCTACTGCTGCACATTATCCTCAGGAATTCCATGCTACAGTATGCATTCCTTTATTACCAGTGAACTTCACACACCAGTACTTAATCCCTGGGGTTTCCTTCCTGCTATGTAATGTACCACTGCTCAAGAATTGATGCTGTCCAGTTTGCTCAGAAGACTGAAACCTGCACATCTCTATTGCTTTACGGTGCTTGACACTTTGGCCACAATGCTTTTCATTTTTCCCATGTGACCTGTATCACTGAAGGACAATGGCTGAGTGAGGGAAAGGCAAAATGTATTTTTTGTGTTTTCATTCTCTACAAAATGCCTAGCAGAGAACTGTTTCCTTGTAGTATCCAGGATCGTGTCTTCCTTTGCTATTTCCTTTCCTCCATCTTTACTGATTAGTAGGGGGTATACTTTAGAAATGTGATGAGAGATAACGATAGCAACTCACAGTAATCCTACCAGACACCGTAAGAATATGGATGTCCAAAAAGTACATGGTGTGGTACAAAGATGGAAATGGGGTCCACAGGACTATGTTCAAATGACAGCTATATCAAGTAGGAGATGTATAACATTGTATCAATTCATTAATTTTCTGGGGTTTGTGTTCATCTCCTTGAAATTGATGTCATTAAATAAGACAGTGATCATCCAGCAATGTTCAATGGTGGCTGCTCTTTTACTAGTATGTACTAAGGGTCAGGCTTATCTCCAAAGCTTTCTATTGTCATTCTACTTGTCTGTATAAGATTCTCTTACTAGACTCTATTCTTATGGCTATCAAATGATGATATATTTTCTTCACTTGTGAGCTATTACCTGCAAATACATTTTTTCTCTCACTTCTTCACACTGTGACTGTCAGCAGCACAGTGTGGTTAAGAATGTGAGCCCTGGAATTCTGTCCTCATTACAGACTAGTTTTGTGAACTTGGGGAAAACCACTTAAAATTTAAGCTTTGCTGCTTTTTTCAGGGTCCTTGTGAGAGACAAATGAGTTAATGCTTGCAAAGTCTTTAAGAGTGACTGGCCCATAGTTAGTGTTGAATAAATGACCACTATCATCACCAACTGCTAACTTTTCATGATCTATTGAAGGGATTTGGTTTGCTTTTCAGTGTCGTATGTCCCTTTTTTCTTACCAGTTTATCCTCACTCAATTCTCTTACCTTTGCTGTGATGAACAGAATATGGATCAAGAATTCAGATATTTCATGCATAGGTTACCATCTAATCAGTTTAAAGTGGAAAATAATTTGACTACAAATAGAAGAGGGTGCTGATACCCTGTCAGATATAATCTCATCCCCCAACACATTATTCATTAGTTTTTTTGAGTATTTTTTGCAACCCATATTCCCTTTCAGTAATGGGCAGCTCACTCTAAAGCATTTTAGGTCTCACTTCAATATAACACATTTTCCTCTTATCCTAATGCCATAATCCGCATAAAACACTCAGCAAACTATCTAATCAGTGCTTAAAAAATGGTGGCTGTTAATATGATTTGTGGGTAACATCTGTGATCACAGTGTGGAAATGGCAAATGCACACTTGGTCTTTTTCTGCATGGGCAGTTGTATGAACACACTTAACTCCAGTTTGTTCTCTTTCGATTATCATAACCAGATTCTCTGATGCTGGCTCTACTAATAAAGTGCAACATCAAGCAATGCAAGTACTTCTTTCAAATTAGGAAATATTTCAAGAAGACAAAGAAGTATGAAGATTAATACAATAAACACTTATGTATCTACTACCTAACTGCCAAATTTTAGCATTTTTATTTTTTTTTTAAAGCAGAGCATTAAAAGCATAGTTGTAAGTCTGTCTTCACCCCTCCTGATTCCATTCCTTTCCCTTGCTCATTCTGCAGAGGAAACCACTAAATAATTTTAATGTCTATCATTTTAATACATGATTTATGCTTTTACTACATAAATACTGATGCAGAGAAATCTCAAGTTTCATTGTACTCTCTAACCTATCAAGGTCATATAGTTTTATACTGAATGTATCCTTCCATATTTTTCTTTTTTCTTAGAAACTGTTCTTGAACTTTATACATATCTGCCCACAAAATTCCAATTCATACATTTTTTTGCTTTATAACAGTCTATCATATAAATACAGCATGATTTATTTACATGTTCTTCCATACATGGATATGTGGGACTTACATGTCTTGTTTTCCTTTTTGTGTGTGTGTGTTTGTGGTTTCTTTTTTTTTTTTTTGCTATCACATTTTAGTATCTTTCTCCTTATAAACTATGCAAAACATCTTTAAGATATAAATCTACAGGTAGAGTTGCTGGGTCAAGTGGTTTTCATTTACTAAACTATTTTCACGTCATTCTTCAAAGCAATGGCACTTACTTATGTCCCCAGAACGGTGGGTGGCCTCCACTACTCCACTTTCTCACAACCCTTAGTGCTGTTGGGCTTTTTATTCTCTGCAAATTGATAGATCAAATATCATCTCACTTTATTCTACTTTGCATTTCCCTGATTACTCTTTTTTTTACGATTTTATTTATTTATTTGACAGCGAGAAGCATAGCTAAAGCAGGAACACAAGCAGGAGGAGTGAGAGAGGGAGAAGCAGGCTTCCTGCTGAGCAGGGAGCCCGATGTGGGGGCTGATCCCAGCACACCAGGATCATGACCTGAGCTGAAGGCAGACACTTAAGGACTGAGACACCCAGGCATCCTTCCTGCTTACTCTTAAGTTTTCTTCTATTTAAATTGAGGAAATTGGCATCTGTAGTTAAGTATTCAATATTGATAGTCAATGACTAACTCTCCATTATGTTATTTTTCTGTCTGTTTTATATATATGTTGAAAAAGTAGTACATATCAATTATATTTTATCAGTGAATTTGTTCTTGAGATTACCTGATCAAATGTCATGCCAGAAAAACAGATGGATACAAATGAACTATTTGTTTTTCCCTTTTTTCAACTAACATGTCACTGTGAGAAAAAAGAAGCTGATAAAAGGCTGGTATGTTCAATATTCATCTATACAAACAATATAAAGTATAAGAATCATATTGAAAACTGACTAGGGGCACCTGGGTGGCTTAGTCGTCAAGCGTCTGCCTTCAGCTCAGGTCATGATCCCGGAGTTCTGGGATCGAGCCTCACACTGGGCTCCCTGGTAGCAGGAGGCCTGCTTCTCCCTCTCTCACTTCCCTTGCTTGTGCTCCCTCTCTAGCTGTGTTTCTCTCTGTCAAATAAATAAATAAAATATTTAAATCTTTAAAAAAAAAAAGCATCTGACTTCAGCTCTGGTCATGATCCCAGGATCCATGGATGGGACCCTTCACTGTGCTCCCTGCTCAGTGGGGAGTCTGCTCCTCCCTCTCCCTCTACCACTGGACCCCCTCATTTGTTCTCTCTTTCTCTTTCTCTCTCAAATAAATAAATAAAATCTTTTAAAAAAAACTGGCTATAAATATCTGTTAAGCCAGGCTACAGGTCTTCCCAAATATGCCATCTCACATGAGTATTTAATAAATGACTGCTGATGCTAAAATAATTTTAACATCATGGTAATAATCATTCTAATAATTATAAGATTAGTTAAGTACTCATGTTTTATATGGTAAGAATTAGAAACTGCTGTGATTACAGTTGACTGCTGTCTTTTCCAATAAAAAATTTTCTTCATCCTAACTTTACTTCATTCCATAAGAACAAACTAAGATAATCCTGGGTTTGATGGGGTATCCTCAAGCTTTCCTAATTTAAAGCTAAGTATGACCCCAGGTTTTCCTTTAAAGGCCATGTTAAACTAAATCAGGTTATAGCTTAAAAGCCCTCAAGGTACACCATTTACTTTAAAAGAAAAATCTCAATTATTTAGAATTACACACAAATTCTTGTTCACATTTCTGGCCATACGCAACTACTACTTATAATTCACTAATCCTTCTCAGTGTCTCCTCATCATTCAGCAACTTGGAGCATTATCTCTTCAGGAAATAGCTTTTACATATGTTCTTAGTTTCCTAGCATATATTTCTAGTTTTCTTCCTACTTCTTTCTAGCTGTTTTTCTTTGCCTTCTTTGCCAACTGGTTATCTCAGTTCATATGTGGCTATGGCAACACAGGTTAGTTATATTCAAAACTGAATACACAGGGCACCTGTGGCTCAGTTGTTGGATGTCTGCCTTTGCTCCTCATGATCCTGGGATCTGAGATAGAGCCCCACATCAGGCTCCCTCTTCAGCAGGGAGATTGCGTCACCTTATGGCCTTTACCCTGCTTGTTTGAGCTCTCTCTCCTTCACTCTCTTTCAAATACATAAACAAAATCTTCTTAAAAAAAGTTGAACATACCCTCCCCTACCCTTCTAAAACCTGGTTCTTCAGTGGAGAGCAAAACCACTCATTCACTCACACAAGGCAGGACAGGAGTCTGCTCATCCCTCATTCCAGCATTCAGTTTATGATCACCAAATCCTTTCTGTATTCTACCTCCTAAACTACCCTAGAATCTCTTCCCTTCCTACTCCCAACATCATCACCAAACTTCTTTACTGCTGACCCTGTCTTAGCCAAGAATCCCCACTCTCCTGCTTTCCAGTCATTATTCCTCACTTATGAACTAAACCTCCCAAGTCCCAGTTGCCTTCCCCCGCCCCCTTCTACATCCATTTCTGGTGAAGTAACTCCTCCCAGAAACCCTATGGCATTGCTACCATAACCATGCACTCATTCTGTTTACCATTCCTTCCCCACTGGGCCACAACATTTTTGAGAACAAAGGCCTACCCTTCATCACTTTATTGCTGGCACCTAGAATGGTGTACAGTGTCATAATCATGTTCAAAAACAACTTGCTGTAAGAATTTATTATAATAAATCTAATGAGATGGACATTATTAAGGAAAGTCTTAGGGCAATTTAGTTGCTTTTTCCTCTATTTTTGCTTTGGCTAAGAAATGTTTCTGCCTGACGGAACAATAATTCTGATTTCTACAAGTTTTAAATAGCTTTATCCTAACATCAATTAAGGGCAATGCGATAAAAACAAAAGTCTTGAACAATTCAGATCAAAGAGCTTAACTAGAGATAGGTGCCACAGCTTACTGCTGCAATGCTACCTTTATTACCAGTACAACAAAAAATATTCTCTCCCGTTCCTTCCTGAGAGATACATTTTTTTGTTTGTTTGTAGCTAAGTATCAGTTACCATCCAGAAGACAATGGGAAAAATCTATAAAAACTATTATTTTCAGTGACATTCAGTGTATGAGAAAAAGCTCTGTGATGGGTTGAAATTTAGTTTAACAAACAAACCAAACAACTGTCACAAGAAGTCGATATCTACAAGAATGTTTCTAAAGGCGCACATAAGGGAGTCTGTGTTAAACAGCACTATAAGAGTATAGTTAAACTATATATATAAATCTGTACAACAATAAATTTGAACATATAAGTGGACCCCTTTTAAACATCAGAAATAATAAGCTCACATAATATGAGTTTTTTTTAAAAAAAAGGTATATTGATTTATTTGAGACAGAGAGAGCCCATGTGCATGAGCACAAGAATGAGGGGAAGGACAGAGGGATAGAATCCCCATGCAGACTCCCCACTGAGCCACTGAGAGCAGAGCCAGACATGGGCTCCCTACCTTAACAATGAGATCAGACCTGAGCCAAAACCAAGAGTCAGGAGGCTCAGCTACCTGAGCCATGAGGTGCTCCTGAGTTGCACTTTAGTGTTCGTTAATTAAGGAAAAGCTTAATGACAATATGCTACCATTAACTTAAATTTAAATTTTCTCACCAATAGCACCCACTTATCTTTCAGAACACTGTGTGTGTATGTACTACATTTACTTAGCCTTCAAATGCTACTTTGCCTACATATAGATTTGCTAATTTGCAGCCAGCTGAGAGCCAAGGAAACCTCATATACACGAAGCATTTCTGGTTATAAAGCAGTGACCACGTCTTAGGGGCTTTGCATCCCAGTGCCTTGCATAGTGTCTGGCATATAGTAAATATGCAATAACTAGCCAGTTGAATGAACAAAAACACTTGGTCTATACAACATTACAAACTTAATGTTGTTCATATTATCTGAGACAAAAAATATTCATAGAAGGAAACCGTAATGGAACGATAATCTTAAGGTTAGACTGAGGCTTCCAGGTTGCTGGAAATAAATACCATATTAGCTTCAAAGATGTTTAGACTCACTTGGTATGCATTACTGCACTTTCAATGATAGCCACTGCTTTCACCATGGATTTAATGAAGGGAAGTGATGGACTGTGGAAGGACTCAGATAGAAGGCCTTTACAGGCAAGTAGTCAGGGTGACTGTTCTGTCAGTGGCATTAGGGATCCAGTGGCACTCATTAATTTTAGTGCCAGTACTTTATATGGAAACAGGGAGAGCACAAGCTGAAAATAATATATTATGTATTAAGGGGTTTTTTTGGTTTGTTTTTTGTTTTTTACCTCTTTCAACATAATTACTGGTGGCTAAAATTTCTAACTATATGATTCCATGAGACTTTTTCCCATGGATTTCCCCATGATGAAACTCTTGTCCTAGGTCTTTAAATTCTTGCTTTAGCTTTAGGCTGTGAACTCTATAGTCAGACTGCATAAATATTCTTGAACTTTGCTTTGTGTGCCAACCTCTCCTAAGAACAGCATAGGCAGTAGATCACAGTTTAGGATATTAAAAAATGTTTTTAATTCTGTGATATCATGTATTCTCTCCCAAAAACTGATGTGTGGTTTAGCTTGCACTCTCTCCATGCTATATTTTTAGAAGGAAGGACTAAAAAGGAGTAATAGTCTACACCTAATTTTAAAAAAAGACATAAATATCCACATGAAAGAGCAGAAGATTTATTATGGAAAACAGAATAAATAAAATATTCCTCAAAGTATGGAAAAGACTATTCAGCAATAAATCTTGCAGTACAAATTGATATGAAGTGCTTAAGGTCTTATCAAGCCTGTACTGAAAGAATGTAGCAGATAGCTACACAATGAATCAAGACAATATATTTAGCCTCTATTCTTGGTATGCTTGTTTTATTTCGATGAACTTAAGTCAGAAAGCCACAACATATACATTTAGTTGGGTTCCTTATACAAGGGGCTCTTGATTGTCCTTCTTATCGATTTTATAACTTATTAGGTTAAACAGGGCAAAAGAATACACAGAATAATGTAGAACCTATTTGTTCTTTCTGATGACTTCATACACACCGCTTTCTCTATTCATGGTTGTTACTCCTGGCTTCATAAAACAGGACCCTGAACTTCAGGTTAGAATCAATCAGGCTGAACCTCAGCTGTTCAGCATTCAGGATTCCCTGTGGGGTAGCCTATATATCTGTGCTCTCCTGCCTGGGGTTTTAGGATGAACTTTGGGAACTCTACCCACCCTTTAGGCCACACACAGTGTCTCAGACAGGCATGTACAGAGAGCAAGAGAGGATTATAGATAACATTTTATTGATGCTGTTCTGAAAAGAATCCCCTGCCTAAGATGTCTGTGACCAAAGATTATCTCTGGTAATGAGAAACGAAGGAAGTCATACCACAGGAGATGTAAACTTTTGGTTGGTGATGATTTACATAATGCTGTTAAATGATACAACATATGCTTATGTTTTATAGTTCCATTGATTTAAGCCTGTGTTTATCATCTTGCCTTATTTCTAAAGTATATATAAGTAATCTACTTTCCAAAGAGAGATGCGCTATTTTGATCCTTTATACAAGAATGAGAGCTTAGTTTCAGATGTAATATGATATGTGAGATAATTTTAAAAAAGAAAACTTATTATTAAGAATGTAAGATGTTGGTGTTTGGTTTCCAAAGGTGTTGGTCTTCTCTGGGGCATACCCTTATATCATTGTTACCAGAACTGAATTAAACAAAAATGAAGAAAAACAACAATCATGCTCTTCAGAGTCTGAATCATTGCAATATTAAGTTTGGAGGTCAGACTGCCATGTAAATATTAGTCAAATGATTTACAACGCTGTTTGTAATTCAGGCTAAGTATTGAAATTAATCAATAAAATTATGCAAGTTTAATAAATGGAAATTAAAATGGAAGAATTTCTTTGTCTAGCAGGACCCACACAGAGGCCTGGGTTTTACATAGTCACATAGAAAATTGAAGTAAAAGCTTTGAAACTGAAAACATTGTTTAATGCAACTTGTCATTTCTCAGTCCTCATCCTACTTAGAGAAAAGCACTTGACACAGCTCAGCACTGCCTCCACTCTAAACAATTTTCTTCACTTAGCTTCCAATACCCTTCATTCCTCCGGTTTCCCTATTTCTCTGGCCATTCCTTCAGTGCAGGCACTTCCTCTTCCTCTCCAACTCTTAATTTTAGAATGCTCTCAGGCTTGGCCCTTGGACTAGTTTTTCTACCTATACTCACTCCCTCTATGATTTTATCCAGTCTCATGACTTTATTTTTTAATTAATTTATTTTTTAACAGATTTTATTTATTTATTTGACAGAGAGAAACACAGCTAGAGAGGGAACACAAGCAGAGGGAGTGAGAGACGGAGAAGCAGGCTTCCCGCAGAGCAGGGAGCCCGATGTGGGGCTCAATCCCAGTCTCCAGGATCATGACCTGAGCTCAGTTGCTCAACCAACTGAGCCCCCCAGGCACCCCAGTCTCATGACTTTAGATACAACCTACAGACTAATGACGCTTAACATTTTTATCTCTAGCCTGATATATCCCCTTAAACTCTAGATTTTTTTAAAAAATTTTATTTATTTATTTATTTGACAGAGAGAAATCACAAGTAGGCAGAGAAGCAAGCAGAGAGAAAGGAGGAAGGAGGCTCCCTGCAGAGCAGAGAGCCCAATGTGGGCCTCAATCCCTAGAACTGTGAGAGCTTGAGCTGAGCCAACAGCAGAGGCTTTAACCCACTGAGCCACCCAGGCGCCCTAAGCCCCTAATTACAAACTCACTTGGATGACTAATGAGGATCTTAAATTTAACATGCCCAAGCTTCTGATCATCTTCCTCAAACCTACTTTTCCAGCTGTCTTTCTGATCTTAGTTAATGTCAACTTCATTCTTCCAGTTGCTCCGGCCAAAAGCTTAGTAAAAGCATTCAGGACTCATTACTTTGTTTCATATTCACATGCTCTCTGTCAGCAATTCCTATTGGCTCTCTCTTCAAATTACACCCGGAATCTGGCTGTGTCTCACATAGCCACTGCTAACACTCAAATTCAATCCATAATCATCTTTTGCCTGGATTATCGCAATAACCTGCTAACTGGTTCCCTTCCTTTCACCCTTGCTCCTTGTAGTACTTTTTCACATGTCAGCAAGAATGATTTTGTTAAGACATGTTAGATCATGTTATCCCTCTGTTCAAAAATCTCAGTGTCAGGATGATATCTGAAAACTTTATCAGGGTGTATATAACATGGTCTTGTTGGGTTGAACTGGATAAGACTGGACTAGTACCTACTGAAATGATTCTAACACCCAATTCTGACATGCGAGAATTGGGAGAAAGGCAGTTTTCCCAATATGAACAAGCAATTCCCGACACTAGCTAGGTGTCCTATAGTTTAAGTCACTGTAATTCTTACACTACATACCCAGACACAGAATCAGAACCAACAGATCAAGGGTTCGATCCTATCAGACTTCTCTTACACACACATTTCAGACCTTGTCACCTATGCTTCTAACTGAGTGATTACAGATTAGAGGTTCCAACCACCCTCTCTGTAAATTCCATTAATTTGCTAGAGCAGATCATGGAACTCAGAAACATTTAACTCACTAAAGATACAATCAAGGAACAACCGAATAGAAGAAACACATAGGGCAAGGTATGGGAAACGGGCATACAGCTTCCATGCCCTCTCCAAGGGAGCACTGTCCCCAAATCTCCATGTATTCGCCAAGCCTCAAAGCTCCAAACTTTTCGGTTTTTATAAATATTTCATTATACAGGCTAGACATAATTAACTAAATCACTGGAATAAGCCACTGATTCAACCTCTATTCCCCTGCCTCTCCCCTGAGATGGAGGGAGATTCGGGAGGAGGAGGTGGGACTAAAAGTTCCCACCTTCCAATCACCTGGTTGGTTACCCTGACAACCAGTACTATTCTGAGGTTACTTAAGGGCTTTCCAAAAATCACCTCATTAACATAACAAATGTCACTGATACTGCTCTTAATTACAGGAAATTTCAAGAGTTTTAGGAGTTCATTACCAGAAACAAACAAAAAAACCAAATATGTATTTGTTATAAATCACAGTAACACATCTACCAACTAAATATCAACCATATTCCAAGGTTTTCCCAGCTTCCTTCTATTTCTGATCTCATCTACATTGCTCAGTCTGCTCTACCCATAGGTCCCCTTACTTTTTCTCTAGTATTTCAGCCGTACCATCTTTGCGTCTAAAACACCTTGCTCTGTTTGGAATGCCCCTGCTCCAAGCATGATAAGGCCCATATCCTTACTGTATTCAATAGGTCTTTACTCAGATTATACCTTCTCAGAAGTGCTTCTTGTAAACACAACTTGAATTATAAGTCTCCTTGCTCACAAGGCACTTCCTTCATAGTACTTATCATTACCAAGTAATGTGGTACAAATTGTACTTAAATATCTTGTTTATTGTCTTTCATTTCCACTAGAACAAAGCCTAACAAAGGTAGGTCTTTTGTTTTGGTTTGTTTTTTATTTTTGTTTTTGTTTTCTGCTGCACCCAATAGTTAGAACAGAGTCTACATATTATAGGTGCTCTAGAATATTATTTAATTTTTAATTAAAGTTGAATGGATGAGTGAAATACATATTAGAGCTAAAAAATGCAGATCAAGGCTTAAGTACTGTGACTAAGATCAAGGCTTAGATCAAGGCAGATCAAGGCTTAAGTACTGTGACTAAAGCCCTATCCCAAAATGCCACATTTTTCAATGTTTCTGGTTTTGTTTTTTCCAGGAAAACTGATAAAGTCAACACTTTACACTCTCTAGATTTTTAAATGGATCCGGGCATATAAAAACAAGCAAAGAAACAAGCAAAAAATTAGAGTAAGTTCCACAATATACTTTTGGTTGGCTTTTGGTTTTATATACACTTAACATTCTGTTACTTTATCTAAATAAGTTTACTTAAACTTAGCCATTAACAATAATAGAGTGTCTAATTAAATTTCCTTCCTTTAAATTAACAAAAGAGCTTAATTAAGTAAACAAATTGCTACTTGAATTTTCTACACTGTCTTCTTTCCAGAGCATACCCTTTCTTACCTCCTCAATGGTGAGAGATGACATCCTCTAATTCCTTATTTTTCAATTTTCTCTTCATAAGCTCTTTCTGGCCAGTACATGCTGACACATGTTCATGTCAAATACATTTCCTCCCTAGGATTCATTCAGTCACTCCTTTACTCTTGTAAGCAGCTCTCTGTCCCTAGTTCCTCACCCAAAAAACCAAGGGTCACTTGGTTATAAACCTAGTGAGCGTTCCACATTCCTCAGCATACCTGACTCTCTCTCAGCAACTGACAGGGTTGTTCTCTGATTCTTAGAACACCTTCCTCTTAACCTAGGAGGGCAAAATTTGCCAGTCAAAAAATTTCTCTTTTAGGGTTATTTTAGACTGGATTATTTTTAGGAAACAGAAGCCTCCAAAAGTTTTTGTGTTTTATTTTTATTTTGTTTTTTGGCCTCCCCTCAACTGCCTTAAAAAAATAATAATAATAAGAGACCCTGTCCCAGGAAAGATACTATCACCATAGATAACTATAGTATAACAGCAACCAGGTATAGTAGACAGGGAAGAATCCAGCAATTTCCTGACCCAAAGTACCATTTGCTCCTTTTTTATTTTTCCATACCTCTAATTACTCTAGGTACTCTTTCTGATATTATTCCTTTACCTGAAACAAATAGTTTACTGAAGTTAGTATTAATAATTTCGGACATCTCCAACTTACAGGTTAAGAAACTGCTTAAGCACTAAAATATATTGAAGAAATAAAAGGCTTAATACATGAATTGTATACTCTTCCATAGACACATCCTCACTGTCCATCATAAGTAATATCACTTTAAACCCCAGTGCCTTATAAAAAGAATTAAAAACACTCTTCCTGCCTTCTAAGTAATATATCCTAGAAGGTATATTAATAGAACATTCAAATATATCTTCAGGAACATTCAAATCTATCTTCAGGAACAAAGCATTCACTCTTCCCCAGCTCTGGGAACATTGGTTCCAGAAAGCTCGAAAGTTAATTTCTCACTGGTAACAAGTTAATTCCTCCCCAGTAATTCTTCCCCTGGACAAGGCAGCTGCCTCGTTGGAAACTGTCCTTGGGAAAGCCTGCATGGTTGATGCTGGAGTGCAAAAGCATAGAACCTGGACAACTTGGAAGGACCATCCCAGCTTCACAGCTACCCCTGTCTGAGACCTCTTCTACAACCCCATATGGTCAACCTCTCTTTCTGCCTATTTCTTCTTTTCTTACTCCCTGCAAGTGTTCCTCCTACATGGAAATATTCATTTTATTTTTTTTTTAAGATTTTTTTTTTAATTTATTTGACAGAGAGAAACACAGCCAGAGAGGGAACACAAGCAGAGGAAGTGAGAGAGGGAGAAGCAGGCTTCCCGCCGAGCAGGGAGCCTGATGTGGGACTCGATCCCAGGTCTCCAGGATCATGACCTGAGCCGAAGGCAGTCGCTTAACCAACTGAGCCACCCAGGTGCCCCAAAATCTTCATTTTAAAGTCTGGTGTCTGGCAGTTTCATCTGGACATACAGCATCTATAATACTTAAGACTTTGAATATCTACCCTATTTCAAGTAGCTCAGTTTCAATCCTGGAACAGACTGCTGACTGAACACTTGCTATTTTGGCTTTACTCTGACTGCAGTATTTAAACTAAAATCTTCTTCACAATGGAACATTATTGCAGAAGAGCTTACTGATATTATAATGTGTCTGATAACCCAATTTATAATTTCAATATATGAAACCAAACAAAAAACAAAACAAAACAAAAAACCTGCAAGGTAGTGTCTGTTCAACAATGAGACTATGTGACATTTAGAACCATAAAATGGTTACTCAGTAGCTGCTGAGTTACCACAGGTTACTCAGTAGCTGCTTGGAGAATTGAACAGAGCTAAAGAGAGAAAAGATCTCACAGCTTTATAGTCAGCTAAATCAATTAAAAGCTACTGTTTTTATTTACTAAATTGATTTTCATTATCTGCACCAAAATGTTATCTAAATTATATTGAGACATTTAATTATATATTTTAGTTATAGTCACACATACATACAAGCATACACAACTGGCTTGCTCAATGATAGTTAAAGAATACTTAAAGGGATAATTTAACTTTTTAAGACAGAAGTTATCAGATTGAATTTTTGAAAATTCATCTATATGTTCTTTTCAAAAGCTTTATTTAAAGCAAAACAACCCTGAGATGTAGCAAACAGTGTGATGGGATTTATATACCAAAGATATTCTACTTAAAAAAAAGCAAAATAAATATAAATATCAAACAAACAATCTACACAATGGTTACAATGACAATCAACCAAGAAGTACGCATTCATTATCATGTATACACATAACACAAAGCCCAAGTGTACAGAAAACAACAACTGAAAAAATCTATAGCATAAAATATGTAGAAAACTGCACATTAAGAAAACAAACAAAAAACATATCCCATAGGTTTACACAGATAGAGTTTAACCAAAAAAACTCAGAAAATGTACCAAAACTTTATTGTCCAATATAGTGGCACTAGCCATAGAGACTGTATAAATTCAACTAAAGTTAAAAATAAAATTATAAGTACAAATTCTTCAGTCACCCTAACCACATTTAAATGCTCCATTAGCCATAGGACTATTGGGAGGCTATTGATAGCTATCTTATTATAGGTTTAGGCTACAGAACATTTTCATCATCACAGGAAGTTGTATTTAACAGTGTTCTTCCAGAGTATAATCCAAACTTTTAACAGAGAAAAAACAAGTATTTGGTGTAGTCATTGAAGACAAAGTTCCACTCACTATTACTAGATTAAAAAAAAAAGAAGAAGAAGAATGGAATTCATGGATTAAATGTGCAATTAAAATTAGTTTTATAAAGAAATTAGCAATTACCACAGAACTGATCACTTTAATAAATGATTCTATGCTAACTTCTTGGGTATATATATTTACATAAATTTTGGCCTGAATCATGACAGGTCAAAGCTAGAAGAAAACTTATGCAGACCAGACCAGTTAAGTGTTTTACTAAACTGTTATAGTCATAGGACAACTAAATTGGAAACACTGTATGCTGACACTCAGGTTTTTAGGGCCAAATTGTATCCCCCCAAATTCATATGTTGAAGTCCTAATGCCCAGTAACTTAGAAAGTGATTGTATTTGGAGCTAGGGTCTCTAGAGAGGATAATAACTTAAAATGAGGTCATTAGGGTGGGCCCTAATCCAATATGATTCTCTCATAAGAAGAGAAAAATTTGGACACAAAAATGTACAGAGAGAAGATGATGTGAAGAAAACAGGGAAAAGATGGCTATCTACCAGCCAAGGAATGAGACCTCATAATCTTGACCTCAGATTGACCTTATCCTCAGAACTGTGAGAAAATAAATTCTTGTTGTTTAAGGCACCTAATCTGTGGCACTTTGTTATGGCAGCCCTAACAAACTTACACATCAGGCATGATATCTTCTGTTACACCATGCTCCTTCTTATACCTGTCTAATAAACAACGGTTGTGCCTATCAATGTGCTAATCATATTCTTTAGAAAAAAAACCAAACCTCAGAATTATAGCATTCAAAATTCAGAGCTTGTTTTCTGAATAAAATATGAAAAGGCTCTCAGAATTTCAGAATCCATCTCATGCTGAATAGGATACAGTGTTTCGGGGCCAGGAAAACATTCAGTCTTTATTAATGCTTTTTTGTTTAGCTCTCTCTGCTGTGTACAGAAGAAAACAGGACGAAAGCATGGTACAGATTTTCACAGCATATTGTCAAGCCAGTAGCAATGATACAAACTCTCCAAGGCAAAAGAGCAGCAATCTGTGTCTATCATTAATGGCTGAAGATAAAAAATGATGCTGCAATTACATTCTCGCTATTTTAAAATATTTTTGAAAATATCCTACCATTAAAATATTTGGCTCTCAGACTATATACTCAGTGATTTCACAGACTGATGACTAAATCAGATACCAGAAACTGATGGGTACATTGAGTAAACCAAGGGTTATGGCTAAATACACAGTTACAACTGTTCTTACATTTCTTTAACAGACATAGCACTTCACAAAGTCAATAGGTTAATTTCTAATTTTCTTAAGAACTCTATGAGCTAATACTATTATCACCCAATTTTACAGTTGAGGAACCTAAGGTACAGAGAGGTTGAATAATTTTCTCAAGGTTACTAAAGCAGAGCCCGCATTTCCGGGTTCTCTAGCTGTAGAGCATGTGCACTTGACCACTGTGCCATAGTTTTATTTGTGAGTGCCTCTGCTAACACTTCTTTACAAGCATAAGCTTACCCATATATAGGGAAAAATGAATCATATCAAATTCAGACCACATGCGTCCCAGTTTAGTCTTCGTATAAAGGCAAAATTTTAAATCTGGCAGATTGGTAGTCTTTAGGGATACATTTTCAGGTTGTAATGTGAAAAATCATTCAAGGAAGTGATTACTATACAAATGAATATATTATTTCCTTTGCCAATTGTGAGAAGGCAGAGGGATGGGAGGGCTTCAGTTAGAAAGGGGCAACTGAAGAGAACACATCTGGGATGGAGCTTTTTAGACCAGGTGATGGTTACAAGAATTCTCTCTTTTAAATAATTTACTCTTTCCAATGCATATTTGTTTTTATTCACTTTTCTATTTGTATGTAATATTTTACAACAAAATCTTAATATATTCATATACACATACAAATACATCTTCTTTTGGATTTTCTGGAAACAGAAGAATGTTGTATATCCCATCTGCAAGGGTTTATATGAAATACATGAAATATAGTAACATCCAAAATGTAAGTCAAAATTATACACTGCAAAATCACAGATTCTTCTTAAAAATTGCATGTACCAGACTGACCATACAGTCGTCCATCATCCGGATGACAAAGCTCTGAGAAATTTTAACTGTCATGTACACCCACAATTATTCTTAAAAAAATTATTTTGAAACTAATTTATCATCAGTGTTTATTTAGTCTTTTGGCAAATATACACCAACATACATACATATATGCATATCTCACTGAGGTACTATACCAATTAAAGGGATTTCCATACTACAAACAAACAAATAAACCTGGGTGCCTGGGGCCTCAGTCCTTAAGTGTCTGCCTCTGGCTCAGGTCATGATCCTGGAGTCCCAGGATGAAGCCCTGCATCAGGCTCCCTGCTTGACAGTAAACCTGCTTTTCCCTCTCCCACTCCCCCTGCTTGAGTTTCCTCTCTAGCTGTGTTTCTCTTTGTAAAATAAAATCATAAAAAAATAAATATTAAAACAAAAGCAAAATCAAAACAAAAACAAAACAAAAACCCTGCAAGCCAGCATTTTATTTTATGTCATTTTTAAGGGCTTTTAAAAATAAAGATTATTTATTTATTTATTTATTTGACAGAGAGAGAGCTCACACAAGCAGGAGAGCAGTGAGCAGAAGTTTCCTTCTTGGGACAAGCAGGCTCCCCCCTGAGCAGGGAGCCTGATGGGGGACTTGATCCCAGGACCCCAAGCTGATGCTTATGCAGATGCTTAACTGACTGAGCCATCCATGTGCCCCAATCTGAAAGCATTTTATTTATTTTTTTATTTTATATTTTTAAAGATTTTATTTATTTGACAGAGAGAAACACAGCCAGAGAGGGAACACAAGCAGGGGGAGTAAGAGAGGGAGAAGCAGGCTTCCCGCTGAGCAGGGAGCCCGATGTGGGACTCGATCCCGGGTCTCCGGTATCATGACCTGAGCCGAAGGCAGTTGCTTAACCAACTGAGCACCCAGGCACCCCAGACAGCTGAAAGCATTTTAAACAGACACCGGGATTTTCCAATTAGAAAATACATTTGCCAATATTTAGTGGCTAATCTTTATCAAGTGACTACTACATATTAGCTGCTGTGGTAATACAGTTCTGCCTTACCTCCCTAAACCCCAACAATGAATTAAGCCCAATTATCCTCATCTTACAGAATCCAGAGCCCATGTTATACGCAGGTACATGTTGACTCTAGGATCTATATGGAAAAAGTCCTACTTTCAAGGCATCATGTCACTACACAGAAAGAAAAACAAAACTGAAGTGTGTCAGTAAATTGATTACAATGTACATTACAGCATATTTTAATATTTATATAGTTCAAAAAATATATGTTTATTTTGAGCATTTATCCAGTTTCCACAGATGTTATACAAGGAATTCAGTATAAGAATAGTGGTTAGAGGGTGCCTGGGTAGCTCAGAGGGTTAAAGCCTCTGCTTTCGGCTCAGGTCATGATCTCAGGGTCCTCGGATTAGGGCCCACATCAGGCTCTCTGCTTGGCGGGGAGCCTGCTTCCTCCTCTCTGCCTGCCTGCCTCTCTGTCTACTAGTGATCTCTCTCTCTGTCAAATAATAAATAAAATCTTAAAAAAAAAAAAAAAAAGAATAGTGGTCATAAAAGAAAAAGAAAGAAGACTCAAAGTCATGAGAAAATGTAAGTTTTTAGTATTTTTTCCTTTATAATAACATAAAGGAAATTAAAGGAAAATATCACTGCATATATAACTTCCAAAAACAATAGTTATAGAAGTGTGAATATGTAGGTGTATTTGTTTTAACGCATAGATTAGTATGTCATTTGAAGAAACAATTTTACCCTTCCTTAAAATAATGTGAGATCTCATTCCTGCTCTAAGAATATGAATCCAGAAGGAAATTATCTAAAGTAATTCAGACAAATTTTTTCATAACAAATTTATTTATTCATAACAAATTTTGCAATTATTACTAAAGCAACAGGAAAGTCAGTCATTTTAACAGTGGGGTATTAAAGCATACCTATCATAAAGATTAACTAAATCAGACTGCTAAGACTGTTAGTATTCTTTTGGATATTCAACAACGATTTCACATGTGACGTGGAAAAATGGCAGACCTACCAAATTTTCCTCAATTTAATGACTAATGTTTGAAATCTAAATTCGGAATTCATTTTTTCATTTTAAAAGTATCAATAGGGGTGCCTGTATGGCTCAGTCATTAAGCAATTGCCTTTGGCTCAGGTCATGATCCTGGAGTCCTGGGATGGAGCCCCACATCGGGCTCCCTGCTGGCAGGGGGGCCTGCTTCTCCCTCTCTCACTCTCCCTGCTTGTGTTCCCTCTCTAGCTGTGTTACTCTCTGTCAAATAAATAAATAAAATCTTAAAAATAATAATAATAATAAAAAATAAAAGTTTCAATAGGATAATTAACAATGTGGCTCTTTAATTTAAATGTATTACCCTTAAAAGACACAATTACAAAATTTCTCTAATTACTGAAAACACAGTAAAGCAGACCATATCCACTGCCACTGATTGTTACCCCCAAATTGGATTTGAATCATTCCTCTATGTTTCTTAACTGTTATACAAACACCATTTACCATATTGTTAAAAGAAATATTTTCAAATCCCATCTGCATGTGAACACTGACTCAACTTGTCAGAAATCAAATGGAGAGGGAACAGTTGTTACAGCCATGTGACAGAAGTTAGGGTATCTTTGTTAGAGAGTTGGGTTTCACCACTTTCTACCTGGGCCACATTTACAGCTACTTGATTTTTCTAGTCTTGGTTTCCTCATTTGTAAAGTGAGGATAATAGGAGTTATTGCCTCAATTTATTGTAAGGATAAATTTAGATTATACAAAAAGCAACAAACTTTGTATCTGACACATAATAGGCAATTTATACCCAGAAGTTACTTTCTTCTTTCCAACTCTAAGTAGGTTTGGTATTTATAGAAAAGACATCAACCTCCTTTCCTCTTTCCTTACGCCAGGGCATTCTCTGCCTTTCCAGCTCTCTACATACACAGAGCTTCAGGCAGTGAAGTTCAGACTAGCTAAGCAAGCACCGTATTACTGTTGTATCAATGTTCCCTTGTAGTTAGGGAGTTTGGTGATTTTTATGGACAAAATTTATATTCCAGAAAAGCTTTATTCTATTCTAAATTTCCCCCAGGGTCTAGGAAAGTGACGCATACTCAATGAACATTAAATACATATTTTGAAATTAAAATGAAACTCCACCTATATGTGAAGAGCACAAGGTATTTATTTCTCCTTTTGAGAAACTTAATGTGACTTTAAATTGATAAAGCTAATAATACTTTTTTTAATGCCATGTAAATTCAAAGCAAGAGTGAAGTTTAGGTTGATGTTTTATATCAAGGCACCTAAAGGAAACTTGTCACTACCATGTAATGCCTGTACAAATTCACTCAACTAGGGTAACTAGCTATATGACTTCAGAAACTGCACTGGCCAAGATCTCACGTAGTCTTGCATCATGGAAGCAATTGCCACACCATTGTTTTCCTCTCAAATTGAACATAACTGACCTGTCCATCCTTCTTAAAACTACTCTTTTCTCATGGTTGCTGCCATCCACTGGTTCCTCTCTTTTCTCAGTGAATACTGGTCCTCAGGCTTTATGGTTGGGACATCGCAGGGTTCCACCCCGTGGCTGCTTCTTCAACCATATAGTACATTCTTGCTAGGCCACCTCAGATAACCTCATCTTCACGTTGTCAACTAGTCACTATGACATGTAACTCTGCAGCAAAGAGGAGAGTCATTATCAGCAGATGAAATACTTAACAAATGTCTGGAAAACTGAAAGAGCTTTTGCTGAGGAACTGAATACTGAGAACAAAAACTTAGTTCAGAATATTCTGTTAACAAGCAGCAGTAGAGCTTGGGTGGCTCTGCCTCTCAAATCCACTAACAGGTGGTCGGTAGAAAGGCAGGTACAATCCTTGTCACATGTGGTAGAGCACCAATGCCCAACACTGCTGAACGTGGCAGACACACCTTTTGTAATAGTATGTTGGCTAATACCAGAAGGAGCTAAAGCAGGTGGAACACATGCCTAGAGAAGCAGGGTAAGGCTGGGTGCCAGGGAACTGCTATATCCTCTATTAGGACTTTTGGCATTATTTGATACACCTTAAAAGCAATATGCATCTATATATATTATATATATTATATATTTTATATTATATATATATGAAAAACCACTTAATGCAAGTATAGTACCCTTTGAAGATACTATTTCTTTGATATACCCATTCCCTGTATACCCCTACAAAGATATGTATATTACCATTAAGGCCATCCCAATAATTCTAACTCTTAATATTTATATTTTTTTCTATAACAGGAAATCTTTTCTCTATCTTTTGGATGTATTCTCCATTCTCCCAAGTTTATATGCAATAGTTTAAATTTTATGACTATAATTATTGTTTTCTATTGTCATAAGTATGTCTCAACTGATTATACTTCTTTTTACATACAAAGTTCAGTTTTTCTTAGAGTAATTGTTTTTTTATGTGCTTACTGATCTTTGTATGTATATCTGTATTTCAGTTATATCTCAGAATGTATAGGAGGTGAATATGTATTCATCAGTTAACCACCTTGACTTCAAGGCACTTATATTTTTATTTATCTATACAGCAATCCCTATTAATCAATACATCTATAACATTCTACATAGCATAACATATTGGAAATTTTATGTTACTATGCTTTATATACATATATATAAACACATATATATGTATATATGTGTTTTAAATCTACATTTTTTTGTTCTGAATTTGTCAACATTTCCCATGTATTAGTTTCCATTGTTGCCATATCAAATTACAACAAACTTTGTGGCCCCAAACAACACAAATTCACCATGTTATAGTTGTATAGGTTAGAAGTTTGACCTACTTATCACTGGATTAAAATCAAGTTGCCAGTGGGATTTCATTCCCTTTTGGATGTTAAAGGGAAGAACCTGTTTGGGATGCCTTTCCCAGTTTCTATAGGCTGCCTGAATTTTTTGGTTCTTGACCCCTTTCTCTATCTTCAAAGTCAGCAGCATTGCACCTTTCTGATCATTCTTCCCATGGTGATATCTTCCTTTCCTCTGAATCCGGCTACAAATGGTTCTCTGATTTTAAGGGCCCATGCGATTAGGTTGGGTCCACTTGGATATTCCACAATGGTCTCCTCATCACAAGGTCCTTAACCTTGATCACATCTGCAAAGTGCCAGGGAAGACAACATATTCACAGGTCCCATGGATTAGGAAGGATGCTGGCTTCTTTGGAAGGTCATTATTCTGCCCATCACACCCAGTATTACTGATATAATCTTACCAAAAAAACTCTTAGTATGTTGCATGATCTAAGCAAATTACTTTATTTCCTGAGTTGAATGTCTATAATATATGGTTACCTATGATTTTATAGAGAACAAAATGTATATTCTAATATCATTGAGAAAAATCTATTCTTAATATTTGTTAATTAAGAATAAGTGTAAATGCAGGAAGCAACCTCTTCAACCTCAGGCACACCAACTTCTTCCTACAAATACTGCCAAAGGCACGGGAAGCAAGGGTAAAAATGAACTATTGGGACTTCATCAAGATCAAAAGCTTTTGCACAGCAAAGGAAATAGTCAACAAAACCAAAAGACAAGTGACAGAATGGGAGAAGATATTTGTAGATGACATATCAGATAGAAGGCTAGTATCCAAAATTTATGAGGAACTTATCAAATACAACACCCAAAGAACAAATAATCTAATCAAGAAATGGGCAGAAGACATGAAGAGATATTTCCACAAGAAGACATCCAAATGGTCAAAGACACATGAAAAAGTGCTCAGCATCACTCAGCATCAGGAAATACAAATCCAAACCACACTGAGATGCCACCTCACACCAGTCAGAATGGCTAAAATTAACAAATCACGAAATGACAGGTGTTGGTGAGGATGCAGAAAAAGGGGAAGCCTCCTACACTGTTGGTGGGAATGCATGCTGGTGTATCCTCAAAAAGTTGAAAATAGAGCTACCCTATGATCCTGCAATTGCAGTACTTGGTATTTACCCTAAAGATACAAATGTAGAGACCTGAAGGGACACTTGCACCTCAGCACCTCACTGTTTATGGCAGCAATGTCCACAATAGCCAAATGGAAAGAGCACAGATGTCCATCAACAGATGAATGAAGAAAGAAGATGTGGTGTACACACACACACACACACACACACACACACACACACACAGGAATACTATGCAGCCATCAAAACCGCCTGAAATCTTGCCGTTTGCAACAATGTGGAAGGAACTAGAGGGTATTATGCTAAGCAAAATAAGTCAATCAGAGAAAGGCAATTATATGATCTCATTGATATGAGGAATTTGAAAAACAATACAGAAGATCATAGGGGAAGGGAGGAAAAAATGAAATAAGATGAAACCAGAAAGGGAGACAAACCACAAGAGACTCTTAATTTCAGAAAACAAACTGAGGATTGCTGGAGGGGAGGGAGATGGGGTGTCAGGTGATAGACACTGGGGAGGGTATGTGCTATGGTGAGTGCTATGAATTGTTTATGACTGATGAATCATAGACCTGTACACTTGAAACAAATAATACATTATTTGTTAATAAAAAAGAATAAGTGTAAATAATAACTGAATTCCATATCTCTTTACAAAGCAGTTTTTTTTATGTGTTACTTCAATCAAAACTACATTCTCAGGTAAACTGTTATATATCCATTCGTAGACAAGGTAAGAGACAAAGGTTATGTAACACACTTATAATCATACTATTACTAGTTTGCAATATTTCTGTGCCACCAAGAAATGATAGAACCTAAACTAGAACTCGAATTCAGGTATGCTGACTAGAATCCAATCATCCCCACTCACAGGTGCACATGTCCACACGCACACACATATCTCATAAAATATTTTAGAAATTCTACAGAACCACAGAACAAGTCAAATGCAAACTCATGAAGTAAAATGAATCCAACAACATGAACTATTAAAAGATAGTTATTATGACAGGACAAATTTTAGACTTGCCAATCTCAAAATAAGCCTATTAAATCAAGTCAAAAGTAATATAGTGTACTCTTATTCTTGTGAGACTTAGTATTTGCTTGCTGTAGTGAGCCAAATACAGAAATAGAATGGTCAGATTCTTCTCTGCTAAAATATGTCAGCCTCTATCCTATCCCATAAATCACAATTATCATTATTTTAAAAAAAGCCTGCCATACTTGTAGTAAAGAATGAAACCATGATTATAAATCACCAAGTTGTGGGCCACTATGACTTACAACTTTGTGAAGCAATCATTAATCAAATAAATTCTACACTTTAAAAGATCAACAAGACCAAACTCTTCTTCTTGTGATAATCTTTGCTGATCCTTTCAAGGAGTATCTCAGTAATTCCTTAGTATTGTTTGGTCCAAAGCAGATAAAGGAGATACAAAGATGAAAAAGAAACAGGAATTCTATTTCTTCACCTGGGGTCCAGATGTGTGTGTTTTTGTGTGATTCTTTTTCTCTACTGATAGAGATTTCATAGTTGTAAACATATTATAAAAGTAGTGTGGGACACAGGTTAAGATCCATCCTATGCTGACTTGAAAGAATTGCAGAAGCCAACATTAAGATGATTTTTTTGAATTGGTACAAATATTTTTTCTATAAAGGGTATGGACTATGTAGAGAATATATTTGTATAGTGCTTGTCTCAAAAATTAGTCTTTTAGTGTAATTATTGATTTGATTTGTAGCTTCTGGAGAGATTTAGTATTAATCATAAAGCCTTCATTTTATTCCTTTATTCAGTTCCATTTTAACGTTTTACTATTTTTTTCTGCAACTTAGAACATTAATAACTACACATGAGTTTTACAGACACTTGAAATCTCAAGTATGTGTTTCAGTATGGATTTATTTTCTTCCTTTCTCAAAAATGCTCATGAAATGTCATTTTCCCAAGTCTTTCCTGTGTTATCTATCTCCATTACATGTCTTCTATTTTAGGCAATATCATCATCTCATCTGTTAGAGATTTTGAGCCCATGGGGACAATAGCAAAAACTAGTTCAATCCAAGTACAAGGTGGACAATCCACAAACTTTATGGAGAAGACTGAGATGGCTGCCAAAACCCCAATGAGCAACACTTCTTTTTACTCAGGGTACAAACTTTTTATTCAATGTCTCCTGTGTATGTTGCACTGTGCCATCCTAATACCCACAATATATTTAAGAGGCTCTTAAGTGAGCCATCTCAGAGAGTTAAGTGAATTCATCTCTACAGAGAATTCCTCCACCTACGCTGGTCATACTTGCCAGACTTTTATTTCTGCAGTCATCACCTCCAGCAACTTTAATTACTCTTTGATCATGAACTTTTTCTTCGGAGCTTTCATTTGCGCCCATTTTCTCCTCACCTGAAAAATGAAGTACTTCAGTGGCTCCTGGGTGGCTCAGTTGGTTAAACATTGGCCTTTGGCTCAGGTCATGATCCCAGACTCCTGGGATCTAGTCCCTGTCAGGCTCCCTGCTCAGCAGGTAGTCTGCTTCTCCCTCTCACTCCGCCTCTTTGTCTTCCCTCTCTCTAAAATAAATAAATAAAAACCTTTAATTTTAAAAAATGAAGTACTTCAGGGCACCGGGGTGGTTCAGTCAATTGGGCATCTGCCTTCGGCTCAGGTCATGATCCCAGAATCCTGGAATGGAGCCCCAAGTCAGGCTCTCTCCCCAGTGGGGAGCCAACTTCTCCTTCTGCTCTTTCCCTTGCTCAAGCTTTCTCTCTCTCTCAAATACGTAAATAAAATCTTTAAAAAAATGAAGTACTTCACTTATGCCTCATCACTCATCCAATTTCTCTGTTATTATTTTCAAAACAAAGATTTCTGTAGTCTCCACTTCGATGGCTCACCTCAGCTCCTTTGAGTGAAGCAAAATCATTTAATCGTCTATTAATTTACCACAGCCAAGGAGCAGACTACACCTTGTACTTATTATTATTAGAGCTATCTCTACTGTAGTTTCTTGTATGAGCCACAGTGTCTCTAACAGCAAGTGTCTCTAAAAACACCGATACTTTTCCTTGAAGCGATTCTCTGACAAAATCATGATATCTGTTACAGACAACGGACTGCTGGGCAACTGTGCATGGCACAGCCTCATGGCTGCTATGTGTAAGGATGTGAATGGTGCCAGCTGCAGCTGTGTAATGTAGTGCCCCTCGTCTCCTTGTCTTCTCCCTGTGTTATGTAAATTCTCCCTCCATCTTTCATTGTCCTTCATGGACTGGTCTGTCTGTGTTAGGAAAGCTGTGCCTCTCCCTCGCTATCCACATAACCATGTTCCTTTATAAATAGATGAATACCAAAACATGTCATCTAGCACCCGCCTTTGAGTGACTGTCTTCTTTTGTATAACATCATGGTGAACCTGTGCACTTACGTTCTGTCCAAGTTTTCATTTTCCATTTTCTTTCTTGTATACACACTCTGTTTTTGTTCTTAACTGCTTGGCCAGAATCCTCTGTGTCTTTTCATTATGTATGATATCTAAAGAAGGGCTGCAGTAATATTTGGAATGTCCTTTCTGCTGCTTCTATCCTGATTTCACAGACATTGCATCCCATTTTCCAGTGAAACACTAAGAGAACTAGAGAACCAAAACCCCCTTCAAGCTGACCACACTGTTCACCCTCACTTGCTGTCTGAACTTGTCTCCTAACCATCCACAAATACGGTGACCACAATTTTTTAAAGTACCTCAGACTTCTCTGTTCTCTGCATTATTCTGACTTGCTAATCTACTAACATTCTAACTACATGCATGGACTAATAATGCACTGAATCTGATTTCTTCCGTGCTAGTTTGCTCTCCTTGACTAGTTCAGTGATTAACAACCACAGGGGTTCCTAATAAATAGTCAATATTTTAATTATTTTATACACTATATTGGATAAATTTTATTCCTAAAGTTAATAGTTAAATACAGTTCAATTTTAATAGGTAGAGTTAAACTATTTTTAATGGTTACAGTTAATTTTTTATAGTACAGAAAAGTATTTAGTGACAATTTTAAATTCCCTCCTCTATTCTTCTGACTCCACCATCCAATTTCCCTGTGGCAACCATTTGAATAGCTCTCGCTCTCTCTCTCTCTCTCTCTCTCTCTCTCTCTCTCTCTCTCTGTGTGTGTGTGTGTGTGTGTGTGTTTGGGATTAAGTGGATCATGCCATATATACTCAACGTCTACTGTGGGCATCTTTTCATGGCAACCCATATAAACCTATCACTTTATTTTTAATGGGTACAGAACAATAAATTCACTAGTATGGACAAATCATAATTTATTTAAATAATCTGTGACTCTAAATGATTTTAGGAAACTCTACATTAACAGTAAACATATGAAGATACACAAAAGTAAGGAGGTTCTGTAAATAATATAGTTCATTCTTAATGTTTCACCATTGAGTAGCAGGGATGTTTTCTAGGTAAAACTGAATTGGTAACAGAATATCTGCTTTTAACATAATGCATCAAGCCTGACTACATATTTTTTGGTACATGTCAGTGGATTGACAAGAATGTCAAACTTAGGGTTTTCAGCTCAAAGTCACCCGGGGTGCACCAAAATTGTGTTAGTTGGAGTATGGAGCTTTCTCAATGTGTTAGAGAACATCTGAGGCATTTCTGTCATTTAACTGACATGCATGACAGACCACAAATGCTGAATGCCAGCTTGCATTTTGTAATTTTGAACAGGGAGCCTCTATTCCACACTTCTTGCTTTAATGGAGTTGACATAAGAATGTCACAGAAAGAAATTCTTATATATCCTAAATGAGAATTTGAAGCCAAACATTAGAAGATATTGTTAGAAAGATCAGTTAAGTGTGCAAGGTGAAATTATGTTCTGAGGAGTAGATTGAGGTTCTGATGAAGGATACATATTGTCTTGGGATAAGCCTCATTGAAATCCATTAATTAGTTTTACATGTTTCTCACTAAACATTTGAAAAGTCATTTAGACATAAACAAATCTAAGTACTCAAAAAACACAACCAATGGATACTAGCCAAGGAATCCTAGGAAATGAAAATGATCACATTTTAAAATATTAAAATAGGGGCGCCTGGGTGGCTCAGTTGGTTGGGCGACTGCCTTCGGCTCAGGTCATGATCCCGGAGACCCGGGATCGAGTCCCACATCGGGCTCTCTGCTCGGCGGGAAGCCTGCTTCTCCCTCTCTCACTCCCCCTGCTTGTGTTCCCTCTCCAGCTGTGTTTCTCTCTGTCAAATAAATAAAATCTTTAAAAAAAAATAAAATGAAAAAATAAAATAAAATAAAATAAAATATTAAAATAAAGGCCTCACCTTATAGTGACACATTTTAGAAATGTATCAGAAGCATGGATCTCTCTTATTAAACAAATAAATATATAAGTTCTCATCAATATAATCCTAGAGGTGGAAAAATGTTTTTTTAAATGTAACTTTAGTATAGCTAAAAATAAATGTAAGGCTCTTAGGAGGGCAAAACACTGCATTACATAGTGGCTTGGAACATTCTGGACAAGCTAATAAAATTAAGTAATACTTGGTATTTACTAAGTTGGGTAAAATTAAACTAATGTAAAATAAATCTAGAATTAACAAAACTAGAACCTAAGCAGTAACTAATCCTGACTTTATCATTCTTTAAGAATAGAAAAGTTGCATTTAAATGCTATTAACATTTTTTTTAATTCCAGTGATTTCCCCATGGCTACATATGTGAACAATTACATTAACTACCTCTTCCTCCTCTCATATTGTAAAACTGTTTCTTTGGACCACCTTGCAACTGTTTTCTGTGCCTACCTTCTATATAATTTGTTCTACAAAATTTAGTTCTTAGCATCTATGGTATAATCACTCCCAGAAGCTCACATTAGCTCTGCTGCCCTTGGTCCCAGCAGCCTTTTTAGACAGAGGCAGTAATCCACTAGCTAAATGAAGCAAAGTCTTCTCTAAAGCTCTCAACACAGTTTGATTTGGGTTTACAATGCTGTACAATTCCAAGCTGTGAGTTCTACTAATTATTCATTAAAAAATAACCTCAAGATCTAATATATACATGTTTTCTTTACTCTTATCTCATGTCTTCCAAGTTCTTCTACTTGTAAATTTGAACACATTCCTCTCCTGACTAAGGAAGAGAGTATCCTTCTCATTTGTGATAGGGTTGTTGCTTTTTGACTTACTACTTTTTTAGAGAAATGAATCAGGGCAAGCTCAAGAAATTATCCTAGAAATAGTCATCAGACACAAGTAATTCCTTTTCTCCTTATATTTCTTTCACTGTTGGCAGAAAAGTATTAGGGTTCAACTGCCATGTAAAAAGGTCATTGGCTTAATTGAGCATTTGCTTGAAGTACTAGAGGAAGACCAATCACAACAGCAACCAGCTTGAAGCATCTGGGATTGTATTCCTTTAAAGTCACAAAGTTTGGTTAATACTAGAAACAGTAACATATGAACTAACTGAAGTCTAATGTTCATAATATTTTTCTAAAATTAGAGCATACCTTACTGATAATACTGGTATATATTATTATTATAAGTAATAATAATTTTACTCCCATCTCACCTTTTATAAACTAAATGAATCTTCCTTGAGATGTGGAATATGGCAAGTGTGTACATTCTATTCAACAGTAAAATTATCTACAACTCTCTTTCAACCAACACTGCTCAGATGGTATCAGGAAAAGTTTAGAGCTTGGTGAGTATGTTAATCATTAAGCCAAATGTTAAATACAAATCATTAGCCTGGTGTTAAATACAAATCAATTTCTAGCGAAAAAATTATTTCTCAGTGCTTCTTTTTTATTATTTTGTGGTGTCAAAGTTGGTGGCAAAATATTTAGGGTTGTAAAGTATGTGACTTGAACAAGTCATTTCTTGAGAAGATCTGATCATTAGCAGGATCTTCCGCAACGCTTTCCAGTCATATTTTCCAAACTGAGTTAGTGATTATGTGTGCACAGAGCCTCCAAATCCTAGCATCACTGCTAGCCATGTGACTTTAGAGAAACCATTTTATCTCCCTGTGTCTTACTTTCCCTATTGGCAAAATGAAAGTACTAATAGTACCGGAGCAGAGAAGCTTTATATGAAATATATGAGATGATTCATGTACAATGCTTTATACAATACTGGACACTTAGTGAATACTTAATAAGAGTTAGTTGTTATTCATATATTCCTCCGGTAAGCATCAATTTAAGTATTCATCTCCTATGTATTAAGAGCTAGAGATACAAAAGACACAAATAACAAATATACAATTCTACCTAGGGAGGTACAATTAAATAACAAAAAGAAGTACAAGAACACATTTAAAAAAACAAAAGATACAAAGCCATTCCAAAGAGAGTGACAGGAGAGATACAGGGTTAGTCAAAGAATGGAAAAAGTGAATCCAATCTGCAAGTTAACTGAAGTCTGCAGATTCATGGAAAATTGGGACCGATGGTCTAGGAAGAGAGACCAATAAGAAAAGTCACAGAAAAGAAAATTAACAACACAGTGTGGCTAAGGTTGGTGCTCAAGTAATTTGGATAAGGAAAAATAAAGAAGACTCACAAAAACAGAAGGGTCATTTGTAGGAATGTTATATAAGCTACAACTATAAAAAAAAGGTGTTTAGACTAGCTTCATCCATTTACAGACATGAGCAATAAAAAAATCATTGTACATTCTTGAAGAAGAAAATAACTTGTCAAAAATTATAGAAAGGTTATGCCAGCAGCTATAGGCTACATGCTCTGGGTTAAGGAAACACCGAAAGCGTAGAAGTGGTAGTTGAAGCTTTGAGAGCAAATAACTAACTCTCTCTGAGGGAGTTATTAGAGGGAGAAAAGCAGAGGGCAAGTCCAAACTTGACGAAAGCCCACAATTAGCTAGAGCCTGTACAGGAGACAGAGAAAAAATATATATAGGAAAAGAAATGAGAAAGTACAGTATATAAAAAAAAGTTTGGTCTCTAGTCGACAAGGCAATGATGAGGTAGAAGAGAATATGAATTAGGAGAGGGGAAAGAAGAGACAAATTTGGGTTTCAAAAGAGTGGCTAGGGTAAAAAGTGAAGCCAGAAAGGTAGTTGGAGGCCAAAGCTTTGCAGGATTCTTGCATTATTCTTTCACCTCTAAAAGACCTGAAACAATCATGATTAGATCTATATTTTACAGCAATAGTTCTGGCCAACAGTGTAAAGAAAATACTGGAGGGCAGAAGAGTTGAAGGCAGGGAGGCGATTTAGGGGTCTCCTAGAATACACAATGCAGGAGAAGCAGGCATAGGAAGGAAGAGGAGAGGAAATTAAGAGATCATGGGATGTAGAATCAATATGACTTAGTGGCCTCCTAACTTCCTGATCTTTATCACTAATAAATTATCCAGGTTGGGCATACAGAGGAAAAACTGTAAAGTGTGTTTTGGAAATGCTGAGTGTGAAAGTTCTCACAAGATGTCCCCTAGACAGACAGGAATATGTACCTGTAATTTGGAATTACAGATTTTCTATGCAGCAGTGTGAAATTTAGGGTAATTCATATATATGAATATCCCTAATGTTTTTGTGCTACCTTCCCAAGTACAGTAAGCTCCTATTCACCTGCTGAGCGTTTTCAACAAGTGACACCTTAAATGCAATTGTTATTTATATGATATTTGCATGCCCTTGATTGCATTTTAAGTTGATTCAGTTTCATTAAGAAGAATTGTTATTTCCTTGGCTATGTATCAAAATAAATTTAATACTCATTTTTGGCTAGAAAAATTTAGAAATATTGAAAAAATATAAAAAGGAATTTAGGATTCAACTTTTAAAATAGAATATTTTATATTCTATCAGGGCAATATTCACAATATTAGATGCAAGAGTAAAAACACGTCTTTTAAAAAATAAACATTGGTTTTAAGGGATCAATCTAATGGTCTGATATATATTTGATAGTGATTTTTAAGAATCAAATTGACACTTCTTTTTCCAGTAGTGTATTGTATTTTTCAGATAAAGATTCCTCAAGAGACACATTGCAACATTTTGCTCTTGGAAAATAGGCAAAATTCTATCATCAATCATTCAGTTGCTTTATTTGGACCCATGAGAATTAACTAACAATCATTTATGCAGACTGTATGATTTTTATAGGACATACAAAAGAAGATATTATATTAGTATTTTTGTCAGATAAATTTCTTTTCATAGTTTATATAAAGATATAGGATTTAATATAATGTGTCTACATTTCTTTCCATGCATTATGTGACTGGTGATAATACATCAAGAATACAATTTTACCTTAGCTCAAACTCAGGTCATGATATGTTGAGAGAAAGATTCTCACGGAAAACAAATAACTGAATTATGACACTGAGATCACACACTTTAAAATAATACCTTAAGATCAGTCTCCTGACAGAAAATTACTGGACCTTAAAATCAAGACATTCTTTCAGAAAACCCTTCTTAGCACAGAGTAGCACTTACTTAACTGTGGTGTGGCATGTTACTGGTGATGATGAGGTCATATTAGAAATCTTCAGATCAGTGATGGTGAGTAATGTATCCACATTAAGTATGAGAGAAAATAAATAAATTTTTTAACATGAGGGATGACATTAGGGCAGGGTAAAGCTTTGGGCTCTGCTGTCATTACATAAAAACCATGTATTCTAAAGTTGTATGCTCATTTTCATTTATGTTAGGACTGTAATTTCCAATTCTTTGAGGAGGAAAAAAAATAATTCTATGGAACCCCAGGAGACAGGAAATGGGGAAAAATACATTACTTACATAAGCACTAAGATGACTGACACAGTCATGTAGATGGCTAATTCTAAATCTTTTAAGGTTATAACATTTCTCTATGCTTATACAAATATTTGCTGTCCTTTTAAATCAAAACTTATAAATAAACAGATGCACACAGATATACCCATGCATACACATATCAAGTGCACTTTGATGTAGTTATAACTTGCATATAGTAAAGTGCATATACCATGAGTGTGCAGCTCTATGTTTACCCAGGGATGCTCCCTTATAACCTCCCAGATAAAAATAGTTTTTGAACAACCTACAATACCCTCCTGTCCTCTTACCCAATCAACAGTCATCTCTAAAGGTAACTATTCCTTTGATCACCTTTATCATAGATTAGTTGTGCCTGCCCCTGGAACTCATATAATGGAATGTTTTTTTGTTTTGTTTTGTTTTGTTTTGTTTTTTGTTTTGAGAGAGAGTGTGTGTGTATGGGCTAGAGGCACAGACAACGGAGAGAGAGAGGGAGAGAGACTCTCAAGCAGGCTCCACACCTAGCATGGAGCCCAATCACACAACCAGGGCTCCATCACACAACCCTGAGATTATGACCTGATCTGAAAACAAGAGTTGGCCACTTAACCAACTGAGCCACCCAGGAGCCTGAGGAAGGTATTCTATTGAGTCTAGTTTCTTTTACACAACATTATTCCTGTGAAATTCATCCATATTGTTGGAAATGCATGCATGTATTTAAATGTATAATTAAAATTAAATAATTAGAATTTTTGTCAGTACATGAAATATAACACATATCTATAATTAGATATTTTAGAATTTTTGTTACTACATGAAATACAGCAAATATCACATAGCTCTCTTGGCACTGGTCAGGTTAAAAGACATGATATAATTTAAATTCAAATGGGCCACTGCAGCTCCATAGTATATGAAGGATTAAAAATAGGGGTTCTTGGGTGGCTCAGTCGTTAAGTGTCTGCCTTTCGCTCAGGTCATGATCTCAGGGTCCTGGGATTAAGCCCTGTATAGGGCTCCCTGCTCAGCAGGAAGCCTGCTTCTTCCTTTTCCACTCCCCTTGCTTGTGTTCCCTCTCTTGCTGTGTCTCTCTCTGTCAAATAAATAAATATTTTAAAATAAAAATAATAATTTAAATCGTTTCACCATTATAAATTCAGAGAGTTCATTTTTAAGTAAAAATTGTTTCATGAAGACTACGGACTAACAATATCATAGGACACTAAGAAAACAGACTATGGCTTTGCTATGAATCTGGGTCACACACCACAAAATTAGGCTTATTTCTAAAGTAACGGGAAGGATCAAGGCTACAATCATGGAAAACATGAGCAGAATCCTATAGCTACTGTGTACTAGTGATATTAACCTTAGCCCAGTGAAGAGTAGCAGAAGATACTACTACAAAATATGGTTATAGGAGTTCAAGGCATGTCACTCCAAAATATGCCACTTTGATATATTATTTTAAGCTGAAGACACTTACAAAACAGAAAATACTGAGAGAAGGTTTCTCTGAACCACTCTTATCTGTCTAAAGACAGATTGACCAAAAGGCCCACAATTATAAATCCCCTTCCTGCAGGTTTCATCAACTTAGGGAGGGTTGACTTTCATCATAGGATAGATTGGAATTTGACATTACACCCAGAGGAACTATCCCAAACCATCATACCACCCCTGGATCCTACTCAGGGCCACTTCCTCCTCCCTGAAAACCATTTACCCTCCCCAAAAAGGCCAGCATCCCACCTCCTCCTCCATCTTTCTCCATTTAGATAGTATCAAGCCTGAATTCTAGAGCTTCCTCTTTGAGTTATTCTTTTTTTCTGAGTATCTCTCGTGTATACATGAGTTTTGCACATCAGTAAACTCTTCGTTTTTCTCTTGCTAATCTGTCTTTTATGACAGGGGTCTCAGCTAAGAACTCAAGGAAAATTATTTTTCTTTACCTACACTAGTCATTTAATCTTTTGGATATTCTGTTTCCTTTTTCTACAATATCTACCTCGAAGGGTATTTTGAGCATTAAGGAGATAGATGGTGATTCCAAAGAGAGAGGTAGACTTCCTGGTACATTTCAGGGTTTTCAAATTACATCTTAGTCTCTGGAAAGCTTAAAAAAATTCTCAATGCCCAGGCACACGTCAGACCAATTAAGTCAGAATCTCTGGGGGTAAGACCCATGCATCAGTATTTTTCAAGCTTCCAGGCGATTCCAAATTTGTAATTAAATTGTAGACACTTTTTAGAAAAGATCCATACACTAAAGGTATGGAGAACACAGGGCAGATATCATTTAGTACAGCCCAGTAGCTGAAAAGGGAATGGAAGACCACAAGTAGGAACCAGGAAGGAGTCAACATTAGGACAAAGCAATCTGAGATGCACAGAATGTGGTGAAGGGGGCAGGGCAGTGACTCCAATGACAAATTCCTGCCATCATAACTGTGACTTGCTGTGCTAGGTCGTTACAGTATCAGAAATATCTGCTTTATCTTCATGCCCAATTTGCTTTACTCCTTTTCTTTTTTAATTTAGCATTTGACTTTCACATAATAAATGTGTGCAAAGGAAAATCTATTTCAGGTTATTGGAGGATCTTATATTATTAATACAGATGTACAGAAATATAAGTTAAAAGGTTCCTTAGATTTCATAAATTCCACCATGCTAAAATTATTAGGTCAATTTACCTTTGCAGAAAAGAACATCAATTTTCATTCTAAAACACTCTGAAGATAAAATGTCATCATTTAATCTTTTCCACTTTATCTCTCTCTCCTGTTCTATAATGTGAAATATTTAAAATATATAAAATATATTTTTTCTATAATGCTACAAATAAGACATTATAAAACATAAATTTTTGAAATGTCCTTAAGAAAATAAATTTTAAAATCTACTCCTAATTCAATAAACATGTATGCATATTTAATTTTCTAAATGAATAAGCCTCAAGAATAAAAGAAATATTAAGAAAATTATTATGCTAACTCTACTATTTCAAGTAGTTCAAACAACTAAAATGTAAATATCTTTTGAATTTCATTCCCTTTATGGCAGTTGAGGAAACTGGGTAATGAAGAGTATGATGTGATGTTACTAAATGTTCATAATACTTCACTGTTTTTCTATTACAATTTTTTATTTTTCTACTTTCACTTTTGGTTTAACAGAATTTATGACCATGACTACAAAGATAAGAGGTGAACTGATCTATTTTCAGTGAATCTGATCACCCAAAATCAATGACCCAACTGAAAATACTCATTATAATTTTAGTGATTGAAATAATTGCCTTGGACTTGACTCATCACTTTGCTTCTGAGTTTATATATAAATGACTTGAAATTTCATCTGTGAGCTTTCCCCAAACTCCTGTAATTATGAAAGTTTTATAATCATATCCGTTTAGATCTGCAGCAATTCAGAGAAATCATGCAGCTCATTCAACTCTTAATTTTTCAGATGAAGAAACTGAGATTTAGAGAACTTAAATCATAACTAATTCGTTGTAGAAGTGAGATTAGTCTCATAATTACCAAACCACGAGTTTTTCATTTGTTTATTTGGTTAAACCAGGATACTTCTTTTTATGCTACATTTAAAAAAAAAGATAAAATATTTCACTGATTTCAGTGTATCTATGATATGAATTATATCAAGCAACTTATTAAAGAAATTTCATGTAAATAAAACTTCTAAAATATGTATCACTTTCTTGCAATTGAATCTCTAAGTTCATTAAATAAAGTATACTGATTGAAAGAATTATCCTAAGAATTTTTTTTTTTTAACGATGCCATCTGAAATTCATTACTTGAAAATGTGGAGCAGCAGCCCTGGCGTCATGAAAAGTGTGTTGCAAAAGCAGAAGCTCAGGCCCACCCCAAATCCACATAATAGGTATCTGTATTTTAACCAGAGCCCTGGCGACTTCTACGTCCAATGAAGTTTGGAAACTATGGCAGCCAGCTCTGGTCTCATCCAGGGAAAGACAATCCAGTCAGCAGGAGGTACCGGAGGAAATGAAAGCTGAGGCCTGTGGACTTTATGAAGCTCTCATAAGCTAATGTGAGGCTAAATTAGAAGTCTCTTGCTATGATATCATCCTTTAAGTCCCATGCAGTACCAACTGCCTCTAAGCAGATCCAGCCCTCCCTACTGATAGCAGAAGCAGGGAAAGCAAACTGAGCCACAGCCTGCTACAAATGTCCTGATTTCCAAGCCATCCTACAGCAAACACAGAAGAAAACAAGGGGTCTTTCTCAGGGTTTCTTCCACACCGGACTGCCAACAGCAAAAGCTAAAGCGGGATACAGATGTGACTACACCATTTCTTGTAAACAGCAGCCTTCCTGAAGTTTTCGGTTAGAGAATCCCTATCAAGAAGGGAATTCCCTTCCATTCTATTTCCCTGAGAATTTCTGTCATAAATGATTTTGAATGTGACTAAATTATCTTCTGCAACTCTTTAGATGGAATACTTTTTCTTTTTAACATGTTAAAATGGTGAACAGATTTTAAAAGCATATGCCAGATGATATTCATGAGATAATTTTAAGTTTGGTTATGCCATATTATCTTTTTTCCCCACATTGCTTTAACTTTTACTAAAATTTTGTTTAGGATTTTTGCATTTATTTTTGTGACTGAAACTGTAATTTTTTCTTCTTCAAGTATTCTTATCAGATCTGGGGATCAAAAGCCTCAAAAAATAAAATTAGGGCTTTCCTATTTCTCTTTTAGGCTGATTTCTCTAAAAGCTATAAATTAACCTTTACCTATTTTTAATCATTTGAAGACCTATTCAGATTTTCCATTTCTCTTTCAGTGGATTTTGGCAAATGTATTTTCTTATAAATATGTTCATTTTATTTCTCTAATTATCTTTTTATTCTCTATTGTATCAGCAATTATGTCCATGTCTCTCCTCCCAATACTATTTACCAGGACCCTGCCTCTTTAAGCTTGATGAATCTTGAATGAGGTTTTAACACTTACCTTACCAACTACTGACCTTCCTTAGCCTCTTTTTCTTTATTTGATTCATTTGTACATTTATTGCTATTATCTCCTTAATTCTAATTTGCTTGGATTTATGTTTTTTAACCTTTCTTAAATAGAATGCCTACATAATTTTCACCTTTTTCTTCCTTCCTGATAACCCAAATGGTTACACACTTCCCTCTAATCCTTTCTTTAATGCATCCCCCAAGTGGACATATAATATTTTTATTACTCATTTCAAAGCATTTTATTGTCCTATTACTTTGACTCATGAGGTTTTTTTTTAATGTGGTTTTAAAAATGTCCAAACATATGGAGTTTTGTAACTATCTCATATTATTAACTTTTACCTAAAGTTATGTCTGAGAATACAGAAATATGCCTCTCTGAAATATGTTGGAACTTGCTTTATAATCTCGAATGCTGACAATTTCAGATAATGTTTTGTGTATTCCTGGAAGCCGTATGTACCCTCCATTTGTTGGTGGCAGTGTTCTGTGTGTCCTTAGACTGGGTTCATGATGTACATATTTGCTATATACTTACTAATTCTTCTTTTATCTGCTTATTCTACCTTATTCTTGTCAGTTTGTCCTTGTTTAATTTTGGCTTTACATATTTTAAACTGTTACGGGTTCATAGAAGAGCAAAACTGATATGTTATTGGACATTAAACATTTTATCAATTTGTAATAACCCTCTGAACATCTAGTGATGCTTGTTTCACATAAGTCTCTTTTCTGTAGTTTAAAAATTGCTTCATGGGGCGCCTGGGTGGCTCAGTTGGTTGGGCGACTGCCTTCGGCTCAGGTCATGATCCTGGAGACCCGGGATCGAGCCCCACATTGGGCTTTCTGCGCGGCGGGAAGCCTTCTTCTCCCCCTCTGGGTCCCTCTGCTTGTGTTCCCTCTCTAGCTGTGTTTCTCTCTGTCAAATAAATAAATAAATAAAATCTTTAAAAAAAAAAAAAACGCTTCATTTTGGTATCCGCCAACTATGTATTTTTTTTCCATTCTTTTACCTTCAGCAATTTTGTATCCTCATATTTTGGATCTATCCCCTGGACAGATTTTTCCCTTATTATTTCCTTTGTCAGTCTTTGTTTTTGAACAACTAGCATCCAATCATATTGACTCAGATCACTGATATGTTTGGATTCAATTCTACCATCTTACCTTGTGCTTTTAATTTGTCTTGTTTTGGCTCAGGAGTATTTTTTCCTTCTCTTTTATATTGATCAATATTTTTCCCACCTTCACCCTCATTCTTTCAATGCCTTGTTTGGGATACCTATTTCTTTCTATTTCTTTCCTTTCAGTTGTTCCTCTTTAGTTGCTGCATTTCATTCTAATTGACTAGAAATTTAAAAATCTGTATTTTACTCCATGTGTTAGATTAATCAATATTTTTTCCTTTTCCAGATTAATACAATGAACTTTAAGTGTTTACCTATGAATGTCCATCTCCAGACTTAAATGCAATTGCATTCCAGGCTTTGTTTATAATTTGATTTTTCTAACCTGAAAGAGATTGCATATTTTTGTTATCATTTCATACTATCAATATTTGATTAGATTTTCCTCCATGTTTATTTGCTCACTATTTTTTGTGTGTGTGTGCTTTTCTAACATGAGTATGTTCTTCTGGAAATGTACAACTTAGAAGTTCCTTTAGCGTCTATCTGTTGGTGCTGAATTCTCTTGTTTCTGTTTTTCTAAAAATATATTTTCACTCATTTTTCAATGTTAAGTTTGCAGGATATAATTGTAAGTTACAAGTCCTCTTAGCTTTTAGAAAATATGATTCATTATCTTCTCTCTTTAATTGTTGCTATTAAAAACTTAGAATAAATCTAATCTTTATCCCTTCGTTGTTGAATTTTATTTTCTCTCTGGCTACCGATAAGATCTCTTTGTCTCAAGTAGTTTATAGTTTCACTATGCTCTATTTAAAGGTGAATAATTTTCCTCCTCCTCTCTCATGCCTCCTCCTCCTTCTCCTTTATCTTCTCCTCCTTTTCCTCCTTCTTTTTTGTCTTTGTTTCCTGAAACTTCCAAATCTTCCATAATTTCTGGGAAGTGTTTTAACTACTTTAATCTTCAATATTGTTTCTTTAACATTTTCTATATTTTCTCCATCTTCAAGTTAATAGGCATGTGTTAGGACTTATTTATCCTTCCTTTTTAACTTCTGTTAAGTTTTTTATCTCATGTTCTCTCTGCTCTGCCATCCAGATAATTTCTTTAGATATCTCTTCTTTTTCCTCAAATACCTTTTTAAATATGTCCACCTCAGTTTTCCAGTTTGCTGAATCCATTTTTTTTTGAAAATTTTATTTATTTGACAGAGAGGGAACACAGCAAGAGAGGGAACACAAGCATGGGGAGTGGGAGAAGGAGAAGCAGGCTTCTCGCCAATTCCCACCAAGCAGGGAGCCTGACTGGGGCTAGAACCCAGGACCCTGGGATCATGATCTGAGCTGAAGGCAGATGCTTAAGGACTCAGCCACTCAGGCACCCTTGCAGAATCCATTTATTAAAAAGACTTCCGATTATTATGTTTTACATTTCCATAAGTTCAATTTAGTTCTCTTTCAAATTTAACTGACCTATTTTGATAGTCACTTGTGTCTTTGTCAAACTTTCAACCCCACTGTTTTTGGTTTATTTCTAGAGATTGAAGACATTTACTTTTAAATTTTCTATAATAATATTATTATGTAGAATCTACACACTTGATTCTGCATTAAATTTTTTTCATAGTAGATTATTTCTCTGTATGTTTTTAAAATTTTTTTTAAGATTTTATTCATTTATTTGAGGAAGAGACAGAGAGAGAGAGAGAGAGAGAGCAGCAGCAGACTCCCTGCTGAGCAGAGAGCCAGATGTGGGACTCAACCTCAGGACCCTGGGTTAAAAACTTGAGCTGAAGGCAGCTGTTTAACTAACTCAGCCACCCAGGCACCTTTCTTTATTGTTTAACTCCATGTTCTTTAGAGATTTTTCTGTGAGAACACTTACAGTTGTATCTTTTATATTTCTTTTTCCCATAGAGACATTTTGTATTTACTTTAGTTAAACACTTTGGACGCCAATTTCCCAAGACCACTTTATATTATATTTTAGTTGTGGAATTTTTAGAGCCACACAGTTGGTATAAATGTCTTGATACCCATTGAAGGAGGGGCCATGATTAGGAATTCTTAAAGAGACAAGTAATTTTTGTTATTTTACCTCTTTCCACTGACTGGCAGATTAAGAAAGCTGGGTTTCTTTCTAGTTTTCTCTCATTGAAAGTAAAGCTCTAAATCATCTCAGTTTTATATGAGGATAGTGTGTGAAGGTCTTTAAAAAAGAAAGATTCTTTTTACTTATTTGAGAGAGAGAGAAAGAGAGAGAAAGAGAGAGAAGAAGAGAGAGGGGGAAGGACAGAGGGAGAAGCAGACTCCCTGAAGAGGAGGGAGCCGGGCTTGGGGCTGGATCCCAGGACCCTGAGATCATGACCTGAGCTGAAGGCAGCTGCTTAGCCAACTGAGCCATCCAGGCGCCCCAGTGTGTGGAGGTCTTGCTAGCACACAAGAGCACTCCAAGAACGCTTGGAGATAGTCTGTACCTATCTTCAAATGAAGGAATGAATGCTGCTCAAAAAGATTTTTTTCCTATATTAAATTTACCACTTCAATAGCATTTATTGTGTTTTTCAGAAGTATCAGTTCCTTTCACTTTATTAGGGTCAGAAGGGAGCCCAAAATGAGCAATATTTTGTAAAAAGGGACTTTGTCTGAAACCTTAACTGCAGAAGTCTGCCATGTGCAATTAAACATTTCAGCTTTTCTCAGTAATCCTCTCCTATAGACCCAGAAGTTCTATATATAGAGCTTTTTTCTTAAAGCTGTGTCTTAAGATGGAATCAGTCCAAGCATATTAGACTTTGTGAACCTTTCTGCAATGGTGACACTGGCTATACAGAAATTCCTTTCCACCACTACTGCCTACCTCTCTCCATCTCTGTGTGGCAACTTTCTCTAGAAAGAGGTGGTTATTACCATAATAGAATGAGCTTCAGTACCCTCAAGGGAATAAACCTTTTCGTATCCACACTGCATGGTATAATTCATCTAACTAAATGCTTTAGGTGACTTTTATCTTTGAAAGTTGAATCCAATATTTCTGAAATGGATAGATGATTCTTATATGCCTAGGGTCTCTTCACATGTATTATAAATGGCTCTAAGGAAATACAAAGTTCACCGTACTATCTCCTTGCCATACCTCTGCCTTCAGTTCAGAAAATGGCAAATTTCTTCAGCTCAAAGAACACCAGAATTCAGCTGAGGTAAAATGCCTCATATCATTCCATCAGTAAAAGAAGTGCAGTATCCTGAATGAAGTAAAATTCAGGTAACTGTCAGTGGTTCATATTATCTTTCACAGCATCTGTAAGATTACTTCAGTTGGGAAAAGAAGAGGCAGATACTTGTAAAGTTTCTTACGAACACCAGAAGTTTTCCTAAGGGAACTTTCAACCTGGCTGTTGGTTTGACCCTTCAGAGAGAGATCATCTTCTAAAAGAACCATAGTTCTTTGCCATAGAAACTTCAGTCCTACTGGTGCTGAAAAGCAGTCAGCCCTGGACCTCTCTCACCAGGTCTGAAACCTCACCATCTGCATACTAAAGGATTTGATGCTAACTGCCCTATTCTGCACATTCTCTCTTTTAAATGAATTTAAAAGTGCAACTGCTTTGAGAACAGGAAAATTGCTATTTGGTTTCTTCATTTTGTGTTTGTTTTTTTCAATAACAAGAGAAACGCATAAAAAGGAAAATGGCCATTGTTTGTGGTTTTTTCCCCTCTCTTCCATGACAACTACTTTGTTGGAAAACTTGACTGACAAAACTCCTAGCTGACTATTACCAACATCCCATACTAACACGGAAGACAGGCAAGAAAAAGTCCAGCAAAAGTTGGGCAATTTCCATCAAATGTATACTGATCTTTTTCTGTAATACTAAGATTTCTCCTAAATATTCAAGATAAGCCCCTTAACTCTATTTTGTAATTCTGTAAATGTATGATATATGATCTTTAGATGCCTTACTATGAAATTACATCTGTTCCTGTTACATAGTGCTTGCTGGGAAAGCCTCCAGAGTTGCATTCTGTGACCCTGTGCCATAGTATTAATTTGTGTAAGTTTCTTAGAAGTTAGCATACTGATTATATCAGTTATGTACATGCCTTCTATCTATTTTTGTGTTTGATAGTCTGTTGCTACTCAAAATTAAAAAACTATTATTGGTATTGTTTTGGTTCTTCATTCTACTATATAAATTCTTTGCCAATTTCTTCTAGTAATCATTACTTATCAGCATTTTTATAATACTGGTAAAGATAATTTTCAAAATAATAATAAATACAATGATAAACTTAAAACAATTTAGTACTTGTCAAAGCATTTTCACATATCCTATTCACAACAATATTGTTAAATAAGAAGAGAGGCCTTTGTATAGAAGATAAACACAGACGTCTATCTACATGTCAGCTGACCTGTCTGAAATCACACAATTTATAATTTTTTATACATGTTACTCACAAATTTTTAGAAGAAATTCTATTTCAGAGAGTGCAAAATTACCATCAGATTTATTTCCAAATACCAAATTAAAATATCTAAGTACCTAGATATCTAATTACTTGAAGTAGATATCTAATTACCTAAAGTTGTACATTAGAAAGTACAGGATTTTCCAGAGACATATTTTATCAGTTATTAAATTCTAATATTAACCAAGTTAATATCACCAAGACATGTAAAATATAAGTAAGTATGAGAAACAGAGACTAAGAGTCGCAGAAAACTGACAGTCTCTGGTAATAACCAGTTGCTCTTTCCTTTCGGGGCAAAGAAAAAAGGTTTAGTTCTAAAACTGGTCTGTAATACTTGGAACTCAGAAATGTAGAAGAGCACACCCTGCTTTCAGTTAGATGACACTAAACAAGCGAGACTAAGACAGATAACAGATATAGGCAGCCTAGAGTGAATATTACCCTGAATTACCAAAAATGTTTCCCGAGAAGTACAATTTGTTGAATTTATATTTAAGTACTTAAATAATATCTACAATAAAGCCTGAGGATGGTCAATTTCAATGTTTAAATGGGTATAATCTATATTTTCAATTGGTGCACATTTTCTGATCCTTAAATTCAGAGGACTCTTTTCATGAAGACAAAGAATAGAATTAAGTTAGTCTGCGGAATTGTTATGATAGAATTAGTGTAATTATAGCTCTCAAATCCATGCTCGAGATCTTATTTTGAAATAAATTAAAATTATATAACTTTATATTGTCATGTCCATTCCCAGCAAGACAAACTAAAAAGGACAATTTTTTAAAAAATATTATCCTTATTAATGGGATGCTTCCTCACATCTAGTTGTGTCCCTTTACCTGTCTTTAATGAGCAGAGTCAACAAAAATTTCATCCAGATGAAAATACAGACTTATAGAAAATGTGGTCAACATTTACAATACAGAGATCAATTTTCAATAAAATTCCCTAGATCTTTTTGGCTCATTTGTACTCTAGCCTCTCAGTTCTGCTTATCTTTTAAGTAGACAGGGCTATTGAGAAGGCTCCCGCAGGGCTATACATCCACCTACAGCCAAGCTCACCTTCCCTGGGTGGCAGAGCTGCCTTTAGCTAAAAGCAATAAAGAGCACAGTTAGTTCTATGCTCCTAGAATATTGTGAGGCAAAGAAAAGAGGATCAGCAAGGGGCTGGCATTCTAGTCCTTATAGTAGTTTCTCTGTTGTCTTATTTCATTTTGTTTCATTTCACTGATAGTTACTTAACTGTTCTTATTAATAAAACTTTTGAGGAAAATATCAAATATAAATATATCTCTGAATACAATTTCCCTTTAATGGTAGGATCAATCTGGGTACAGAGACTAGTCGTTTACATATATTTATTTTAAATCCTCCTGCATGTATCAGAATCACACCAGTGGATTCTCAGTCAATACTTGATGAAAAAAGAAATAAACTTATATGAGCTGAAAGAAAGAGTGCATGATTCACCTCTAGAATTAGGGGCAAACTGACTAACATGTTATAAGGTAGGATATATCCCACCATTAGAAAACCTCACTGAAAAACCCCTCTAGCCAATCTGTGGAGGAGGACTGACTGATGGAAGAAGAAATCTATTATCAGACTCACTCTGGGAGAATAATGTGAACAAGACCACTGCAATGGTGGATTTCCTAACAGGTTAAAGCTGAGAGCTGCTGAAGAGACTTCGGGATAAAGTATGGATCATAGAATTTTAGTTTTCAGTGCTAGATTTCATGAGCTTAAGCAGCTGATTCTCTTACTGGACTAAAGAGGATCCATACCCTTGCAGGAACATGGAAGACAGGCCAGACGCTCAAATGGCAGGTCTTATGAAAGGAAGGTCTGGGCCAGTGTTGTATTGTTGGTGTTAGATGGCAGTGGTACAGGTTTAATAAATCAGTGGTTCCTGAAAAGGCTATGATGAACACTCGAAGACCTTTTGAGAGTTAAAGATCACCTTGAAAGTCTCATCAGCATACTGCAGAATGGGGGCAAAACCTGTCTACTTCTTTCTCACTGCATTGGGAAGAGAGATATTCGGGCTATGTTAATTTATTCACAGATGATATAGGTAGGTAAGTGAAAGATATAAAAATAGATATACATACAGATGAATACAAATGAGAAGAGTGGAGAATACAGAGGAAAAGGAGGGTGGTCAGTAAGAAAACAAGAAAGGTGCTAAAATTAAAAAAAAAAATTGTGAAAGGAAGACACAGAATTATACCAAAGCTCAGGGCTAATTTCTGCTGACATATGATTATGCAGTTTGATACCTCATCTTACTTCAGGTTGTGAATTAGTCAATTACAATCAATTTCTTATATTTAGGTTGCAAACATGGCTGATAATCAAGAGCTAGATTTTCTTAAAAGCAACTGAAGCTACATAATCCACTTGCTCAAACACATTAATTTATCTCCTCTTGAAAAGTAGCAGAATTCACTTTGTGAAATCGGGGTTTAAAGGAGTTCAAGTTTTGATAGAGAAAATTAAGAATAAAAACTGATTCAAGTGAAAAATTAAACAGGATCTCAAATAACAAATGCATGTATTAGCACATACTCTGTTTAATTTCAAAGAAACAAGCTAATAATGTAACTAGGTAAATAAATATGAAAAAATCTGCAATACTCATTCACTATAAAAGAATCATGGGATAAATATATTTTTTAGTCAGACCACTAACTACTATTTCTATAGGGACTATTGAAGATAAATTATTATATGCATTCAGAAACCATTAAAATTCAATAGTGAAATAATTAGAAACATTAGAATATCACTAAATAATATATTACTTGTGTAAGCAAATTGAAATTTATGTATAATAAATTAGATAATAAAAGGAAAATGTACAGCTTCCTAGGGAGGAACAAAAGGAAGGTTTTTATGGGTGTGAAATTAACATTTCACTGGGAAATATTTTAGGAAAATAGTTCAGGGAAACAGTAATGTTTACAATGAAGTGATTAGGTATGATTTCCTTAACAAAGAAAAATGTCAAAAGCACAAAATGAAGGAGTTACTTCACATTGAAAGATAAAGCTCAGTGTCAAAAAGTATATAAATGATGAGAGGCTATAGATTTTTTTTTTTAGAGTATAAAATTCTCTCATGCCAAATTTTTTTTCCTTTTTTGTTTTTTAATTTCTGAAACATATACTCTTCATTTATCAACAGGACCACGAGGCCTTCAGGTAATTGAATAAATTAGTATAAAATTGAAATCCATAAATATTATACCAATGTATTCTACTTCCTATTATGACACTCTGAATAGGGAAAAGACATAGACATACACACACACTTTCCCTTCAAAAAATAATCAACAAAAATCAGTAACTTAGATTTGGAGTTCATATTTGGAAGAATTTCTAAATGCTGCCTGATGGAAGATAAAGAAACTAAAAATGTCAAGGACGTAACCTTTTACATGCTTGGGGAAACAGAGCAAGGACCATGACTCAAAAAGCGCAGTAATTGTGTAATGTATTTCTTCCTGCCCAGGAGAACAGAAGTAGTTATCAGTACAATAAACTCTGAATTTTTTCATCTTGAATCTTTTCATGTAACAAGAGTGATGCCCTTGCCTGGGGCAGGGAGGGGGAAGGGAGCTTGTGGGATGAATGAAATATTTTATACTTCAAATACTACAACTAAAAAAAAAAAAAAAAAAAAGGAAGATTTCCTTACAGTACAAGAAACCGGGTTCTACTACCTTTTATATCTTAAAGTTAGTCCAAGCATGCACATTCAGAATTTGTTGCCAATGTGCCCCGATTCATCTTGCCATTATTGAAAGTCTCTGACTTTTAATTTCCTACCTGCCCTTTCAGAGATACATACCTATTGATTAATTTGGTGTATGTTTATTGAATGCATTTTACATGCTGAGCAAAAATGGTGAAAACAAACCTGCTTCCTGAATTCACTGAGCTTAAATTTTCATCACCAGGAATCCCGTTCTTTTTTAATGACACCCTTAAAGGTTATTGTATTTTACTTTATTCATATTTTATTTTATTATTTTTTGCCTCAAGTATCATCTTCTAAGTCTTCCTAAAACCATCTCTTTTTTTAAAGCTTTCCTCAATATGTACTGTTTTGTTTTGAACATTTTAACTAACCACTAATGAACATTTAGTTCACTTGCCTTTTTGTGCAATAAAATTTTAAATTAAATTTGGGTCGGAGGATGGTCAAATCCTTTCCAGCTCTATTCTCCAGATCAGAAAACATAAAATAACTGGGAGATAAAAATAAATAAGAATTTTATATAAAGTAATACCTTTCATTATAATACTCGCTCATCCTTCTTGCAGTTATACCAAAATTGAGGAGACCTCTTACACTTTCTTAGTAAATGGAGTTTACAAATGGTCTTTCCTAATTATGAATACCAGCAGGATACCAGTCTTATGAGGTGGTCAGGATAAGAAGCTGTGACTGAGAGAGGCTCTGTAGGCAAAGAGTGCCTTGGGGAAAGGTCTGTTTTGTAATCACAGCTTGGATCTTGGGTATAGGAGCTAAGGTCAGGACACCCCAAGTGGGCTACTTTCGCATAAAAATTATTTTGAGCTGAATGCAATTGAGACCCTTTTGCCTCTTCCTTACCTACACAGAAGAATCTAATTTGAGGGTTTTCCCCAGAATAAAGGTTATTACCAGAGATAAATATTATGAGTGACCCATCTGTGTGGCAATAAAATTACCAAACACCTGCTCTTCTTATTGTCCTCTGAACTATATTCTTTCCCTTTGAAGACCCAGACCCTTGCACCCTTGGCCTTAGTTCTGCGTAACATACATACCTCAGTTTGCCTGTCTTTGGAATTTGTCATGTCTCTGTGGATTCCCCATGTGTCCAAAATTAAAGCTGATTTTCTCCTGTTAATCTGTCTCATATCAATTTGATTCTTAGTCCAGCTAGAAGGACTGTGAAGAGCAGAGGAAATTCCTCCTCTCCAACACAGATATGGACTCTATAAACACAAAATCATCTCACTCAGAGCCTCAATGTACAGGGCTTTCCACACAACCATTTTTCTGGCCTAACACAATATCAGGTAATTGTTTCATTCATTGACATGGTTTTCGAATATAGCATGCTAGTTAACAGTTTGAGCTCACTCTGAAAATTCGAATCTTGTTCTACCACTTACCATATGGTTGGGGACAAAATGGTTTTTCTTTCTAAACTTTAGCTTCTTCTTCAGACAAATGGGAATAATGTCATCTACCTTAGAGAGATGTTGTGAGGATTAATGAGAAGATGCATGTAAATATCTAAATATAACTTCTAACTTGTAAGTAAGCCACTGGTACCTGTCAGCCCTTACCAGCAAAATGTGACTCAATTCCGTTGATTTTAGCAGGAAGTCATTTGTTTGGGGACATTTTACCTCCGGAATTCATTAAACTGGACTTATTCAAATTATTTATACAACAAATTTAACTATTTTACAATATACAAACTATCTAGCAGGTACAAAATTACTTCACTGCAAGAACAGTAACAGAGACCAGTATTCAAATGTTTAACTGCTCCTACCACCAGCCACTGGCTGACCTATAGTAAAGCTTATATCTAAACCATAGTAGTAAGTGATGTGACAGATTATGAGCACATAGATCAATTATCTTGGGCACCTGGATGACTCAGTGGGTTAAAGCCTCTGCCTTCGGCTCAGGTTATGATCTCAGGGTCCTGGGATCGAGCCCCGCATCAGGCTCTCTGCTCAGCAGGGAGCCTGCTTCCTCCCCTCTCTCTGCCTGCCTCTCTGCCTACTTGTGATTTCTTTCTCTGTGAAATAAAGAAATAAAATCTTTTATAATAAATAAATAAATAAATAACCAATCAATCTTGGGTATTGGTCAATTCATTAAAAAGTTAAACCCATGACAAAAATTTCTCTGAGTAAGAGACAACAGAACAGGTGTAAGGGTCAGGAATCAAGCTATTTCATGCAAAAAGTCCTAATATGTGAATATGGACAAAGAACACTGGTCTTATTTGCCTTGCAAGACCTGAAGCTACTTCTGTCTAAGTGAATCATCCAGTCGGGGTCATGGGGTTCCTTCCAGATCAATCTGGTTGAGGTCTGTGATGAATTGTTGCCCTGGGCTCTAGAGTGCTGTTACTCTCAGACAGGTTGACTGACACAGGTCTTCCTCCTCTGATGTACCAACTCAAGTTTGGCACCTTTGAAGTGCTGTCTAGTAAAGGATATCCTCACAGGGATAGTGCCTTGCACCAGTTTAACTTATTACTACTTTCATGTTATTGCTCATAACCAGGATGCATGAGTCTCATCTTCTCCTTACTGACAGGAACAGTGTACTTGAGAGCAAACCCTGAGTATTATTTATCGTTTTCTTTTTCCAGTCTACTAGCCATTATGCAATTCTAATCAGAAACTCAATATTATTAAAAAAAAGAATTCTTAGGGCACCTGGGTGGCTCAGTTGCTTAAGCGACTGCCTTCGGCTCAGGTCATGATCCCGGAGACCCGGGATCGAATCCCACATCGGGCTCCCTGCTCGGCGGGAAGCCTGCTTCTCCCTCTCTCACTCCCCCTGCTTGTGTTCCCTCTCTGGCTGTGTTTCTCTCTGTCAAATAAATAAAAAATCTTAAAAAAAATTAAAAAAAAAAGAATTCTTTTTTATAATTCCAAAATTAATAACAGTATTTCACTAAGCCCTTTATAATAAGCTTTTATTACTACTCTTTGTTTACACACTGGCCATTTCTATTACTACTCATCATGTAAGTCACTTTTAATCTTATGCCCTTGGTTTGTGATTTTATTTCTATCTTTTTTTAGCATAGCCACCATATATTCAAAATGGTTTGTCTGAATTTTCTTGCCCATTCTACATCTCTTACTCTGTATTAAAAATAGATCAAATGTTACAAGTTTTCCACTTCCCTATCTCTGGTAAGGGCTTGGCATCAATTCTTTCTGTTTAATTTTGGACCTACTCTATCCTCCTCTTGATCTCTTGTCACTGAAGTCTCCTTTCTTCTTTTCATTGTCCTTTTACAGGCATTATTAGTTCCTCCATTAACCACAGGTTATTTCTCATGCCTTAAATGAGAATCTGAAGATAAAACAAAACAAAACAAAACAAAAAACCTATGGCCCTGTCTTTAATTCAAAGCACATACAATCAAATGGACACCACAACTTTTAAATAAATAATTACAAGTGGCATTCACTGTTATAAACAAGAAAGGTTTGCATGCCTTAGGAAAACAGTTGAGAAAGGGAAATGGGTTAGATAATTTGGGAACAGACTCTTGACATACAAATAAAAACTTAATAAGTAAGAAATCACAGGAACAAGAAGTGTAGCATTTGAAGTAGTAGGGGTAGCATGTCCAAAGGCACAAAAGTATAAGTAGAAAAGTTTCTACCTGTTTAGATCTACGTGTAGTTGAAGAACAGGAGAATGGAAATGAGGGTGGCAAAGGTAAATGGGGATCACATCATGAAGAGCTTCAGATGTGATGCTTATGAGATTTCTCCTGGGCACTCTGGTGTGTCACTGAGGATTTCAGACACTGAGGATATCTGCAGCATAAAAGTAATTACTGGGAAAGTAGGGAGAATGGATTAGAGGAGATTGAATCATGATTCAGAATAAGGGACAGTAATTATAATAATCCAGAAAGAAATAATAAGAGTCTGGACCAAAGCAGTGAGAATAGTAATAGAAAAAAAAAATGGTAAAATAGAAGTGATTTTTAAAGAAAGAGTATCAGTAAGGCTTAGTAACTATAATTGGGAGGAGTGAGAGGGTGAGGAAGGCAGTTCATAAAGAATCTTTGGATTCAAGCTTGGTCCATAGGGTGGATAATGGTGGCTTTAATTTAGATACATTTAATCCATTATACTATTGACAGAATGCTAAATATCACCATAAAATAACAATGTCTAGAACTTCGTTTATCTTACATAATGTAAATACAGTCCAAAACGAGAAGCCAAGGACTTATCTCCCATTTTCCCTTGCAGTGAGATCTTATCTTGCAACTCTATGATAAATTGAAAAAGAAAGAGAGAGAGCTTTGAGGTGGAAAGAACTCACTCTCTGTCACTTATCTAGCAAGAATCAGAGCTAGAAATCCAATCTCATTTTTGCCTAGGCTAGCATAGTTCTTTTAATTGAAGGGACTAAGTACAGTTGCACAGATTGTTCATTAAACAAAGGTGCCAGGATGGGTAGACAGGAGCTGAATTCCTGTCTATGTTCCACTGGCTAAGCCAGGCACACTGACCCAACCCCACATATAAAACTATAAAGAGATGCCCTTCCCTAATTGGAAAAATGGTCTTTCTGGAAACCAAACTGTTACCAGAGCTTCAGAACTTTTTAGAGTCTTCAATTGTTCAAATTTGCACAAAGTTACCAACCATCTAGGGTCTTGAGGTGGCCCTCTTTATGCATTGTATTTTAACAACTGTCTCTGTCTAGGTACGGGTTGATCTGTTTTGGCAAATAGTAAAGGGAAACTATCCCAAAGCTGGAAATAAGAGATGGAGTAGGAGTAATGCTGAATTCACATGTAAGCGTTTATATATAGTAAATTCAAATTTTCCTGCACTCAATTCTAAATGGAAGTTACCTCCACAAATTAGAACAGATAGGCAACTAGTAATAAAAACTATAGTTACTCTAGTGTGACTAAAGTTATTTACAACATATATTATATTATATACTAATATATATTGCTCCTTTGAGGCATGACTAATCTTAAACTAGAGCAAAAATCCACACCAAGGGCAAGGCTCTAGAGCACGTGCATACAGAATATGATTCAGATAAAATAAAAAATAAAATCCCTTTTCCTGATACAATACAGATTTTATTTCATATTGACTACAAATGTATGATGAAATCACTATATTCACTCTGACCTGCAATATTTTCCATAGGTATTTTTTGTCCTGGTAAATGATGAATTATAATCAGAAAAGTAATTTCTTCGATAATGATGCAAATACTTTATGTTTATTATAGAACTATAATCTCTAATTCCACACTGAATAAGAGATCATAATCATATGCAACATTATGCAAAAAATGATGAGGCTGACCTTTTTTGTATCATAATAGGCTGTTAGTCACCAACTTTAGAAGAATGTACATTTTCTTTTCAGTTGTGACACACTTCTATGCTTCTCTGAAGTTTCATAACTATTAAATATTGATCTACATACTTAAATATATACATGCAATAGTCAAATAACTGGATACAGAAATATATTTAGAAAGCTCACTCTAGATTTATGTTAATTAAAATTATCCTTATTTTCTTTCCTAATAATACTATTCATGCTAGAATCTCCATATGGGCAATTACCACTGGACATCATACTATTTCTGCAGGGGACAAGAAGGGCTAAGGAGACTATTCCTTAAAAAGACAGTCTCTTCAATGAACGGTGCTGGGAAAATTGGACAGCTACATATAGAAGAATGAAACTAGACCATTCTCTTAATACCACACACAAAGGCAAACTCGAAATGGATGAAAGACCTCAACGTGAGGCAGGAATCCATCAAAATCCTAGAGGAGAATATAGGCAGTAACCTCTCTGACATAGGCCACAGCAACTTCTTTCAAAACATGTCTCCCAAGGCAAAGGAGACAAAAGCGAAAATGAACTTCTGGGACTTCATCAAAATAAAAAGCTTCTGTACAGCAAAGGAAACAGTCAACAAAACAAAGAAGCAACCCACGGAATGGGAGAGGATATTTTCAAATGACACTGTAGACAAAGGGCTATATCCAAGATCTATAAAGAACTACTCAAACTCAACATCCAAAAAGAAGATGAACACATCGAAAAATGGGCAGAAGACATGAAGAGGCATTTCTCCATAGAAGATATACAAATGCTAACAGACGCATGAAAAAATGTTCAATATCACTAGCTATCAGGGAAATTCAAAGCAAAACCACACTGAGATACCACCTTACACCAGTCAAAATGGCCAAAATTAACAAGACAGGAAACAACAAGTGTTGGAGAGGCTGTGAGAGAAAGGGGAACCCTCTTACACTGTTGGTAGGAATGCAAGTTGATGTAACTGCTTTGGAAAACAGTGTGAACATTCCTTAAAAAATTAAAAATAGAGCTACCCTATGACCCTGCAATTGCACTACTGGTTATTTAACCCAAAGATACAGATGTAGTGAAAAGAAGGGCCATATGTACCCCAATGTTCATTGCAGCAATGGCCACAATCGCCAAACTGTGGAAAGAGCCAAGGTGCTCTTCAACAGATGAATGGATAAAGAAGATGTGGTCCATATATACAATGGAATACTACACCTCCATCAGAAAGGATGAATATCCAACTTTTGTAGCAGCATGGACTGGATTGGGGGATATTATGCTGAGTGAAATAAGCCAAGTAGAGAAAGTCAAGTATCACATGGTTTCACTTACTTGTGGTGCATAAGGGGTAATATAGAGAAAAAAATAATTTTGTTCAATAGGAGAAGGAAAGGAAATGGGAAGTAGGGTAATTTGGGGAGAGAAATGAAACGTGAGAGACTTTGGACTCAGAAACAAACTAAGTGTCTTGGAGGGGAGGGAGTGGGGGCATGGGAGAGCCTGGTGGTGGATATCAGGGCACATACTACATGGAGCACTGGGTGTGGGACATAAACAATGAATCTTGGAACACTGAAAAAATAAAACAATTTAAAAATTATATATTTAAAAAAAAAAAGAAGCCCTTTTCTGCCTGAATATGAGAGGCCCTGTAACTTGCTTTGGCTAACAGATTGCAAACCAATGTGATGTAAGTGGAAACTTTAAAATGCACTTGTGTGCTTTGGTTGACTTCTGCATGCCTACCATTTTCCATGAGATGACCACTCCATGAAAGATAAGATAAACATAAAGTAAATATGAATTCAAGTAATAGCTTGTGGTCAAGCCCAGGCAACCTATACAAAAAGAGGAACCACCCAGCTGGACCCAATCTAGACCTGTATCCCAGTCCATTGCAGACATGTGAGCAAAGAACAGAATCTTGTTTTAAGCTTTTGAGTTTGTCAGTATTTGTTATGCAGCATGAGTTTGACAATAACTGATTGATGCAGTAGCCATATAACCTTAAACACCAGATTTAATTTCTCTGGATCTCACTTTCTTCATTTGTACAAAAGAAAAAATGTTGGCACATGATGATAATGCCTAAGTTCAACAGTTGTTGTGAAAATCAAATAAGATAACATAGGTAAAATCACCAGCATACGCCCTTAACTATCTTATTTCACATAAGCAGTTTAACAGGGAGGTTGCCCCTGGCTCTGCTCCATGTTAACACTACTGTGCATCATACCTCTCTCTTAATAAGTCTTGAGACAAAACCCAACATCATCAGGGTGGATAAGTAAAAACTTCTCTCACTTTAAGGTATCGTTCTCAAAGTAAAGAAATTTTCATGATATTTTCCTATCTATTTATACAGTTGACTTACTCTCTGAGATGCACTGTTTTAAAATACTTAAAATGATTTTTTTAAAAAAAATTTATGATGTCATATTATTTATTGCTTTTTACAATTACCTCTAGAAAAATCCTACATGTTAATGTCTGATATGCCTGTTATTTAATCTTAACTCTAGCATACATCTTGAATGTTCATTAAAGTACATTTAAAAGATACTTGCAATTGTGACTTCTAATTCTGATGCTTGAGGATAAAACTTAAGAATTTAGGAAAGATAAGAAATGAGGGGCAGGCTATCCAAGAGATTCATTTAAGTCTTATTTTGTTAAAGTATAATGAAGGAATCTGCTTTTGTTCAAAAAAATTTTTAAATAATTATTTAATTTTGCAAGTATAAAAGAAAAAATTTTAAATACCTTTAAAAAATTTAGTATGGAAGAATAAATATATCTTTAATAATAAATTCCCTGAAGAATATAAATATTACATTTTGTAACATTCAGACTATTAAAGAATTTTTTCTGTTGTGTTGCTTTTGTTTCCCTTAATTTGTTGTTCAGATATCCCATCATAGGTATTGCTATATAGCCTATGAAGAAAGAGAACCTATTCCTGATTCCTAAATAAACTATGAGCAATACATGTTACTAAACTTATAATTTTATGGTCTTCATAAAGGTAAATTAAACTTTTACATTAGCAACAACAACAAACAGTGGTTCAGAGCACTAGCTCTAAGCATTAGGCATCTCTGTCCCTCATAAGTTCTGCTCCCTTGGAAAGTTATCTAGCTAAGAAATAAGTACCTTTGTTCCCATATCTCTAAAATGGAGATAGTAATAGTCTCTTTCTTATTTGAATGTGAGGTTAAATGAATTGATATATGTAAAGTAATTAGAATAGAGCCTGGCAATTTGAATTAGTAGATCCTATTATTACAAGAAATCTCACAAAAGGAACATTATTACTTATATTACATATAATAGAACTCTGTTGTTCCAAGTAACCATCTCTGGCTTTCAGATTCATCTACAATGACAATCCCCACAATATTTCTATTTTAACGTCATACCCATTGTGAATCTAAGATTTGGCAAGACCTATGCTTTGTCCCTCACACCTAGAAGTAACTTTCAATTGTTGTATAATTATAAAGACCTTTCTAGTCTTTTTTTGTCAACAGGATAGAGATCAAATAGCCCACAGAGATGATTTGATCCTCTACTATTCTCAATCAACTTGCAATTCTCTCCTTACTACTCAAGTCTGTTTCTCAACCTCACAAATGTTCTTTCCGTTTCTCAAAGGCACAGTATGTCCTAACCTCATAGGGCTTGGCTTGACAAAGTACTCCACAATTCCCCATCCAAACC
>PITA01001381.1:0-86101 GCA_004023965.1 Spilogale gracilis
AAAAAACATGTGTTTAGTAAGTTGCCTCACAGCGGTGCCCGGCCCTGCCTCCCCCCCCAGGTACCCACTAAGGGGTGTTAGGAAAGCTGGTGCACAGCGGGGACCCTCAGGGGAGCACCAGGCAGCGAGGCAACCACGTCGCCGCCTTCCGGCCTAGCCGATCCCAAGTGGGGTTGCCAGATGAAACACAAAGTTTCACTTGACTTTGAACTTCAGTTAAATTCCAATTTCGGTAACAACGAATAATAAATATTATCAGCGAATTTTACACTAGTATCTCATTTTAATTTTAATTAGTATCTCATACTAAGAGTTCATTCCTGCTCATTTGAAATTCGAATTTAAATCCGGGGTCTTGGTGCTGGCTCTGGGCTGCTAAATATGACTGCTGTCCTTGCGGGTGGGGCTTCTCGCCCCTCGCTGTCACTCCAGGAGAGATCTGGAGGTGGGCTGGATGCTGCAGGTCTCGCGAGAACAGGAGCCGCTGGACCGGGCCGGAAGTATGTTGGGCGCGGCTGGGCGGGGCCGGAAGTGTGCTGGGATGCGGGCTGGGCGGGGCCGAGGAGTAGAGAGGTGGGGAGCAAAAGTGGTGTGTGTGCAGAAGTGCTGCCGCGCAGCAGGACCAAGGTCCCTCATTGGGGGCCGAGTCAGAGTCCAAGGCATGAGAAGAGCAGGACGCCTCCATTTGATTCGAAGTGTACGCTGATGGGATTAGATCCAGAAGCTACGTAAAGGAACAAAACCGTTCCACCTAATCGTTCAAGTTATACAAGTTTGGGGGTTTGTGTCCTCTCACCCCGCAAAATATAGTTCGGACTTCATGGCGAAGGCAAGAAGAGAAGGCAGCCATGAAGTGACCTGCAGCCCCACTGCTTAGAGGCGGAAGTGAGTGACGCCCAGGATTTAAATACCTCCTTAATAGTAATCCCTCTCTCGTCCAAAAGGGAGCACCTCCAGTTCCAGTACATTGTGTTGAAGTAAAACAAAATAATTTTTTTAGTTTTTTTTTTTTTTAATGAAAATGAGAACTATTAGGGTTAAATAAGGGGATTTAACCATGTTCTTTGGCTGACTGGAAAAGGAATAATACACTACGGAGTGAAAGGTATTTTACAATGTTTCCTTAGGTACGGAAGTAGCGAACTGAGGGATGGGCCACCGTGTCACCACCACACTCCCCAGTCCACTGTTACTGGCTCCTGGAAAGTCAGTCCACTTTAATCTCTGATACATTGCGTTCATCCTGTTTTAAATCTTTTTGGAACTGCAGTCACAGTTGTTGTCCTAAATACTGCTAAAATATACCCACTGTTTGGTGGGCGCCTGGGTGGCTCAGTGGGTTGAGGCCTCTGCTTTCGGCTCAGGTCATGATCTCAGGATCCTGGGATCAAGGCTGCATTGAGCTCTCTGCTCAGCAGGGAGCCTGCTTCCTCTGCTTCCTCTGCTCTCTCTGCCCGCCTCTCTGTCTACTTGTGATCTCTGTCAAATAAGTAAAATCTTAAAAAAAAGAAAATAGGTATAAGGACATATTTTTATGTCATTCATATTTGTCTAGCCTGGTTTCTAAGATTTTGACTTAAAATTGTTTTATGCAATATACAGACAGAAGAATTAGACATATATACCAGCACAATGAGTAATTATGAAGCAAATACTTGTATAAATGATAAGGGAAAAACTGTAAGATGGCCGACCAAAGCAGCAAGAGAATTCCAGTCCCTGTCTCAAAGCCCTTCCAGGTTCTTCTTCTCTACCCTGTTTCTCATGTGTGCCAAAAGTACCAAGTATGCAGAAATAGAAGGGTATAAATTACCCTCCCTGCTTGTGCTCAGGGCTCAGACCTTTGGAGAACAGTCTCCTCTGAGCCTGTCAGTGTTAAATAAACCTATCCTCCAAAGTCCCTGAGTGCCGCTTGGTTCTTCCGCCAAGATCCAGTCCAAGTCCCATAACATTAATACCATCAAATTAAAAAAATAGAATATTGTTATTGGGGAAAAGAATAAAAGGAATCTTATTCAAAAGTGAGTCAGCAGTTGGGGGGGAGCTGGGGTGCGCCTGCCTCAGTTTGGTAGATGGGCGACTCTTGATCTCAGGGTCATGTGCTGAGCCCCACATTGGGCAAGGAGTCTACTTAAAAAAAAATTGAGCCTGGAAGACATGAAGGGAGAGAGCTCCTGCACTACCACTCCCTACAGCCTACATAGTTCTGCAGGAAGAAGGGATATTTCCTTATTGCCCAGAAGGGCAAGCTGTGCTTGCCTGCAGCCAATGAGACGCAACCAGCACTTGCAACTCTCCTTTTCCTCCAATGACCTTTTGTTCAAACTAATCCCTCCCCAAATCCTTGTCCTGTAAATGGATATTCTCCTCCTTTGTTCTCTGGACTTGCCTATTGTTCACCATAGTTTGCAAGTCCTGAGTTGCCATTCTTTGCTATTCTTGAATAAACTCACTTGCTGCTCTGTAACCTGCATTGTTAAATTTTGAAGGTTGACTAGGAACCCCCCAAGTGTCCCTTCTCATTAAAACTCTCTCTTCTTTATAGAAGTAACCACTCTCCTCTAACTTTGGTGTAATAATTACCACCTGTATGTGCAGCTCTATTTTTAAATTTTGTCTTTTAAAAATGTGACATAAACAGAATCAAACTAAATGTATTTTTTTTTTTTTTTTTTTTGGTTTCACTTCTGTTAATTAAATGAGGCCATTTAGATGGAGGTGGCTCTAATGCCTTGGTAGCTTATGTAAGCAAACTGGACCTAGGTCAGAATCAATGCATGGGAACTGAGAAAATGAAACTTAAGAACAACCAATCACAGCCAACCAGACTTTCCCAAATAAGGCTATTTTGTAAGCTATCGCCAAATAATTTCCTTGCTTGTCTTCTTAGTCTTCTCTATAAAAACCCTGTTTCTATCTCCTGCAGGTAGAGCAGACTTAGCTGCTACTTTTGGTCTGGAGCTGCCTGATTCCAGTTGGTGTATGCTGAAATAAATTCTTGAAAAATTTTAACGTGCCTCGGTTTATGTTTTAACGCTTCTTTTACCCAATAATATATATGTGAATTTCATCCATGCTGTTCCATGCTGCAGTAATTTATTGATTCTCAATCCTGTATATTCCACTGAATGGAAACTACAGTGTTTTTATCCATACTATTGTTGTCTGTGTGAGTTGTTTCCAGTTTTTGCTTATAATAATGAAACTATCGATATATTTAGCCACATCTTTTTTGTGCCTCTATATGCCTTTTTTGTTGGGTGTATAACTAGAATGGAAATGCATGGTCAAAGAATATATGCATGTTAACCCTCAGTAGATATCCTAGTTTGGGAAAGTTTATGAGTATTCCAATTACTTCATTACTCACCAATACTTGATATTGTCATTATTTTAAAATTTAACCTTTCTAGTGGTCATGTAGAAATATTTCCTGATGATTTAAATTTATGTTTTCCTGATTATTGTTGAAATAGAGTATTTTTTCATCATGTTGATAGACAATTTAGGTATTCTTATTTCTGAAGTAGTTGATCATGTCTTTTCCTCATTTTAAAAACTGAGTTGTTTATCTTTTTATATATTTTTGGGAATTTAAAAAATATATTTTCCATATTGATTCTTTTTCATTTACGTGTGGGACAAACCTATGTTTTATCTTTCTACTTTGGAGAGCTTTATAATGATAAACTTAAATCAAATACATACATATTACCTAAAATAAATAAAATAAAGGAAATAGAGGAAATGAATAGCTTGTTAAAATTATGAAAAATTATAGTTAACATTTTAATGTACTTGTAATTATTAAAGAAAACTACAAAAACTGGGCCTAGGTTGTGATCTAGGTTTCTTTTCTAGGTAAGTGCTATAAAACATTCAAGGAAAAGATAATTCTAACCATACACAATATTTTTACATGTATAAAAAAAGAACTCACACTTGATAACTCATTTCATTATAACCTTGATTCAAAAAAAAAAAAAAAAAACCCAAGACGACAAATTGTAAGCCAATGTCATCTAAGAACTTAATATATTTATATTTTAAAAAAACAGCCCACATAGAATAATAAAAAACCTAGCAAAGGCAATCTGACAATGTATTTTAAAATGTGTCTTAGCCAAGTTGAATTTATGTTAGGAAGGCGAGAATGTCTTCAATAATAACAGGAAGTTATTATTGTAATTCATTATATTAACATATAATCTTCAAAATATATTTAAAAGACACCAATGGGGCACCTGGGTGGCTCAGTCGGTTAAACATCTGCTGTCATCTCTGGTCATGATCCTGGGGTTCTGGGATGGAGCCCCAGGTTGGCCTCTCTGCTCAATGGGGCAAACTGCTTCTCCTCCCTCTGCTGCCCACCCCACCCCCGCCTTGTGTTCTCTCTCTCTCTCTCAAATAAATAAAATCTTAAAAAGATATAAATAAATTGAAAAAAAAACCAATAAAAAACAGTAAATTTGGTAAAATCCAACATCCATGTAAGAAAAAAAAGAGAAAGGGGCGCCTGGGTGGCTCAGTTGGCTAAGCAACTGCCTTCGGCTCAGGTCATGATCCTGGAGACCTGGGATCGAGTCCCACATCGGGCTCCCTGCTCGGCAGGAAGCCTGCTTCTCCCTCTCTCACTCCCCCTGCTTGTGTTCGCTCTCTGGCTGTGTTTCTCTCTGTCAAATAAATAAAATCTTTAAAAAAAAAAGAGAGAAAAAAAATCAAATCTTAGCAAACTAGGACTAGAAGGGAATTACTTTGTTTGATGGAGTGTCTAATAAAACTCTACAGCAAAATCCTTCCACAAGGTGAAATAATAAAATTTACCCTTAAAAATTCGGAAATGAGACGAGTACATCACCATCATTTAACATGGGAACCTCTATTCAGTGTTGTAATGCAACATTGTAATGCAGACCAGTAAGTTGTTAACAAAATAGCTACAGGGATTGGGAAAACAGAAAGAAAACCTGCAATTATTCACAGACAGTATGACTATTTACATAGTTAGGGAAAAAAAAATTCCCAAGGAATCTATAGATAAATGATGATAATTATTAAGAGTTCAGTGAGGTTTCTACATATAGGATGCGCAGACTAAAATTGTGTGCATTTCTATACACCAACAATTAGAAAAATAAACACTTAGAAAACAAAAAATTAGAAAACAAAATTTTGAAGTGAAATTTAAAATAGCAGTAGCAATAAAAAATAGAGAACTAGGAATAAACCTAACAGAAGATGTTAAAAAATTTTATGGAAAATCCTATAATTTTATAAAAGACATTTTAAAAAGACCCAAATACTACCCCCCCTCAAAGAAGAACTATACTGTGTGCACAGATCAGATGAATCTGTATAAAAGTGTTAGTATTTTTCAAATTAATTTAAAAGCTCAATGCAGTTTCAATTAAAACTCCTACAGGGATTTTCATAGAACTTCATAAGTTTGATTCTAAAATTTGTATAGGGGCGCCTGGGTGGCTCAGTCTTTATGAGTCTACCTTCGACTCAGGTCATGACCATGGGGTCCTGGGATGGAGCAGCATTTGGCTCCCTACTCATTAAGAAGCCGGCTTCTCCCTTTCCCACTCCCCCTGCTTGTGTTCCCTCTCTTGCTGTCTCTCCCTGTCAAATAAATAAATAAAATCTTTAAAAAATATATGAAATTTGTATAGAAGAAAGAGCCAAAATAACTAAGACCATTTTAAAGAAGATCAAGTTGGGGCAGGAATTCTCTCTACTAGGTATTAACATTTAATTAAAACATGCAAAATGTAAATTAAAGCAATGTGCACAAATTACCTAATTAAACAAGATAAACAGCCCAGAAGTGGACCCACCCATACTTAGAGATATAATATAAGAGAGCAATAGCCCTGAAGATTACTAGGAAAAAATGGAGTTATTGATTCACTTTTCCAGGAAAACATGCTATCCAATAAATTCAAATCCCTACCTTAATATCCTGTAAATTAAGAACCCAAATATGAAGAGCAAAATTTCAAAACTTTTTCAAGTACATACGTAAACAAGTCACACAAAAAAGAGCTATACATTTAACAAAACTTTCTTTCTCAGAAGACACTCTTAAAAATGGGAAAAAGCCACAAAATGGAGGGAGGAATTTTCAACACATTTGAACAAAAAAGGAGTTAATCCATATATGAAGAACTTTCAAAATCAATGAGAAAAATATAAACAACTCAGTTAAAAAATGGGCAAATCGTATGAATAGGCAATTTAAGGAAGAGAAAGTATGAAAGATCAATGAACGTTTGAAAAAATATTCAACCTCACCTGTCATCCAGAAATGAAAATTAAAGTCAAAGCATCACATGCCAGCCAGATTTGCAAAACCTGAAGCATTGATATACCAAGTATTTATAAGCATGTAGCCCATCAGCTGTACATATACACTGTCAATCTTCATAGAAATTACTACACCCACCTTGGAAAACATTTTAGTATTAAAGATCTACATGCCCTATTCAACTATTGGCAATTCTACTTCTATGTATACTACCCAGAAAAACACTTATACATGTAGTGCACAGATATAAACTGGATTATTTACAGAAGTATCATTTTAATATCAAAAAAACTGGAACTCCTTCACCCCCTGTGAATAAATAGATGCATTTTTTAGAGTCATCTGATGGAATTCGTATGTATGTATGTATGTGTTTTATTATCTTTTTCGAAGATTTTGTCTACTTATTTGAGAGAGAGAAAGAGAGAGAGAGAACAAGTCAGTGTGGGGCAAGAGGCAGAAGGAGAGGGAGAAGCAGACTCCCTGCTGAGCAGGGAGCTCTACATGGGGCAGGATCCCAGGACTCCAAGATCATGAAGACAGACACTTAACCAATTGAGCCACCCAGGTGCCCCATGTTTATTTATTTTTTAAAAGATTTTATTTATCTATTTGAGCACACATAGGAGGAGGAGCAGAGGGAGAGGCAAAAGCAGACTCCCCATGGAGCAGGGAGCCCAATGCGGGGCTTGATCCCAGGACCCTGAGATCTGAACTTAGCTGAAGGCAGATGCTTAACTGACTGAGCCACCCAGGCGCTCCCCCCCCCCCCCAATGGAATCTTATACAGCAGTTCAAATGAATGAACTACCATAGGGGTCAAGAAAGTATCACCTGCAGCCAGCTCTGGCCCATCATCTGTTTTTGTACAACCGAAGAACCAAGAATAGTTTATAAAGATGAACAGTTGCAATAGATAGGGAATATTAACTTTGATGTTAATCAAAAAGAATTTCAGTCTTATTATTAGACCTATATTATAATTTTCATTCAATTATTATTATTTTGTTTTGTATTTCATCAATAAAAGTTTTGTGGAAATTTGGCTTCTTTCTTATTATGTAAGTATGTCATATTCTCAGTGTTGTCTCCTGCTTCATAAAGCCTATAATACATATTCTCTGACTTTTTATAGAAAAAGTCTTGCTGCCTTTGGATAGCACTACCTATAGCAACATGGACATATCTCCTGATCATAGTGCTGAGCAAAGAATTCAGGTTGCTGGAGAATAATATAATATATTTTTAAAAGATTTTATTTATTTATTTGACACATAGAGAGATCACAAGTAGGCAGAGAGGCAGGCAGAGAGAGAGCGAGGAGGAAGCAGGCTCCCTGCTGAGCAGAGAACTCCACATGGGCCTCGATCCTTGGGCCTGAGATCATGACCTGAGCTGAAGGCAGAAGCTTTAACCCACTGAGCCACCCAGGCCCCTTGGAGAATCATATAATATGATATCACTTATTGAAGAACAGAACCATAGAACGGTATTCTATGTCACATAGGCAATTACTCACTTGCACTTACGCATAAGAAGATTCACAAATATAAGGGAGGGTTGATGCAATCAAGGAGGAGCACATGAGGGTATTGTCTTATTGATGGTATTCCATTTCTTAAGCTGCAAGTAATCTGATTATTCAATCTTTCCATATTCATATATGTCTAAAGTATTTTATAATAGATTAAAAGCATAAAGACATCAGACGAGGGAGGGATTACACAGTCTCTTTAAGGATTCCAAACTGTGCTTTTTGGCGGGTCCCTGGTCCCCGTGCCCTGACTCAGGCCTTTCCTCAGGGTCTTTGGAGAGCCCATGGCTGTGCTGGGGTCGTGAGTTGCCCCTGCTATGGCCCTGGACAGTGTTTCCATCTCGGGCTTAGGAGGGAGCCTACGCCCTTCTAAATGTTGCAAGAGCATCTCTGAGCAAAGGGTGCCATGGCTAGCATAGGGAACAGAGAACACACAGGACTCAAACTACAGAAAGCTTATTTGTGTGACCCTGGGGTCTCTCTGAGCCTGGTTCCCTTTTGGATCCTGCCCTGTGACAGTAGAGGCTGCACTGAGCCTGTGCCTGAGACCAGCCTGCCCCAGAGGAGCTCACCCAGTCCAGGAACATCAGACACACTCTCACCAACACGTATAAAGCCAGGGAGAAGCACCCAGGGAGGAGCTCTGCTCAGTGCCCCCATGGCTGGGCTCCAAGTGAACGCTTAAGGCTGGGATTGGGGAGCAGGAGGCTACCCAGCCCGTCTGCTCTTGCCATCAGCCCAGGGGCACAGACCACCTGCCCAAGTCTGCATTTCTCATTCCACTGGCTTTGGTCCCATAGTCCCATCACTGGGCTGCTTTATTAAATTAGGACGCATTCCTTTGAGTCTGAGGCCAACATTTTCTCCCAGCAGGAGTGCTGCTGGAGTAGCAGAGGGGCTGCTCCAGAAATGTGAACTAGACTGCAAGACTAGAGCTATAAGGTCACTCTATATGAGACTGCAGAGCAAAAGGAGAGCTTGGGGAAGGACACATTTGGAAGGGGTCAGGTGTCCTTGGAGAAGGTGTGGTCAGCCCAGTGTTCACTGGGCACCAGCAGGGACAGGAGGCCTTCTGAGTGCCTAGGCCACGGGGAGGCTTGTACACGACGCTGCAGGTAATCCTATGACTCTTGGGGCCACAGGCCACATGCAGCCTTGGAGGGAGCGCCCACAGCAGGCCTGTGGGGCACACAGGCTGCACGGGGCTCCGGGCACTGTGTTAGGGGGCTGCTGGAAGGATTAGCAGCAGAGCCGGGCTGTCACGCTGCAGCCTGGATGCCCACCCTCACGTCCGCCCTGCTCCTCCCCAGCCCCACACTGCAAACAGCCGCAGGGCCCCTTCCTCCTGTCACGTTCTTCCAGCGCCCTCTACCGAGAAAGCTTACTCTAAAGTAACTGTTTTTTTTTTTTGTTTTTTGTTTTTTAAGAATTTATTTATTTATTTGACAGAGAGAAACACAGCTAGAGAGGGAACACAATCAGGGGGAGTGAGAGAGGGAGAAGCAGGCTTCCCACCGAGCAGGGAGCCCAATGAGGGGGCTCGAACCTGGGACCCCGGGATCATGACCTGAGCTGAAGGCAGACACTTAGCAACTGAGCCACCCAGGAGCCCGAGATTTTATTTCATTATTTGAGAGATAGAGAGAACGAGGAGACAGAGAGAGAGAGAGAGAGAGAGAGAGAGAGAGAGAGAGAGAGAGGGAGAGAGAGAGAGAGGCAGCTTCCTCACTCAGCAGGAAGCAAGCCCGATGCGGGGCTTGATCCCAGGACCTGGAGATCAAGACCTGAACTGGAGGTCAGATGTTTAACCGACAGAGTCCCCCAGGCGCTTCCAGAGGGGTGCGTCCCAACATTGCTTCATAAGTGTACCGGGGTTGAACAAATACACGGATGACAGAGGTGGGCCAGGTTGTTCAGACCATAGGGGCGGCAAGCTGCAGCTGTGCAGGAAAGAAGGCTAGGATGGATCCCGAGGGCCAGATTAGAACTGGAGGCAGCCGGGGGAGCTCCGTGCATGCCCAGATGGGTAGATATAGAGACAGTGTAAGTCTGTGGACAGACTTACGTGTGCTCCCCACGCCCCGCCCTGCGTGTGCCAAGAGGTTCTGATAGCAACAGGCACACTCAGTCCTTACAACTTAGTTTCTAAATATCATTCTCTAGTAAAGGAGTGAAGGCGCCTTGGTGACATGGCGGGAAGAAATATGAGATAAGCCCGGAGCATCTTGTAGTGCCAAGTAAGGAAGGGCTCAAAAATCAGAAAGATGGGGGCATGTCAAAGCGACTCCAGGGCCAACCTGCCCGAGCTCCCGATGGCCAAAGTTGGAGAAGTCTGAGCCACAGTGTTACAGGGTATTGGATTATAGCCCAAAGTATAACATAAGCATACATGAATGCATAATGACTGAGTAAATGAAAAGTAAGACGGGAGGATAAGTCTTCTTATAGAGGATTCCAGTAATACATACAGAGACTCTGGGTAGGCTAGATTCATTTCCAGGGAACAGAGCCTTAGCCCTTCTTAGGGGCAGACCACAAAGTCGTGAGTGAGGAGACCGGCGTTCCACCCTGCTGTCACCCCATCCACCATGAGCCCCAGGAGCCCCAGGACCCATCGTACCGCTCTGGGCGGAAGGAGATGCTGAGTGAGCATGGAGGGACCGGCTATGGGAACCCCGGTGTGCAGCCTCCTTAGAGACCAAGAGGCCCCTAGTCTGAGATGGCTCCCGTGCTGGGTGGTCCCGACATAAGCCATCCCAAATCTAAGCCCATAAATGCCTCAAGGTTTCAAAAGGAAAATGATAAGGACAAACTCTCACAAATAGCCAATGGGCTTTTAACCATAGCCGCTCAATAATTTCCTGACTTGGCTTCCCACGCGGGTCTCTGGAGGACTCCTGCGCACTTTGGGCTGGGCGCTGATGGATTCCCGTGCGCTTGTGCTCAGATAAAACACTGAGCCTGTTTCATATGCCTGAGATTATCTTGTGAGAGTCTCTTCCGGTCCTGTTTCTGCCCTCAGATGTTAATATCAGCGGTCTCTCCCCACCTCGCTGTCTACCGAATGTCAGTAGGTGGGCAGGGACACCGGTATGTCACCAGCCCAGCCCAGGGCTCGAGAAATGCCCCTTGAGTGAATGCATGGCAGGAGTCTCTTGGCTGTGTCTGAGCGCCAGGGAAGGAGAGCAGGTGGCCAGCTGCCACGTTCCTCTTCTCTCCCATCAGGGAACTGACTGAGCAGGACAGGCCATCCAGATTGTTAGGGCTGGGAGAGAAAAGTCTTCCTGAACCTTGGCGGCCTGAACCTCCAGCCCCTTTTGCTGAGGGCATTGGGAACAGGACCTCTGCTTGTCCTTCTAGAGCTATGTTGTGGCCGCCCTTCCCCGGGGACCCTGGCTTCCAGGACCTACAACTCTCTGCTTTGGGGGAAGGGTATCTGATTAATAAGAGAGATTGGGGGAGAGGCAGAGAAGAGAGGAGGAGGAAAAGGAGGAGGAAGATGGGGAGGGGGAGAGGGAGAAAGGGAGACACAGCACACAGTTGTAGAACACTTCCACAAAGCAGACAGCACACAGTTGTAGAACACTTCCACAAAGCAGACCAGACCCCTCCTGGACCTAGTCACTCAAGCCCTTGTCCCCTGGGGCCGGTGACAGGAAGAAACACGTATCCCTGCGCTCAGGGGGCGATGCAACCTGGTTCTCACTGGGAAACTCCTCCGACCCCTGGAAATTTCACCTAAGTTTTCAGGCCTTTGACAGGACCTTGGGGTGCAGTGGGGTGGAGGGTGGGTGCTGGGGTGGCGGCAGAGATCGCAGGCCTTGAAGTCCTGGCTCAGCCTGGAACCTCCCAAGGAATCCCTTCTGAGGAATCTGGGAGAATCTATATGGGTCGGCATTACTACTATCTACCCTCTCTCTTTCCCTCCTTGTCCCCCTTCCCCCCCTCCCTCTCTCCCTCCCTGCCACTTTTCTCCCATTCATTCATTCATTCACTCATTCACATACCCAGTGTTTGTAGCTCCCTAGCAGCTTTGGTGGGTGGCAGGCGGGACAGAAAGGAAGACTGGAACCAACCTTTCCTTACCAGCCCAGACACCATGCTCAGTATTTTAAAAAGGTAAATGATCGAATCTCCACTGCAACCCTGGAGACTATCACCCCTATTTTAAAGATGAGAAAACTGGGCGCCTGGGTGGCTCAGTGGGTTAAAGCCTCTGCCTTCGGCTCAGGTTATGATCTCAGGGTCCTGGGGTTGAGGCCCACATTGGGCTCTCTGCTTGGCGGGGAGCCTGCTTCCTCCTCTCTCTCTGCCTGCCTCTCTGCCTTCTGTCAAATAAATAAATAAAGTCTTTAAAAAAAAAAAAAGACGAGAAAACTGAGGTTGAAACTGGTGAACTGGAAATGCCACTGATGTAGGCTCACTGCACCGCTGGAAGCTGAAGGCAGTCATTCATCTTGTGGCCGGTTTGTGTCACTTTCAACCCTCTGGGTGACTGCCGTCCCCACCCTGGCATCATTTGTCCCTGGGGCCTTCCTCCCACTCGGCCCACAAGGGCTGTGGGTCAGGAGGCAGAAGCTTCCTTGTTCCTGCCCTGGGGGTGGGGGTCTACAGTGTGGCGTGCAGGAGAGCGGGGTTTCTTGCTCCTTTCACAGTGCCCACGCACCGTTGCTCTCCCGTCACTTCTAGAGGCAGACCGCTGCCCTCTCCCCTTACCTACCTGCCCTTCCTCTCTCCCGGGGCTCCATAGCCCTCCAAGCTTCCGAGGAAGGTTCTCCAGGACACCTTGTTTCCTGAGCTCCTTCCTGAACCTTTGTGTGTTTGGTGGCGGTCCTGGCGTGCCTTATACTCAAGGCCACCCAACTTCTACTTGACCCATGGCTCAGCTCCCTCTTTTGAGAAGTGAGCCCACAGTGTCGACCAGAGCCCATTTCCCATGTATTTGCAAGGGGAGGGTCCTCCCCTAGTGGCCACAGCACACACCACGACCCTGGCCCCGGCAAGGATGGTGGGCAGCCACCCTGACTGGGGGGCTTCCGTTCCTAGGCAGTAGTAGCCACTACTCATGAACCACAAATTGTCAGCATTACTACAATGAGCCCGATCTTTTGAGGAAGAAGATGTATGGTGAAGAAGATCCAGGTGTGAGAGCCAACACCCATGGGGAGGAAAGGGGCTCGTCAGCATGAGTGGAGGGGCTGGGCACAGGGAAGGGTAACTGTCCCTAGGAGCTGTGACCCCGACCTCCACCCCCACTGGCCTTGGCTGTGACCTCAGCATTTCTGTGATTGACACTAAGCAAGCAACTGTCCTCTATGGAGACCGAAATGTGCCTGGACATCCTTACCATCCAACTCCCTCTTTCCCCCAGGCCTCCTTCCTTGCCCCACCGCCCCCCTTCCTGCTCATTCCTGCTCCCCAGCAGGGAGCCCAGGGGATGGTGGGTGGACTGCTCGGGGACCCAGAGCACAGCTGGAAGCTGGGAGCTGGGAGAATAAAGCCTGCAGCCCAGCGAGCAGAACCTATCATCACCTTTTGGACCACTTGACTCTGGCTCAACCAGCCTGTGCCCTTGAGCTTTCTGGCACCATCTTCCCTGCTCCCTGCAACTCCAGCGGGGTCCTGGACTGAGGTCAGACTTGATCAACAAAGATGGAAGAAGGCGTGTTCCCTCTGGAGCTGCCAGGGCCTTGGGAGAGCAAGAGGCCGGCCATGGAGGAAGTACCCAGGGGCTGGTCCCATAGGTCATGGGGACTCTTTCCAGTCTGGAGCCCACTCAGCAGCCCCTCCAAGTGTGGGGAAGTCTTGTCCTCTCTGCCCAGAGGTGCGAGCTCTTGCCCTGCCCCACGAGGTAGACCGGGGACAGGGTGTGAGATGAAAGTACGCCTTAGGTATCAGCTTTGGCTGGGAACAGGTGTCGGCACGGGCTGGGAACATTTGACTTGATTTTTCATTTATTTCCTTATTTCTCCTGTGGGCTCCTTTGAAATCCCTGCTCCATCAACCACAGTTAATCTTGATCAACAGCAATATGCTAGGGGCCCCGGATCCTAAGGGCTCAGTGCCAGTGTGGGAGGAGGATGGACATTGGCAGAACATTCTGGGGCAGAACATTTTGGGCCCTACTTGGCATTGCCTTCCCCGCAGGGACAGGCACTTTTCCAGGGGAGTGGGGGTAGGCTATGGGGCTTGCAGTTGCCTGGAGGGCATTTTAGCTTCACCTCATCCCTGAGCCTCGACCTTCTCATCTGCGAGATGGGTAGAATGATGCCCGGATAGCCCCCAGTGACAAATGCCTACATGGTGTCCAGACGGCGTTTGAAGTCGTGCTCAGGTCGCCAGGGTCTGCCAAAGATTTTTGCTCCTTCTCGATCCCTCTCTCCCTTCTTTCCTTCCTTCCTTTTCCAGGGACCATGCCCCAGCTCAGACACCTATCCCACTGTGACGTGGATAAGCATAACTCTTGTCTTTTTACAAAGATTCATCCCCACCTTCTCCCTCCCATTCTTTCTGTCTTCAGCCCCCGACAAGGACTGACATTTGAGGGAGAGGATCATTTTTCAGAAAGAGCTTTGCCCTGCAGTTTCCCGAGGGTCCCTGGAGGAGCATGTCTTTCTTATTTATTTATTTATTTATCTATTTATCTATTTATTTATTTATTTATTTTAAAAATTGTTGTTGTTACTTAAATTTTTTTTTCAGTGTTCCAAGATTCATTCGCCATTCCCCACACCCAGTGCTAGGAGGAGCATTTCTGACACATCCCCAAGAAAGGCAGCATGTTGGGAGCCTGGGTGGCTCAGTGGGTTAAAGCCTTTGCCTTCGGCTCAGGTCATGATCTCAGGGTCCTGGGACCGAGTCCCACATCGGGCTCTCTGCTCGGCAGGGAGCCTGCTTCCTCCTCTCTCTCTGCCTGCCTCTCTGCCTACTTGTGATCTCTCTCTCTGTCAAATAGATAAAACCTTCAAAAAATTTTTTTAAAAAAAGGCAGTAGTACATCCGGGGATGCCCAGGAGGCCACTCCCAGCTCCACAGCCATTCATATGCCTTCATGCTGGTGGCTTTTTAAAAATAAGCTTGTTATGCACATATAATAAACTCTAGAAAACTGCATCGTTAATATTTTGCAGAGCTGGATGAGTTATCCTGAAATGAACCGCCTCATGGGATCATCACCAGTAGCCCACGTTACCAGCACCCCAAAGCCCCACCCCTGCTTCCTGTCAATCACTTTCCTGCCCTCCTACTAGCCAAAGTTACCATTCCTCCATCTTGCGACCACAGAGGCTAATTTGAGCTATTCTTTAGTTTTGTATACATGCAGGAAGGTGGCAGTGTTCCTCTATGTCCCCCATCTTCTGTTCAGCTTTACATTTGTGGGGTTCAGCCATGTTATAGTGGTGCACAGTGACAGGCTCATTCTCCTGGCTCGGTTTATAGTATTATTATTTATTGTGTTTGTTTCTTTATCATTTATTCATTTACCATTGAGGTAGCGTAAGTCCACCTTTCAGACATTTCGGATGGTTAAGCAAACACTCCTTTCTTTTAAGATTATTTATTTATTTGAGAGAGAGAGAGAGTGGGAGGAGGGGCAGAGAGAGGGAGAGGAAGAGAAGCTCAAGCTGACTCCCCACTGAGCATGATCTCACCGCCCTGAGATCATGACCTGAGCCAAAACGGACAGTTGGGTGCTTAACCGACTGAGCCACCCAGGTGCCCCTAGGGAAACACTCTGATGGACATTGTTGTATATTCTCGGTGCACATTTCAGTTGGATGTAGTTCTGGGAGAGGAGCACCTGGTTGTTGGCAGCGCTCACGAGAGCCGGCTGTTAGATTGCCAAGAATTTGCAAAATTTTGCCCCATTCTGCCCTTTCTTCCTTTGCATTCCCGGGGCTCCTGAGGCTGTATCTGTAATGGTGGGAACACCATACATGTGATGTGCCGTCTCTCTGACCAGCTCCGAGTTCAGTGATAGCCATCCGTATTGGTAGTATGAAATCAGTCAGGGGGGAGTTTTTCCACTATGGAAATGTTACAGATGGAGGCTTAATGGATTTGTTTGGCTGATGGGCTAGGGATAGCCTGAAGGGAGTGATGGAGAACATGTTGGTAATGCAGGATGGGCTCAGAAGGGGGCCCGTCTAAACAGCACAACGGAACTTAGGAAATATTTCTCCAGTTTCGGAAAACCATTAACTGATTCAGGAAAGAAGTTCATTGCTCACATCGCTGATGAATGAGTGACATTCAATGTTGTTTCTCTTCCCTGTTACTCTCTAACATCAACAAAAATATTAACCCCAAAATGTTTTTGGTGGAGCGGCACTCCCAGAGCCAGCTAGGAAGCGCTGACGAGCCCATCACTGGCCGAGAGCGTGTCGTGCCCTAGCTGGTCCCGTCAAACCATTCTCCAAAGTGGTCATGCCAATGGATACGTCCGCTGGTGGGTTTTTAAACAGAATTCAGTTGTACTTCGTACTCCTATCCCAGGACCAGCACTTTCCTAGAAACTAAGGTTATGGCTAAGCAAACAAGCTGACACAGGCTGGTTGATAATTATTGGCAAAAAACTCCATTAAGTAAATATTACTTCCATAGGGCCGCTATCTGAAGTTCGAGCCCGTTAGGGCAGTGGGTTGAAGCTACAGCTGCAGTTTCCTGATGGGGGCTGTCCTCTGAAGGCCTTGTGAGTTCAAGTTCCTGTGGGCAGGGGAGGCACCAGGCACTGGGCAGGGTCAGCCTGTGAGTGCTGTGGGGAAGGCAGTGAAAGTAGGTGTGGGGTAGGCACTCTCAGAAGGAGTGGTGGTGGGGGGAAGAGCTGGGGGCATTTCCACAGGCTGATGTGTCCCTCCTGTGCAGTTTTCCTGTTCTCCATGCCTCAGCCCCACTGCCCACCTAGAAGGAAGCCTGAACTGGGCTGTCGCTGGGGCAGAAGTCTCACTCAAGGAAGCTCTGCTCCCCTCTCAAGGGAACCTTTCTCTTGTGGGTTCAATTCTCTGTCTTGTATATCACTGCTCAGATCTAATCTCAATAAATTCTTTTGTGTTCTGACATCTGTGGGCAACACCGCGTGGCCCATAATAAAAAGAAAAAACATTGTCTAAAAATGCACACAAGCCCTTCCTAGGCTTGTGAATGTGCCCGTTGTTCTTTTGGCAGGGGTAGACATTTCCTGCTCTCTCTCTTATGCAGAGGTCAACAATCAGTCACAAAGGACTTCTAGCTGTGCAACTCAAAGAAGCAGGTTTTGCATTAGATGTGGACTATGCAAAGAAAAGCTACAGCCTTCTTCTGAGTTCATGTGCAAAGAAAGAACCAAAATCCATGAAACAGCAAGATGAGCGAAAGGCTTGAATGGGGGATCAGCATGCCACTGTCACAGACACAGGTGGGGTGGGGGCTACAAAAGTCAGAGTGGGGCTTGAAGAAGTGGTTAGGAAAGCTGTGGAGTCCCAGACACCCAACATGTGAGAATGGCCCACGGACATGTACAGAGTGTTTCGTGAATCCCTAGAGTTGGACATGGTATTTTGTGTAAGTAGGCATCAGCATTACCCTAGGGAGAATATGGGTCCATGGTCCAAAATGAATTTTAAATAAAGTGGCAGACTTCTACCTTTGACTCCTAGTATCAATGCCACACTGGGTGGCAGTGAGTCGGGGAACTTCCTTCATCACCATCCACCTGGAGGTCCAAGGGTCTATTCGACTGATAGTGCATAGAATGGAACTTCTGGTCTACCCCTCCCAGTCTGCTTCATCCAGTCTTCCCATCTAGAAACACAAGTCCCTTCTCCTAGCTTCTCAGGCCAAGCACCCTAGCAGTGCCCCCTTCTCCTGATGTTACAGTCCCTGGTGATAAAAGCAAACACCATGGTGACCTCCTTTAAAACACATCTAGAATCCAACCCATGTTGCCACTTCCCCACTGTTGTACCCCAGACAAAGCTGTCACATCTCTCTTGCAGTTTACTGCTGAGCCCCCACAATTGTCTGTCTGCTCCCCTCCTGTCCCTCCCTCTTAGTCTATTCTTCTTAGGCCCTACCAATGAGTCATCCCTCCGCCAGAATGAAAGCAAAGATTCTTCCAGTTCCCTGAAAGGCCCCATAATTCCTGGTCCTTATAACCTCTTTCTCAGTCACTTTGTTCTGACCCACCTTGTGGAAGTTGCTAGAAGATGCCAGGGTGGGGGAATGTGGGGGCTTTCCCAGCCTTTTCCAGAGCTGCTCCAGACGGTGACCTCACCCCCATTTGCAGGGCACTGGGCACAAGCACGGTCTTTCATGCTTTTTCCCACACATTCTTATCTCCCTTATGGCAGTAACTGCCTGCTTTCTTGTCTGTTGTCCTTGGGAGCAGGGACCAAGTCTGATGCATGTTGCGGACCCAGAGCACTTGACAGGGGCCTGCCCAGAGCAAAAGGTCTGTTGAGATTCTTCAACTGAAGGGAACCCTGCCTCCCCTCACTCTCCTCTCTCCATCTAGTGCAAGTCAGGAAGCTAGAGTCTGCCTAGCCCTACCAGGGCAGTTCTGGGCAGGCGACATGCCCCCTCCATGCTTAGAGACCTCACTTTTAGAATAGTATCCAGGGAAACATTCAGCTCTGAAAGTGTCTGATTTTTTGGTTAGCTTATTTCATGGGAGCAATCTCAAAACAAAATATTTCCAAATATCTTAGAAATTGCTCACTTCCGACTCTCCACCATTTCCAAACAGCTCTCGGGTTCTGCTTCATCTACCAGGTCCCCATCTACTTTGCCCACCACTTCCTCATTCTACAAGTCATGTTCTGCCTTTGTGTCCTTACAGCGGCCTCTGGCATTCGTGTTGCATCCTGTGGCCACTCTCTTGTCAAAATGCAACTTCCCTGGTGATCAGGGAATTGTGGTTAAGAACCAGCTGGGGGCGCCTGGGTGGCTCAGAGGGTTAAACCTCTGCCTTCGGCTCAGGTCATGATCTCAGGGTCCTGGGATCCAGGGTCCCTCACATCAGGCTCTCTGCTCAGCAGGGAGCCTGCTTCCCTCTCTTTCTCTGCCTGCCTCTCTGCCTATTTGTGATCTCTTTCTCTGTCAAATAAATAAATAAATAAAATCTTTAAGAAAAAAAAGAACTAGCTGGGTCTGGACTCACCTGGATTCACCTGGACTCACCTGGACTCAGTGTCTGCAGCTCTCCGAGGCCCCTGCTGTTGCCTACTGATGGGCAAAGCACATCACTTGTCCTTAGTCACCAACACTGTGAACTTCAACTCCTGGGGAAGAGACCAAGTGGCCACCTGGATTCTGGGAAAACTTCTCTGCAGCCCAGCGAAGCTTAGAAGTGGGAGGGAGAAAGCATTGTAGAACAGAGATAAAACCTAAGAGCTGAGAGGCAGCTGGCTGGGAGATAGATCAGAAAGTGCTGAGGACAGTGAAGAGTCCGCTAAGAGAGGCATTAGGGGACTTGGGTGTTGTGGGGCTGAGGGAGAGGACAGGGGTGATAAAAGTGACAGAGAGATGTAGTGGAAGGATGAGGCATCTCTCTCCAGAGAGATATTTGGAGACAGAGAAAGAGCCAGAAGTCCTAATAGAGAGAGAAGGAGGGAGCAACAGGGTTATAGACAAATAACAGGACAGAACAAGGGATCAGAAAGACAGATGTCTTGCATCAAGCATGAGGAACATGCTGCCTGGTTCAGCTTCAAGAGGGAGACTGAGGGGAAGGGGTCCCTACTCTGTCCCCGGTCCTACCTGCCCCTCCTGTTTCTCACAGTCCCACTCAACCATGGAATATCAGGATGCTTAGTTTCTTTCCTTAAAAAAAAAAAAAAGATTTATTTGTTTATTTTAGAGAGAGAGTGTGAGCAGTGGAGGCAGGCAGAGGGAGAGGAAGGGAGAATCTGAAGGAGACTCCACACTGAGCATGGAGCCCAACATGGGGCTCAATCTCACGACCCTAAGATCATGATCTGAGCCGAAACCAAGAGTTAGAGGCTTAACCGAATGAGCCACCCAGACACTCCTGGATGTTTAGTTCTTAAGAGTTTGGAGATTTTCCTCTTTTTGTTATTGATTTTTAGTTTGATTTAATTTTGATCAGACAATACCTTTTGTGTGATATCAATTTGTTTGTTGAAGTTTGTTTTATGTTCTAGGACATGGTCAGTCTCAGTAGATGTTCTGTGGGAACTGGAGAATTATTTCTGCTATTGTTGCACAGGGTGTTACATAAATGCTACTTGTATCTGGTTGGTTGTTGGTGCTGCTGGATTCGTCTGCATTCTGCTGCTTTGCTGTCTCCTTGTTCTCTCAGTTGTTGAGAGAGGGTTTGACGTCTCCAATTATAATTGTGGATTTGCCTATTTCTTATTTCAAGTTTATCAGGTTTTTTTTTGAATATTATTTATATATTTATTTGAGAGAAATAGCGAGCATGAGAGAGAGAGAGCGTGAGCGGGGGGAGGGGTAGAGGGAGAAGGAAAAGTAGACTCCCGATGCAGGGCTTGATCTCAGGACCCCAGGATCATGACTTGAGCTGAAGGCAGATGCTTAGCTGATGGAGCCACACAGGGGCCTCTAATTCTATCGGTTTTTTCTTCATGTATTTTGCAGCTTTTTTTTTTTTTTTGGTGTGTATACATTTAGGATTATTACCCTTTTATCGTTATGTAATGTCCCTTTGTACCCCTAACCATTTTCTTTGCTCTGAATTTGACTTTTTCTGATATTAATACAGCCATTCCTACTTTCTTTTTATTAATATTTACATGATATATATTTTTCTATCCTTCTACTTTCAATCTAGTTATGTCATTGTATTTCTCAGTGAGTTTCTTGCAGACAGCCAATCCCTGGGTTACATTTTTTTAAAAACCACTTTGCCAATCCCTGTCTTTTAATTGGAGCATTTAGCCTATTTATATCTGATACAATTATTGAAATACTAATGCATTTGCTATTTCATTTTTTATTTGCTTTCTCTGGTTTTATATTTTTCCTCATTTTCTTTTTCCTATTATCCTGTGGATTATTTAAACATATTTTTACAATTCCAGTTTGATTTATCTATAGTGGTTTTGAGCGTATCTCTTCATACAGTTTACTTAACAGTCACCCTAGTAGCCACTTTGCTTACATCATTAATCACAAGCTACTGGCCTGTTAGGTTGAGTAATGGACCCCAAAGATGTCCATGTCCCAATTCCTGGAACCTGTACATATACTGCCTTATGTGGCAAAGGGGACTTTGCAGATATGATTAAAGTAAAAATCTTGCGATGGGAAGAGTATCTTTCATTAAACAAATAGGCCTAATGTAATTACAAGGGTTTTTATAAGAAGGAGGCAGGGGATCAGAGTGAGACACCGAGGTAGGAAAGTGGAAACGGAATGATGCTGGGCCAAGACCCAAGGAACTCAGTCACCCTCTAGGAAAAGGCCAGGAAATGGTGTCCCCCAAGAGTCTCCAGAAGAAGTGCAGCTATATGCTCTTCAGCCCACCGAGGATGACCTGAACCTCAACATTTAAGACTTGAGGATGATAAATCTGTGTTGTTTTAAGCCATGATAGCTATCACCCCCAGAGTTTTAAGCTGTACTTGGAAGGGGTAGGAACAGATGTATCTGTTCCATCTTGATCCAGAACTGGTAGTTGGACATGTGGTTTTGAGGTGCTGGTGAGACTTGAAGGTTGAGCTGTCCTGCTTGCAGTTGAGCACATCTCCATCAGAGTAGACATGAAATCTGGGTGGGTGAAATAGTTCCTGGAGTTTTCAGCACTGAGAGAGTAGTTTAATCTAAAGGAGGAAGGAGGACAAAGTTCTTCAGGGACAGACTGTAGGAAGAACAGAGGAGGGGCAAGGAAAGAAGCCATGAAAACACTGTAGGCTCTTAAGGCAGATGACAATGGGGCAGTGAGAGGCAGGTGGGTGGTCAGGAGCTGAGGCAGGAGCCCAGGACCATCTCATGACCTGGGGATGGAAAGGGACGCATGGGCACGAGAGGCAGGATGAAGGAAGGCTGAGTGCATTTGGGCACCAGATGGTATCCAGGGAGTGATGAAGAAGGGGGCATCTGAAAACACATACAAGTGTTGACCTAGAGAGACTAGGAGCTGAGCCCAGCCTTGCCAGACTGGAATGAAGAGAAAACCATAAGGGGGCTAGAATTCCAGAGAGGAAGGAAGACACGGAGAAGAGGCAGGAAGGATGAGCAGAGAGAAGCTCTTTGATTGCCAAGTTTCCTTTACAAGTGGGGCAACATTGGGCAACATTGCTGTTGATCAGAGCCTTGCTCTCCCCTCAGCTTCTTCCAGTCTTCCCTCGAACACCACACATGGGGACTCAACTTTAATCTTTTCCCAAATGGATTTCTCTGGATGCTAGTAGTTAAGACTTAGCTCAGTGGTAAGACCTGTTCAGTGGATCAAAAAAGGGGGCATTTTGGGGCACCCAGGTGGCTCCGTTAAGTGTCCAACTCTTGGTTTTGACTCAGGTCATGATCTTAGGTCTCAGCATGGAGTTTGCTCGAGATTTTCTCTTCCCTTCTTCCTCGCCCCCCCCACCTCTAATCTCTCTCTCCCTTTTAAAAAAAATGTCAAACTGCCCTTGCTTTAAAAAGAAAAGAAAAGAAAAGAAAAAGAGGCATCTTGCTTGCCATCTTTGCCCCTCCTCTCACTCAATGTGAGCACACAGGAGGTTAAAGATGAGCAGACAGAGTGCCCAGGAGAGAACCCTGGGCTAATGCCCTCTGTAGCCTTGGGAGAGGGCAAGTTCCATGGTGATATACACTTGTGGGGTTAAATGCAACAGCTCACATGCCAGCACTTCCTATAGGGACCTGGGTTTGTGCTAGCTTTACCTCTGGTTTCAGCCTAACGAGTAGGAGGATTGAACCTAGAGTTGGGAGGGAGAAGGAAGGAGGGGATGGGAGGGTGGGATGTCTCTGGAGAAGACAGCACCTAGAAGGAGCTATAGGCAGAGGTCCCAGGCTGTCAAGACCCCTCTGGACATTCTAATGAGCCTTTGGCTGCAAACTAATTCACTAAGATAAGAGCATCTATGGACTGGAAAGATGGATACATTAGGCACCCCACCTCCACAATCCTTCCAGCTCATCATTGGTATTTCCCTGCTGCTCTCCTGGTGTCCCCTCTCCTTGTCTTTGGAATCTGATGTGGGCTGGGAAGAGGCCTTTCAGTAGAAGGGGGTCCTAGCTTCCCTGTCGAGGAGTTCTGGGTGTTGGGGGTCAGGGAGGAATCTCTTCTCTAGCCTTTCTCATCAATTCTTTAGCTGCTGTCCTCCTATGGAAGGTCCTTAGGATGCCAGGTCGGCGGATGCTAGATGCTGCACAAGGCAGGGCAAGGGCAGGGTGGGAATATCCCATCTGTTGGGAGGTCTTGGTAGGGCACACAGGGTGGGAGGGGGAAGATGAGGCAGGCGTCCCCCCCCACCACACTGGAGCTCAGTGCCCCAGTCACTCTCAAGGACGAGATTCCTCCTACCTCCACGAGGATGAGAAGAATGCCAATTAGACTTACAACCAAAGGATTTGGGGGAGGGGGATTTTGACCTCTCCTCTTATTTCTCTTCACACTCACCCAGTGAACAATAGCTCAATAAGGATCTCCCCTGAGCTGAACTTGAGGATCCAGAGATGGGTCAGAGGCTGTCCATTTCTCCCAGAGCTCTGCGTCAGGGGAGAGGTGCGGGGAGATAGGTCAGCAGAGAGGTGTGGGGAGATGAGTCAATGTCACAATCACTGCGGCAGAAGGACGTTCAGCCAGGGTCAGCAGGCTCCCTTTGGAGGGGTACCCAAAAGGAATGTGGACCTGAGGGCCAGAGCTGGATATGGAGAATGAAGCTAAGGAGGGAAAGGCAGAATGAGAGGAGAGGGAAGAGGCAGGGATCAGGGACAGAGACATGGAGAAGGAGCTGGAGAGCAGACCGGGGTAGGACTGACACTCTGGAACACAGGGGCAGTTGAGGGCAGCCACATGCTCTGTTAGAAGGAGAGGCATGTGGGGAAAAGAACTCTGTCATTGTCTTGGCTCCGGGGGCTGTCCCCTCCACTGCCAGATCTCCAATAGCACCTACACATGGGAGATTCTCAGTCCACACAGCCCTTCCTGACGGGCCAGGTGTCCCCAGAGGCCACTGCCTGCTCCCCTGTCCCCCCGTGTCCAGCCAGGACCCACACAGCTCATGACACTCATGAGTGTCTCCAAATATGACCAACAGCTTGCTTGTACTGAACACTGTGTAAACATCTCAAACATCAGATTTTAATTCTACCTACTTCGTGCGGTGGGTATTATTTGAATCCTTTTTCTACACATGGGGAAACTGAGCTTACACAGGTTAAGAGAATATCCCAGGCCAAGGTGGCTATTTAGAGAGGAGCAGGTTCCAACCCAGGTCTCCACTCCAGTCTCCTATGCCTCTAACCGTATCTCCCCTGGGTCCTAAAGCCCACTAGGCAGTCCAGTGCAGAAATGAATGAGGGGATGTGGGAGAGACTTTCACCTGGAGCAGGTCAGGGGGCTGGCCTCTCCTGGCCTGGGGGAGCTGGGGAGGAGCAGCTTCAGCCCTTCTCGAGGGGATGGAGGAAAGCATGGCTCCTTGCTCCTCTGGGCACCCACTGAAGCCCCTTCTCAGAGATGGCATGGCAGGGCAGGGTGGGGGGCAGCCAATGGAGTTGCCACAATGCAGCCCCATGGGAGTGGCAGCCGCAGGGCCCCCCTGTCTCAGAAGCTTCCTGCTTGGGGGTTTCTCTGGCAGGGACCTCATTCCTTCTGGGAAGAAATTTGCATGGCTGGCCCTGGGCCAGCACCTGCCACCCTCCAGGCTGCCCTTGGCTGGCACCTTCCAGGAAGACTGTCCCAGGGCCTGGCCTGCTCACATTCTCATCTAGATGTGGTGATTAGGTGCCCATGCAGTTTGGATTTCTCCCAGGGAAATGGGGGTGCTAACCTGGCCAGGAGAATTGAAATCTTGCACCTGGAAAACCTAGGACATCTCCATTGGCCCTTGGACCATTGCACAGAATGGTGTAGTGTCACTCTGGAAGTCTGTGGGATGCTGGCGCTGAGATGGGAGGGTCCAGAAGGGCAGAGGTGCTGATTAGGAGGAGAGGGAGGTGAGGGAGGAGAAGGAGAGGAGGAGGAAGAACAGGGCTGTTCAAGGACATAGAAGCTCTTTGTCTCTGTGGGTTCTTTGTAAATTGGGCAACATTTGGCAACAAGATGTATTAGTTAATGAAACCACCATTTTCCTGCCCGCTGTCCTTCAGGTCAGCCCCCACCACCCACAGACGCTCCTGAAGGCTCACCAGGGCATTTGGCTATATGCAAGGGGCTTGCTTGGGGTCCAATGTTAGGGAAATCATGATCATCACCCTGGCCAAGAAGCAGGGAGCTCTGAGTCCACTCACCCTCAGTTTTGTTCAGTTTCTGCTCTCTCTTCAGGGTGCTCAGCAAAGGAAACATCAGTAGCCATCAAGGACCACCAGATAGGAGGCAGGGGTCAGTGGTGGATTTCTAGATCTGACCAGTGGAGTGACCCTGGATGAGTTGCCTTGCCCGGTTCCCCCCATTTGGAAAGCAGGCCGGCTGAGGCACGTCCTGGTGCTTCCACGAGGATCAAGAGCCATGGCTGGCATGTGGAAGGGGCTGGATGGTCCCTGGAGCCACAAGGGGCTCAGTCCCTGTGGGTTTTCTTTCTTGGTGAGATCAAGAGCTAGGGCTCTCCCTGGATCTCATCCCCTGCATGCTGTGCTCCTGGAGGGTTCTGGGCCTCCTTGTGGAGGACAGCGCAGCTGTGGCCTCCGGGGAGACTCGGGGCCAGCAGTCCCATCTCTGTATATTACTCACTGTGTGATATGGGCAGCCATCAGTTTACCTGTTTCTAGAACAGTAACTGTGACTTCCAGAGCTCTCTGAGCCATGAGGGACAAGGTCCCTGGCAGCTCTGTTCAGAGCTCAAAGTACCAGCCAAATGCTTCAGGTTATTATCTTGTCTGTCTCCTGGGAGGGCACACCCCCCAATATAGCCACATGGATGTAGGCACTGCATGTCCCCACACAGTGACAACCCCGGGCCATGATGTGCTATAAATTGGCTCTCCAGGAGGGAAACGTGTCCTGATTCACAGCTTTTGCTAATTCCCATGGTGTAAATACTCCCACCATGAATGAGCTCAAGGTTCCAATGGAAACAACCTGCCACAAAATTCCTGAATATTTACTAAGCAACTGTCTAGCAAGCCAGTGTCCTCCCACCATAGACAGCAGCAGGCAGCCCAGCCCATGGCCAGAGACCCCCGGGTGAGCAGATGTCTCAAGAACTCCTTTCTTCCTTTATTCCTTCTAGAGCTGGTTCTGCCCAGATCCACACCTTCTTCCCAAAGCTCTTCTTGGGGTCTTCGGGGCACCATAAATGGCAGGGTGTGGGGCTAATTACACACCTGTTGAGAGGGGGCTTGGCTTGGGCCAGTCCCTGAGCTGGCAAAGGGTCCCTGTGTGAATTTCAGGGATGGAGAGGGAGGAAGGATGTGGGAGAAGTTAGTGGCCTCCCTCACTTGCCTGCCGCACACCAGTCCCTAACATCACATGGTGGTTTGTGCCACTGGCACCCTTCTTTGCCATGCTATGGTCTCACTATTGCAAAACCAGCCTCCTACTTCTCTGCAGGCTCTGCGAGATCTGGCCCAGCTCCTGGCCCCTCAGAGAGCCATGCAGATCGATGCTGAGCCCACCGGCAAAGTAATGACTCCAAGCTCAAGGCTCAGGGGAAGCCTGGCATCTCCAGCCCTGGGCCTCCCTGTCTTTCAGACCTGACAACTGGCAAGCAGAATCCTTTGCCCCCTGTCCCTCCTCCTTGCTCCTTCATTCATTAACAAATACTGATCATCAGGTACCCATCACACGGACAGGGTTAGCTGGCCAGAGGTTTGAGGACCCCTCCGAGGCTGTTTGTTTGGAGGGTTTGATGGAGGGTGGTAGGAAGTTTGAGAGCAGGTGCAGGGCTGAAGGGGGTGGAGAGCTCTATTTCAGATGCACCGAATTCCAGTGCCTATGGGATCTGCAGGAATAGCTGTCTAGGAGCAGACAGACACCAGGCCAGGGGAAGTGACTTGGTTAATCCTTCCAAGGAGAGATCCAGGCCAGAAAGTCCAGAGTGACCTTTCGTGGTTCCTCGTGCTCAGGTAATTGATCATTGAGTGCTCATGCTCCAAAGCCCTTACTTGGCTGTTTCCTCTACCTGAATATTCTTCCCGTAGGAACACGGCCCTTCCCCCTGCTACCCAGGGCAAGCGTTGTTCCTTGAACGTTTCTGGAACCTTCATGATGGGAACTGGTAGGCTTTCCTCCTCCCACCCTGACTTTGTATATGCTGCCGAGTCTGTGTGATAGAGGGGCATGCCTGTGCTTGCCCCCCCCACCTCTTGACAGTGCTGTCAAGCTCCCGAGGGCAAGGATAGAACCCTCTTTTCTGTGGCCCCCCCTGGAACTTACCAGTTTTGGCATGAACAAATGAAGAATGAATGTTGATGATAGTTCAGTTGAACTTCATTGTCTCCTGGGTAGACTCCACCCTTCTATCTATCCACTTCCTCTACGGATGGCCTTGGAGTGGCCATGCTCCGCAGGTGTCCAGCTGAGCACGTCCCTGGCCTGGGACTGGGCCATGCCCTACAGACATAGCATACAAACACCCTGCCCTGTGTCCCGACCTATCCTGGTCCTGCCTCCAGGGCACATCCCTTCAGCTCAGCCTCTTGATTGTGGCCCCAGGTTCTCTGTGTTCCTGCCAATGCTGTAACAGACATAAGAGGGTCTGAAGGCCCCTGACTCCACAAGCCACCCTTTGTAAAATTTGCATTCAGAGACAGACACATGGGTGGTGACATTTCTTAATTCTTTTATAATTATGGAAGGGCAGATCTGAGTGGCTAATTTAGGTACTAAGATGCTTTAGCACTCTTGAGAATGAGTCAATTTTCTATTTCTTCACTATTTTTGAAATCGCTTATTGCGATTATTGATGAAAGCAACTTTTAACGTTGTGACACTGTGTTTCCAAACAATAGGAGATGCTGAATCTGTCACCCCAAAACCCAGCTGGTGATTCTAGTGCTGACCCCCAGACCCCACTGTTGTGTCCAGCAAGCAGGGTAACTGATCAGATCCTACTCTGTGCCTTGGCAGGCTCCATACCCAGGGCAGAGGGGCCCCACAGCCTCCCTGGGGGTCTCAAGGAGGCACACTCTGTAACACTCCTAGTCATGGATATTTACTTTGCTTCTAGTTGGTTAATGATACACAGTGCGGCCATGGAGACCCTCCTATGTGAGCCGCTGTGCACCATGGGAGTGTATTTACAAGGTATATTCGTAGCAACAGAATCCTAGAGTTCAAAAACACCTTCCTGAAATAAGGTCAGCTTAGGTTGACAAAATAGGACATTTATCAAAATGAGGTTCCCATCTCCCACCTCATACTGCCACAAAACAAAACAGAAGAAAAATGAGTGTTAAGTGTTAAGTGTTAAGACAGCCTTCTCACTGGCAAACGAGGGGCAGAGCGACAGCCACTGGGCCCTGGGCGGTGGTCACTTCCTCTGAGATCTCTGGCTCTGTTTTCTGGAAGCTGTATTATAGTCTCAGTGGGGCTGGGAGAGACCCCGTGGGTGGGCACGTCTGTCGCCCCTGCTAGCTGTCCCCGGACGCTGACCTCAGGGCGAGGCTGCTGGGTCCTCTGTCCAGCTCCGGGCTGGCCGCTGGCCAAGGTGAAGCTGGCTCCCAGGAACTTCAGACCCATCTGTGAAAGGAAAGGTGAACCTTACAGTTCAGATGATCACAGATGTTCACCTTAGGCCCCTGCTCTGTGTCCAACTGTCTAGGAGGTACTGAGAGCAGAGGAAGGACAAGACTCACAGGCCTCTAATCCCTAGAGACTTGCAGACTGGTGGAGAGAAAGACCATTCCAGTCACTAGGCAAAACCAGCAGTGGACTCCCGAGGTGGCCTGTGGGCTGCGTTTCCTCTCTTCAGGCCCTAAGGCTGCTCAGGCACTGGTCCTTCTCCCCTCCCACCTCTGTTCCCCCTCCGCCCCCCCCCCCCTTTCTTGGCCTCAAGGAACTAGCGCGGGGGGTGGGGGGGGCGAGAGGGCGCGGGCCAGGGGATGCCTATTGGGCCACAGGGCGGGGCAAACCCTGTGAGGTCACCAAGCCCTGGATAAAGGGGTGCAGAGCTGGTGCGGGTGGCAGAGACTTCCTTCGCCAGAGTCGCCTCAGGGACCAGAATGAAGCTAGTCTTCCCTGCCCTGGTGTTCCTCGGGGCCCTTGGTGAGTGAAGGTACCTGGGGGCGCGCCCCGCCAGGTAGGCGCCCCTGGTCCCCGACGCCTGCTGCGTGGCACCTGCGTCCCCACTCCCCCTCCACCCGTCCACACACCCATCCCTGCGCCTCGCGGGGTGGGCGCTTGCGTCTCCACTCCCCCGGCCCCGCACCCGTCAGTTCCCGAGCCCGCGCCGGCAGCCGGGAGGCGGCCGGGTCCCGCCCACCTGCGTGGGGAGGAGCCAGAGCTGGGCTCCTCTGAGCGGGTCCTAGCGTCCCTAGAGCTGCGCAAAGCGACCCTGTCCCATTGAGTCCCACCCAGACCTTTGGCACCCATAGTACTGTTGCAGGCATTTTACGTGGGAGGAAAATGAGGCACAGAGCCCGTGAGTGACTTGCCCAAGACACACAGGAGGCTGGAGTTCAGAACCCAGCTCCTGCAAGGACTGTGTAACTTGGGCAAGACAGAGCCCAATTAAAAAAAAAAAAAAAAAGGTCCAGCCTTCTTCCCAGAAGGGCAGGGGTGGTGGCAGAGACCCACAGACCCTCCTTAGGGGACCCCTCCTTCAGAGTGTCTAAGAGAGAAATAATTGCTTTCTGGTTTTAAATGCACCCAGGCTAGGACTATCAGAAATAATTTCTGGGGTGTGTGCAGGACACTCAACAGTCATGGACATCAGTGACATGAATGTGTGAAGGCAGGGCTCCTGGCAGTGTGTGTGTGGGGGCTGTGATGGGCATCGTGCCTGGGTAACGTGGGGGGTTAGAGGAAAACAGCAGGTGTCCCCTCCCACCCCATCAGCCCCTTCCTGGCATAGAGCAGATGCTCCCAGCTGGGAGCTTCCTGGGTGGAAAAGTCCATAGAGAACACAGTAAGCCTACACCTGCAAACTTAGGGAACATGAAGCCATCCCTGTCCTCATCTTCTGGTCCCCTTCTCCAAATTCTTTCCTATGGGTATTGTCATCCCTGTCCTTCTGGGGCAGGATTGGGTCTGCCAGGACCAACTGCTCAGGACCAGCTTCCCTTCTGCTCAAGGGGATTCTTGCCCTGCTCCCATGGGTGTCCTGGCTGGTGAAGTTTGAGTGGGGTAAGAAGAGTAGCTCCATCCCAGCCCCTGCCCTTGAGGTCAGGCACTGCCTGTCTGTACACAAGCAATTAGGGGATGCATGTTTTCAAGAAGATTCCATCCAGGCTCAGGGGGGCAGCATCTCAATGGCTGTCAGTTCAGGTGTAGGGTTGGGGATACAGCCCCAGACCTGCTTCAGAGAGCACGTGATCTTGAGGGGGACGTGAGGCTTTGGTGGTGGCTGGGGAAGAATGAGTGTGTGGTGCATTCTGACCCAGCCCCTGGTGTTTGTAGGGGCTGGGACTGTGGATCTTGGAAAACCCCTCGGTGGTCCTTTATAGTCTCCTGGTTCAGTCCTTCCCAAGGGAAGAAACCAACTCTGCCTGTGGGTTCCCCATTCCTGCTGCTGTTCATGACCTCCCTCACCTTGAACCATGGTATTCTGTTTTGCCCTCCCTCTACACCCTTTGGTCACATCTGTCATCAGACTAATTTCTGACACTACCTCCTTATTCCTGCCCTTTGTCCCTTCCTACTACTTTTCTGCTTGGTTCCCTGCTTTCAGTCTACCCCCCGCCCCCATTCTAAGCAGAGCTCTTATCTCGGCTCTCTTTCACGAGAGAGCTCTAGTCCCTCTGGAATAAGACCTCCTTGGACCAGCACTAAGGACTTTCCATGATCTGACCCCAAACCCTTTATTCACTCCATCTCCATTGCAGTCCGTCTCTAACTTAGCCAACCTAAATAGGCAGCTTAGCTTTGTGGCAAGGGCAGGTTTTGTGTGTGACTTTGTAGGTTGAAATCCTAGACTCAGCACTTATTAGTTGGGGGGAACTTGGACAAACCACATAACTAGCTAAAGCCACTATTTTCTCATCTGGAAGTGAGGGTATTAGCAGCACTCAAAAAACAAGGGATTGGGAGGGTCAATGGACAGAGAAGGTGTCAAGTGCTAAGCAAAGCACCCGACATAAAATGAGTTTGCAGCATTGGGGCCATTGTTCACATTCTCCTGCACTGCCGCACTCTGATCACTGGCTGAGGTCATGGGGACCTCACTTCTGATTTGGCACTTGTTTCTTCTAGAGCATTCATCGTCCTTAACTTTCTCTTTTTTGACTTTCTGTCTCTCTAGATAGGAGGTAAGATCTAGTCCTGTCAGCTTACATGTTCCTCTGTAGGACACACAGTTCTGTGTATACAGAGGGTATCCAGTAAATGCTACTGGGTCACAGGTGGCTGAACATGACAGGGTTGATTTTTTAAAAATATTTTATTTATTTGAAATAGAAAGAGAGAGAGAACATGAGCAAGGGGACAGAGAGAGAGGGAGAAGCAGGCTTCTCGATGAGCAGGGAGCCCAACAGGGGTTCGATCCCAGGACCATGAGCCAGAGGCAGAGGCTTAACTCACTGAGCCACCCAGGTGCCCCACGGCTGGGTTAATTTTTATGGCGGCACAATTCCATGAGAGCCTTGGGCTAGATTACATCCCCTGGGATTTCCTGTGAAATGGCTTTTGGAGAAGGATTGTGGTAGCATGCCCTGGAGCCTCTGCTAATTCTGCCTAGGAATCTCTGGTCTCCTCCCCAGGCCCTCCCTTGGGAGCCTCGGGTACCTTGGTGGGTCTGATTATACTGGGGATGGTTCATGATTACGCGTGGGTCTGATTAGGGATGAGATGGCAGAGGGCTGAGTGTTCTACTCTAAAACACATTCAAATGGGAAGAGGGTTTTTGGAAACAAGTGGGTTTTATTTGTTTTGTTTTGTAATAGCTTTATTGATGTATATTTTACATATCCCCCAATTCACCTATTTTAAGTGTAGAATTCAGTGATTTTTTTAGTAATTTTACCAAGTGGCACAACCATTACTGTAAATCAGTTTTAGTAGATTTCTACTCCCCGAATGAGTTTCTTCATGTCCATTTATAGTTACTTCTCATTCCCTCCCCCACATCAGGCATCTATTTCTGTTTTTAAAAAGTGCCTTTTAGGACATTTCCTGCAAATGGAATCATATAATAGGTAGTGCCTTGTGTCTGATTTCTTTCATTTAGCATAAATGAGGCTCATCTGTATCATGTTCCATACCACTAGTTCTTTCCTTTTTACTGCTAACTAATGTTTATTGTGTGGATGTACCCTGTTTTCTCTAGCCATTCACCAGTGGCTGGATTTTTGGGTTGTTTTTAGTTTTTGGCTTTTCTGAACAATGCCGCTATGAATATTCATACAGGAGTTTTTGTGTGGGTATCTCTTTTTATTTCTTTGGGTTATATATCTAGAAGTGGATTGCTGGATCATATATATGGTAACTCTATTTTGAGAAATGGCCAATCTGTTTCCTAAATTGGATCCAGCATTTTACAGTTCAAGGGGTCCCATTTCTTCACATCCCCACCCATACATTATCCTCTGTTTTAGTTATTATAACTAGTTCCAGTAGGTGTGAAATGAAGATCTCATTGTGCTTTTATTTTGCATTTCCTTAATGATTAATGATATCAAACATCTTTTCATGTGCTTATTAGCCATGTAGCTATCTTCTTTGGTGAAGTGTCTATTCATGTCTTCTGCCTATTTTTTAATTAGGTTGTCTTTGACTGAGTTGTCAAGGTTCCTCATAAGTGTTTTCTCCCAACCTGGTGCTTGTGTTTGTGTTTTCTTAACTGTCTTTGAAACACAAAAGTTTCGAATTTTGATAGGTCCAATTTATCAATTTTTTTTCATGTATGGACTGTGTTTTTGGTGTTATAGCTAATTAAACTTTGCCTACCCCAAGATTGCATATTTTCCCACTTGTGTATCCTTCTGAAAGTGTAATTGTTTTCTCTCTTACACTACATTTTATGAACCACTTTGAGTTAAATTTCTATGTGTGGTGTGATGTAGGGCTCTAAGTTAATCTCCTTGTATGTGGCTCTCTGTGTGCTAGCACCATTTGTTAACAGGCTATCCTTCTGCCTATGAATTGCCTTAATGACATTATCAAAAATCAATTGAATGTAAATATAAGGATTTACTCCACTCAGGACTCAATTTTTTTTCATTGAACTATATGTCTATCTTTATGCTAATATCACACTGTTTTGATAACTGTAGCTTTATAAGTTTTGAAAATAGGAAGCAAAATTGCCCCAGATTTGTTCTTTTTGACTGTTTAATATTAAATTATATAAATTTATTTTGGCTATTTTATATCAATTTATTTATTTATCCTATATACATTTTCAAATTTGTTTGCCAATTCTCCCCCACCCCCAAATGGCCTGCCAGAATTTTGATAGAATTTGTGTTGATTGTCTATATCAATTTAGGGAGAATTGCCATCTTAACAATATTGAGTTTTATAAAGTATGAACACAAGTGTTTCTCCATTTATTTAGATCTTCTTTAATTTCCCTCAGCAAGGTTTTATAATTTTTAGTGTATAAATATTACATTTGTTTTGTTAAATATTTTTCTAAGTATTTAATTACTTTGGATGGTATTGTGAATAAAGTTATATTCTTCATTTTATTTTTGGATCATCCAATGCTTATATGCAAAAATATAGTTGCTCTTTGGGTATTGATCTTGTGTCCTGTGACCTTGTTATACTTATGTATTAGTTCTAATACCATTTTGTGCATTCCTTAGGATATTCTACATAGAAGATCATGTAATCTGCAAATAAAGACAGTTTCACTCCTTCCTTTCCTTTTTCTTGCCTTATTACTGTGGCTAGGATCTCCGGTATTATGTTGAATAGAAAAACTGAGAGTGGATACCTAATCTTAGGGAGAAAGCATTCAGTCTTTCATGATTTTAATATAACATTCACTATAAGTTTTTCAATGATATGGTTTTTAAGGGCTGTGAGCAAATCTGGTCCAGCCTCCTTCCTAATTGCATAGGTTCTACTAACAAGGCAGTCTTGGCAGGAGAACCTGTCTTCTTCTTCTTCTTTTTTTTAAAGATTTTATTTATTTATTTGACAGAGAGAGAGATCACAAGTAGGCAGAGAGGCAGGCGGAGAGAGGGGGAAGGAAGCTTCCTGCTGAGCAGAGTGCCCGATGTGGGGCTCAATCCCAGGACCCTGAGATCATAACCTGAGCCGAAGGCAGAGGCTTTAACCCACTGAGCCACCCAGGCACCCTGAGAACCAGTCTTCTTGACAGGGAGGTGAATGGTGGTAACTCAGGCACACTGGCCCATTTGGTACATCACTTAATGTAACTACTGACAAGGAGTCAAGTATGTTTTAGTTGCATTGCCATCATCTGGGGAGATTCTTGTCAAAGCAATAGTCAGGATTCTTGTTATACTTATGTATTAGTTCTAATACCATGGATTTTGCCATCGCTGAGCAGCCAATCACTCAGCTTCCTCAAGAGCCAGTTTTCACATTAATAAAAGAACAGTAATCCAGACGCTCTGATCATCTCCTTTCATTTATTGAGAATCACAGTCCTCTGGCCAGCCGAGAATGTTCATTAGACCATCAAGACATCTCCACTCGAGGACAGTGGCCTAACTTTGGCACTGAGTGGAGAGGAAAAGGGAGGAACAGAGAGATGGAAGAGTCTGGAAAACCCTGTCAGAGGGTGAAGTGGTATCTCCGTGGGCAGGGCTTGAACCTTGACTTCTTGCTTTCTCTCTTCCAGGACTGTGTCTGGCTGCTCCTAGGAAAAATGTTCGGTGGTGCACCATCTCAAAAGCAGAGATGGCTAAGTGCTCCAAATTCCAACGGAACATGAAGAAAGTAGGTGGTCCCACGGTTTCCTGCACAAGGAGAACCTCCCGCCAAGAGTGCATCCAGGCCATCAAGGTGAGTTGGTGCCATATGTTGAGTGGGACCAAACTGAATGGAGGGAATGAAACAGAGTGAAACAGAAAATGTGTTTCCCCCCGCTTCCTCTGCTTTTCTTTTCGGGTACCTGTAGGCTGGGAGTGCTCCTTCCTCATAGGACACAAGGCTATTTTGAAAGCAGATATTGACATTTCAAAGGGGAGAGAGCAAGCGTGGGGAATGTGGGGTTGCAAGACAAATTGTTAATAACAGCTGTTGCAAACACAGAAGCAGTCACATTGGATGAGTGTGTGACACTGGCAAAAGTCAGGGTTCCTCCGAAAAGTAAAACCTCCAGATCATTACCACTGAACCCTGAGCAAAGTAAGTTCAGCCGGTCTGTAGTTACCACATCATAGGGCTGGAGAAGGGCTGGCCCAGAGGGAGAGAAAAGGAATTATGACTTCCAGATGATCTCAGATTCCTTTTGTTTTTTGAGATGTAAGATCTACTGAAATAATTTTTACTCAGTCACTCAATATAGAGTCCCTGCCCTGGGCCATGGTTGTGGGTACTTGACTCTAGCAGAGTAGGTCATTTGTGTCAAAGTTTCTAATAATATCTAGAGTCATCGGAACAGTATGTAGGGGGAAAATATCTAGTCTGAACAATGTTTTAGGCTATTATTTTATAACTATGGCCTGGGAAAAAACAATACCAGCATACATTGCTGGTTTAAAATGCAGATTCTTTTTTTTAAAAATGCAGATTCTTAGACCCTATTCAAACCTATTCAACTGAGTACCTGTGATGGAGTCACAAAATTTGCCTTTTTTAATAAAAACCCCCTTTGAAATCAGTTCTGTATTCCACACATCAAATGACATCCTTGGAAATAGAACATGTATTATTGAAGAAACAAGGGACAGGTTAATTCTCAGAACTTTAGAGAACAAGAGCTCTCATAGCTTTTAAGCAATGAACGAATTCACAAAGTAAACTGACAGACTGAAAAACATAAGCAATTTAATGTATAGGCATTAAAAACATTTAACAAAAATATTGAGAAAGCATTAGAATGAATATGCACCAGCTCTGATAGGGGATTCCTATTTACTGTACACTCTATAAAGAATTAATTCAACTTGGTAAGAAAGGTAGGGTCCTATATGGAAACGGTATGAACCAAGCATTAGTAAGAGGGCATGCGTAATGACTAAAAAATATGAAATATTCCCCTTAGTAACCAGAGGAATACACACTTAAGCAATTTGTTAGCACTTGCATTTTCTAAAGTAATTGCAATAAAATGAAAGTTTGTCCTGCTGGTGATTTTACCAGCAAAACTGATCTTCCTGGTCGGTGGCATTCTAAATTGGCACTATGGATCTTCTGGAAAGCAGATAAACAGGGCCAGGAAGATAAACATACTCACCGTCTGGGTGATTCCCACCCTCTGATGCCTACGCCAAGGTGACAGGTCAACAGAAGGAAAAACAAATCCGTGAGACAAAGCGATCCATAAAAGCCTAGATTTCATAGCCAAAAAAGAAAGTGCCAGACATTTGAGGAATTATTTGATACACTATGGAACAACCACATTATCACAAAATATTAGGAGGTCAATCAAATCAATAAAGGCTCTGCAGAAGTAATGTCATGCGGTTTTAGATGGCAAAGCAGTCCATCAAATGTTGTCTCTACCAGATTGAAAATATAAGAAATATGTAAGTATATGAGAAGTAATACAGTAGTATACCAAAGACCATGCACATGATTTATTAGGATAATTTTAAGATAGTGCAATAGCTCTATTTTTTATTCAATAGAAAAGAACTTAAAAGGACTAAATATAGAGCAAAATATGGCAGAAAGCATCTAGAATAACCAGCTTTGGATACAAATGACTGAGATGAATGAGTGATACAGGCAGGAGTTCATGCAAAAGAGCCAGCAAAGCAATACTTCTGAAGATCCTTGCAGCCACAGAGACTTGTGACATTCTGGAATTGAATGGCCTGGGTTAGAGCAGGTTCTCTCCTGAAGCTTGGCTGGCCTCTTTGCTTTCAGGGAAACAAGGCAGATGCTGTGACCCTGGACAGTGCTTTGGTGTTTGAGGCAGGCCAGGACCCCAACAAACTGCGACCCATAGCGGCTGAGGTGTATGGGACCCAAACAAGTAAGTTCTCCCTGGAGACCCAGAAGCTGGGGTGGCCCTGGCTTTGGTCCTGGGCTCCTTGCAGTCAGAGGGGCTGTGTTGTACAGGTGGGGTCTCGGATGGCATCCCCCTTGCAGGGGACAGAGTCCCTGGGCTCTTTGGGCCAGATGCCCACCTACTGGGGGAGGGCATGCATGTGCTCCCTGGGAAACAGAGCAGACCAGAGGCAAAGGCGGCATACGGCTCCCCTTTCCACCTGGGCAAGGTCAACGTGGGCTGTTTTTTTCCCCTCTAAGGCTTTTAATTCTCAGGCTAAGAGCTTCCAATTCTCTCTGTCCCTTTAGCAGAGCAACGAATCTACTATTATGCTGTGGCCGTAGTCAAGAAGGGCACCAACTTCCAGCTAAACCAGCTACGAGGCATGAAGTCCTGCCACACAGGCCTTGGCAGGTCCGCTGGATGGACCATCCCGATGGGTACCCTTCGTCCATTCCTGAACTGGGCAGGGCCACCTGAGCCCATTGAGGAAGGTGAGAGGCGATGGTGGGCCATCTCTGGCGGGGGGTCTCCAGCCCAGCCGCACACACAGGCCACTGGGTGAACGTGTGGGATGAGCCCACGGTGGACCCACTGCACCAGCGGCCCTCGGAAGGTGGCAGCTGAGTCTGCTGTAGGCCAAGGGCATCTCTGAGCTCCCAGCTTCACAAAGAGGCTGTCCAGCACGGGTAGAGGTAGTGGCTCTCTGCCCGCAGGAGTGACACAGTGACGAGTGGTGGCGGCGCTGGCTCACCTTATATGGTCTATTTCTCTCTGGTCGACAGCTGCAGCCAAGTTCTTCTCTGCCAGCTGCGTGCCCTGTGCGGATGAGCAACGGTACCCCAACCTGTGTCGCCTGTGTGCGGGGACAGAGGGAAACAAATGTGCCTGCTCCTCCCAGGAACGATACTTTGGCTACTCTGGTGCCTTCAAGTAAGTGAGAAGATCCTCTTCTCCCCAGTGGCCTGAGTGCCATGACTCCTCAGCCCAGGAAGCCTTTTCTCTAGCCCCAGGGGTAGCTCAGCCTGCAGGCTGGGCCTGTGGAGCAGGTCCAGCTCTCCCACTGCCGTGTAGACAGGAGCACTGAGTAGAAAGAGAGCACTGACTTTGTCCAGTGAACATGCCCTTCAGACCCCAACCCCGCACTCCCAGTGCCTCTCACCTCTACACCAACCTGGCGGGGTCCTCGGGATACTCAGACTTTACTCTCTGGTGTAGAGGCTTCAAACCCTTTTATATAGAAAGACCATTTGCCTTTTTAGCCCCTAACACAGGAGGTGGTATGTGGGGGGAGAGTCTATAGCCAGGACCTAAGCCATTCTTCCTCATCGTCCACCGAGGCAAGCCCCAGGACACTGTTCCCCTGCGAGGCACAAGGAAGAAGTAGGGGAGGGCTGCTCTGTGCTGACCCTCCCGGTGCTTTCTCATTCCACAGGTGTCTGCAGGAAGGGGCTGGAGATGTGGCTTTTGTCAGGGACAGTACAGTGTTTGGTAAGAGACAGAAGGGCCCCGGGTACTCTCTCCTTCTATTTTATTCTCCCATCATTTTGAGTATTGCGCTAATCGGACTCCTCACCTCTTGGCACACTATTGTCAAGTTTCTGTTGCAGGTTATGCCTCTTACATCCCGTTATTTCATATTTTAAACAATAATTTTCCCTAAATCCCTCATACCCACTGCCTCTCTTTTCCTCATAGACAGCCCTGCCACCATACTTGACAAGGGTCCTTCAATATGTATGGGGTCTTGCAAAATGTAGAGCGCACCTTGTGTTTTTGGGTTCTAAGACCGCAGAAGTCTCAGCATTAGAAACCATACGGGCTGCCCAGATTTTCCACCCAACATTTTGTTTTAGAGATTTATCTGTGTTGTGTGTACGTCTTGTTCAGTGGTTCTAACAGTTGAGAAATGCTCCACAGAAAGTGTCGCCCAGATTCGAAGTGTATGCCTTCGTTTTCTTCTGTTGGTAGGATTTTGCTGTAGCCGTTGCGATAGATGGCATTTGTTAAGGTCAAGAACTTTACCGAGTTCTCCATATTATTAGTTTTCTGAACCTAAAAACAAACACAAGTAGATGTTGAGACACCTGTGTTTGTTCCGCATCTATTAAAAATACGATGATCTCATGGTTCTCCTCCTTTATTCCATTAATGACACGCATTGGTTTAGCTTTCTTGATGACAGGCAATTCTTTTGTTAATGGGGTAAACTGACAAGCCTTAATCCTGATCTATTAGTTTTTAAGATACTCTGTTGGACTGAACTAGCTAATGTATATTTGAGATCGATGCCTTTATGTTCCTAAGAACAAGAGGCCTGCAATTCTCTGCTGTACTTCTCTGATTTTGTGATCAAGGTTGTACTAATCTCAAAAGAGGAGTTGAGCAGGTTCCTGTCACTTTATATATTTGGAAGCAACTCATATACGAGCTACAGTAGCAGTTCCAAATCGGGCTGAACTAGCTCATAAAAATAGTCTTTCCCCTTCTTTTGATAAGACCCAATGTCGAGAAGTGATTCAACTGTATTTCCTGCCTTAAAAGTGTTTGTAATTTTTATTCTTTATAGAGAGATGGGTAAGGCATCACCTCCTGGCTGGCTAGCTGGGTTGCCTCTGCCAGTGGCCCTTTTCTGGGAGGAGTTGCCATGGAAACAGATGGGGTCCTGTTCCACCTCCTTAATGATCCCAGAGCAGCCTGTCTGACCCAGTGGAACACTGGTCTAGCCCCTGAGGCTTTCTGGGTACTATCTTTCTTTCTTGAATGTTCTGGAGCAATCCACTGCCTTTCAGATCCCCCAGTTTTGTAGAGTGCCTCCTCTTCTGGAGGAAGGGGAACTACAGGTCATGGTTAATGCCTCCAGTAGACTCATCTGGGCTCCCCTTCACTTCCACCTTTCCTCTAGAGAACCTGCCAAACCCCACTGACCGGGACAAATATGAGCTGCTCTGCTTAGACAACACCCGGAAGCCAGTGGATGCTTTCAAGGACTGTCACCTGGCGCGGATCCCTTCTCATGCCGTTGTGGCCCGAAGTGTGGATGGCAAGGAAAAAGTGATCTGGGAGCTTCTCCAGAAGGCACAGGTATCCACCCCTCCTCTCACTGTCCCCGGAGGCCCTACCCACCTCATTTGATTTGTGTGGGGGAGATGTCTTCCTTCCCTAATTTCCTGCTGCTCCAGAAGTCCTTTGGCAGCCTCTCCTCCCAAAAGGTAACAAATTCAGTGAACTGCCTACCTTAGCTGTGTGCTAGACAGCAGAAACAATAAAGATCTCTCTGGCATTACTGATGAGAAGGGTCTCGTGGGCTGCTGCACAAGCAGAGGGAGGATGAGGCAGTATTCTGGGACCCTAAGGTGCTCAGACCCTGCAACTTTCTTTTTCTCTTTTCTTTCTTTCCTTCCTTCCTTCCTTCCTTCCTTCCTTTCTTCTTCTTCTTCTTCTTCTTCTTCTTCTTCTTCTTCTTATTATTATTATTATTTATTTTTTTTTTACCCTACAACTTTCTTAGGAATAAGCTACAGCTGAGCTCCAGTCGCAGGGGAGGCACCTGTCCCTAGGCAGGAGGAAGTGAACCAAGGCGCCCACCCTCGGGATCATCCCCCAGCTCCCGATACTATTTTTCAACATGGTATTTTTTTCTTTCCTCTCTATTTACCACTGAGACTGTAATTCTTATTTTTCCTGAATTAGGAAAAGTTTGGAAAAGGCAAGTCATCTTCGTTCCAGCTCTTCGGTTCCCCTGGAGAGGAGAAGGATCTGCTGTTCAAAGACTCCGCCCTTGGATTTTCGAGTATCCCCTCGAATATAGATGCTGAGCTGTACCTTGGCTTCAACTACATCAATGCCCTCCAAAGCCTGAGGGAAAGTGAGTGAGGCCCAGGTGGGCCCTGGGGGGTAGGTTGGCACAAGGATGGCAAGCCACGGGTGAGGCCTTCCAGGAAGGACCTTCTTCTCAGGCAGCAGGCCCCTGCTCTGAAGTGGTCACTTCTCCACTGGAGGCAGAGGCCAGTGTTGGGTCAACCAAGCCAGGGCATTTTAACATGTCCAAACTCCTGTGACAGGCACCCAATTAATACTGTCCTATGTCCCTGTGGACATCAGGCTCCCCAGCCCTGATAGAAAAATCAATGTCCCTCCTATGAAGTAACATATATGCATAGGAACCAAGAGAGTGGGGGGCCTCCAAGGGTGAACCCCGAGGCCTGGTGAACACCAAGTCTGGGCTGGGGCCCTGCACCTGTGTGTGTGGGGGATACCACAGTGGACCAGCTCTGCCATCACTCCTCTTCTGGGTGTAGTAAGCAGGCGGGGGTGTAAGGGGGAAGCAGGAAGGTGTGGGGGAAGCAGGACAGGGGTGGGGATGGGGTGGGGTCGAGGTGCCCTAGGAGAGTTCAGGCCTGGGCTCAACGCCCTCTAGGCCATCTCCTGGGACTGCTAATGTCTCCGTGTAGTGGAGCTTGTAGCCCCTGGGACCGAGATATCAGACAAGTCATTGTCCTAAGGCTGGAAGGGTGGATTGGAAGCCAGGGACGTCTCCAGAGGAAGGGAAACGAGAAGCCGAGAAGCCAGAGTTACGCGCTCACCAGAAGGGGCTGCGCCACTGAGTGGGGAGCGGGAGGGCGGCAGGTGCCCGGGCTCTTCTCCGGGCTGGCGGGCGCTGGGCGGCGCCGGGGTAACCCTGCCGGGCTCTAGACCCCACGATGGCCGTGTCCTCGTGCGCAGAGGCTTCGGACGCGGCGGAGCGGCGCGCGCGGGTGGCGTGGTGCGCGGTGGGCGCGGACGAGCAGCGCAAGTGCGAGCGGTGGAGTCGCGCGAGCCGCGGGACCCTGACCTGTGAGTCGGCGCCCAGCGGCGAGGACTGCATCGCGCTGGTCCTGGTAGGCGCGGGCCCCGCGGGGGTTGGTTGGGTCCCTGGACGCTCCGCGCTGCGTTCAGAACTGCTTCTGGTGGCCATTCCACCCACCCTGCTTCGAAGAACAGCTCACGATTACTGCAGGGGCCGGGGAAGCCCAGACAGGTAGCACGTTGAACACCGCCCGCAGGCCTACACCGCGGTTCAGGGGTTGAGAGTTCCCTCGGTGGGTGTGAACATACACCCGCACCCATCCTGATCGCACCTGTTCCGTAGGTTTTGAGTCCTTGTCACTTGAGGGTACGTCGTGCCATTTTCCCCACGTGAATATACAATCTCTAAAAACTCTTAAAAATGATGTTAGGGTATCTTTCCTGTGTCTGTTTAGCCATGATCCTATTCTGCTTCATCTCCTTACTTCGTTACTATCTATAACCCCGTGCCTCATCCCTAAGTAGAAATCTTCAGCCACATCTCCAGTTATTTTTAGTAGAGCTGTAAAAAAAAAATTATTACTGAGCCGAAGAGGGAGTTTGCGGTCTTGATGAATTCATGTTAACGATGTTGGGGTGTAGGCTCATTCATTCCCAGAGTGAGGTAGATCAGTCATTTCTGCTCACTTGTTAAACAAATTCTTTTTCTTTCTTTCTTTTTTTTTTTTTTTAAAGATTTTATTTATTTGACAGAGAGAAACATAGCCAGAGAGGGAACACAAGCAGGGGGAGTGAGAGAGGGAGAAGCAGGCTTCCCACTTAGCAGGGAGCCCGATGTGGGGCTCGATCCCAGGTCTCCGGGATCATGACCTGAGCTGAAGGCAGTCACTTAACCAACTGAGCCACCCAGGCGCCCCTCTTTTTCTTTTTTTTTAAAGAGATTTTATTTATTTATTTGAGACACACAGAGAGAGGGGAAGGGGTAGAGGGAGAGGGAGAAACTGACTCCCCCTGAGCAGGAAGCCCCACGTGGGGATCTATCTCAGGACCCTGGGATCCCAGGACGCTGGGATCATAACCTGAGCCGAGGGCAGATGCTTAACTAAATGAGCCACCCGGGAGCCCCCATGTAGAACAGCTTCTGTGTAGCACGTTGAGTGTCATGCCAATGGGATGAGACTAGACCAGGTTGGTTGTTCCCATGCATTTCCTCAGTGAGTGAGGCTTGTCCAGGAGAGCATCCCGAGAGTGCCTGGAGGACAGAGGGTCAGTGCTGCCTGGGCCTGATCTCCGCGCTGGAAGGGACAGCATGAAAGTTGTGACCGGCTGGTAGAGAATCAGTAGGGCTCATAGTCTTTCCTTGGATGCTCCGTTCTAACAAACCCCTGTCTCTTTCTGCTGCTCTATCAGAACACCTGACATTCTCTGACATACAGCCGTGCTCTGGGAGACCCTAAAGACAGGCGGGACAGGAGAGAGCCTCCGCTGTGGTGCTGAGGATTTGCTTTGGTTTTGCAGAAAGGAAAAGCTGATGCCTTGAGCCTGGACGGAGGACTTATTTACGTGGCGGGCAAGTGTGGCTTAGTGCCTGTCCTGGCGGAGAACCAACGTAAGTCGGGGGAGTGCCCTCTCTGGTTTATCCTGTCTGGGCCACACTGTGTGTCTGGGAGTAAGCGCACACTGTGGGTCCTCGTGGAGATGTTGAGATAGGGGGATGCATTCAAACAGGAGAATGAGGGGGGAAGGATAAAGGAAAGGGGATTTTACCCACACAGCCTGCTGTGATGGGAAGCGACAGAGCATGGGTTGGTGTCTTCCTCTTCGTTTAAAAAAAAAGGTTTTGGGGAACCTGGGTGACTGAGTCAGTGAAGCATCTGACCTTGACGCAGGTCATGGTCCCTGGGTCCTGGGATCAAGCCCTGTGTCAGGTTCCATGCTCAATGGGGAGTCCGCCTCTCCCTCTCCCTCTGCCCGCCCCCACTCGTGCTCTCTTTCTCTCAAATAAATAAATAAAATCTTTAAAAAAAGATTTTAGTATAGTATCATATACATTCAGAAAAATGCCATAGGTGTGAAACTCAGTGATATTTCACAAACCGATATGTCCCCATGCTTTGGTGCCCAGATCGAGACACAGCAAATTCCACGTGGCCCTGGGTACCCTCCTGCCACCAGCCCCCTTACTGCAGTCAGGGTCATGACCCCTGACCTCAGACAACACAGAGCAGTTCTGCCTGTTTTTAAACCGTACACGTGAGGCATGTGCTTTGCACGTCTCTCGCCCGGTGCTATGTCTGCGCTCTTTGTCCAGAGGATATTGACTCTTGTGGCTGTACGGTAGTGCATGCTGTGACTCGACCACAGTCATCTGTCCCTCCTGCGGTGGAGGGGCATTTGGGTGACGTCCAGCTGGTGGCCGTCGTAAGCAAGCTGCCGCGAGCACCCGTGAGCACACGGATGGATGTTTTCTAGGGCCCGGGACCGCCGCACAGTCTCTTCCGATTTGATCCTGCGTCAGCGAGATTTAAAAGTTTGCCACTTCTTCACAAAGCTCAGTGATTCATGGCATTTTGCTTGTTTTTGTCCTTTTAGGATCACAGAACCCTAATAATGCAGATTGTGTGAATAGACCGGTGGAAGGTGAGTTGGGATCTGCTCATGTCAGGGTGGAGGGTAAGTCCTCGCTGCCGGAGGAGGCGGTGGCAGGAATGCTGAAATAGTCACAGAAAGGGATGCAGCCGGAGAAGCCTTCAGTTCTTTTAAAGATTCAAATAACTCATAGATGCGTCATGGTAATGAATGTTCTGCTGACCTTCGCACTTGGCAGAGAATTTTCAGAGTTCTCACTGTGCCCTGATCACGGGGCAGGAGGACTGTTATGTCCCTGTCTCATACGGCTGGGTCAGGGACGGTCCCCAGCCACCCCTTAAAGGCTCTGCTTGTCTGTCTTTTTCATTTCATGGCCTAGATCGGCCTCACCTTCACATAGAACAGCTGCTTAAGCTTCTGACAGTGGTCAGATATCCCTGGGCTTCCCCCTGGACTTCCCTTGGACTGCAGATAGCTGCACTTGAGTCCGATGCCCGGGGCCCCCCTCACCTCCCCCTTCTGTTGTTCAAGGGTACCTTGCTGTGGCTGTTGTCAGGAAATCAGATGCAGGTCTCACCTGGAACTCTCTGAGAGGCAAGAAGTCCTGCCACACGGCCGTGGGCAGGACTGCAGGCTGGAACATCCCCGTGGGCCTGCTCTTCAACCAGACAGGCTCCTGCAAATTTGGTAAGGCATCCTGAGGGAGTGATGGGTGGGTAGGTGCGCTGAGCTGTGAGACCTCCAGGAAGGGTAGGGGGGGCGACCTGCACGCCTCTTTGGAGTGAGCACGTTGTCCGCGGGGCTACCGCCTGAAGACTGGGCAGCACAGAGAAAAGAAAAAAACTGGAGGATCGGTCTGCTCTTCTGAACCCTGAGACTAAATACAGGTCCTGAGAAGTACAGATTTTTTTTTTTTTTTTAAATCTTTTGGAGTGCTTGATCCAAATTTCTCCTAGGCTCTGGCTTCCTATTTGGAGGAAGGGTACCTCTTTGCTTCAGGAAATAGTTTTTCCTCCACACTTCCAGGAAACCAAATTAAGGGTTCTGGCTTGGCCTGCTTTTGGGGCCTTCTCTCCCTGCCATGCCCATGCTCCCCCCTCATGCATAGGCTGTGCCCCACCTGCTGCGGGCCTGCTGACGTGGAAGTCAGCATGTCCTCGCCAGGGCTCCCCTCTTGTGCAGGTGTCTCCCCGAGGTGGGCGCTGCTGCTCCCAGATTTGGGAGCCTGGCTCAGGCAGACTTCCGAGGGGCTCTGCTCCTCACTGCCGGCACTTGCTGTGGTTGCCCTTTCCAAGCCCGTGGCTGCCTCCGAGCTGGGCGGACCTTAGCAGGTGCTCCCTGGGCCTCCCCGGGAGGTTGACACACAGTGTGGCTCTCCTCGGGGCAGGGATGGCATGAGTTTGATAACGGGTGGTAGCTGCTCATCGAGGTAGGACGTTCTTGTTCCCGGCGTGTCCTCGCTCCTTCACCCACATAAGCCAATGTTAACTCCCGAACGTGGATCAAATCACATGCGGGGTTAGCTCGGATTCAGTTCAGCAGTCCGGAGAGGAAACTCCAAGTAGCAGAGGCTTTAGCAAAGCAGAGGTTTCTTTCTCATGTAAGCAAAACCCAGGGATTGGATTGTCCAGAGTTACTGTGTTAACCCCACAGTGTCAGAGACCCGGGTCTCACACACAGAGCCATGATCTACGTGGTTGCCGTGTTCGAGGTCCCTTCATGGCCCATGTGTGTCGTAACTGGAGGCCTGGTGCCCGCTTCTGCAGGCCATGTGCAGAAGGAAGGAGAGGGGAAGAAGGGGAGAAAGACCTGGGCCAACTGTCTTCGAAGGGTGTTTCTAAGAAACTTGCTGGCCAGTTCTAGCCATAGGGCATCTGGTAAGGACGGTCTTTATTCTGAGGAACCAGGTGCCCTGGTAAGAAGCAGGGTATATATTTCTGAGGAAAGGGGACATCAGATCCTGGAGGGTAGCCAGCAGGTTCCGCCGTGGGTCACCACCGAGTTCATCAGTTGAGTCTCCAGCCGCGGCTGTCACAGTGGGCCCCTCTGGCCAGCCCCAGACCCTCTTCTCCAGCCCCCGGGGAAGACTTCCCAACAGTACTTCTGGTGTGAAGCCCTTCTGATTTCAGCCGGGCCCTCACAGGTGGCATCACGGGGCTGTGTGTGCCAGTGAGGGTGTGCTCTCCGTGCCGGGCCATGGAATGAATACGACCCCAGCTGCATGGCCTGCTGGGTAGAGAGGCCTCTTGTCTCGACTCAGGTGGTAAGCGCTGACTCCCATGTTCCTTCTCTGCAGATGAATTCTTCAGCCAGAGCTGTGCCCCTGGGTCAGACCTGAGGTCCAACCTCTGTGCACTGTGCATCGGTGATGAGAAGGGTGAAAACAAGTGTGCACCCAACAACAATGAGAGATACTTTGGCTACACTGGGGCTTTTAGGTGAGTTCTGCGGCCGAGCCTACCCAGGGTAGGGCCTCGTCCTTCGTCCCCCATCCTCCAGCATCTTGACAGTGCATTTCTAAGGAGCCAGACATAGCCTGTCACAGCAGAGCCACGGGGCAGGCTGGGAGGCCACAAAGGAGCTGCACCCGTCAGGCCTCCTCGACTCCTCCCCGACGTTGCCACGGGGCTGTGTGACCTCAGCTCTGCCAGCCCTCTCTGTGGCCTTGGACCAAAGTCAGCCTCAGTGGGCCTCAGTGTCCTCCTCCTTAAAATCAAAGGGGTCGTGTTTATGGTCTCTTAAGCCCTTTCTATAGTTCAGTTTTATGGGCAAGAATTCTCTTTCTTGGGGCGCCTGGGTGGCTCAGTGGTTAAGCTTCTGCCTTCGGCTCAGGTCATGATCCCAGAGACCCGGAATCGAGCCCCGCATTGGGCTGCCTGCTCGGCGGGAAGCCTGCTTCTCCGTCTCTCACTCCCGCGGCTTGTGTTCCCTCTCTGGCTATGTTTCTCTCTGTCAAATAAATAAAATCTTAAAAAAAAAAAAAAAAAGGAGAATGGGGTATGGCAGAGGAGTTGTGCCAAGTACATAAACGGAGTGAGCTTAGAAACAGAGCATAAAGTAGCCCAGAAGATGAGCCAGGGAGTAAAAAAAAAAAAAAAAAAAAATTCTCTTTCTTGTAGCCACCACCCCCCGCCCCACCCTCTTCACCCCCTTATGACCCTAGCTGTCACTACATGTCACACTTCACTTTTCTCTCTGATTTCAGCCTTAGAAATGACAAAGACAAAGCAGCCGTGCAGTGTTATTCTCCACTATTAAAGTGAAAGATAAACCAAAAAAAATGTTTTCAGAATTCACCAGTTATAACCACTTAGAGTAACTATTCATAATTCAAAAGTACAACCGTATTCCTATGGATGTCGGCTGTCGCTTTTCAGGGGTCCTCCCCAATCCCTTTTTCTCTGTTCATCAAGAATATATTGCACTTGGGGTGCCTAGATGGCTCAGTTGGTTAAGCGTCTAACTCTTGATTTCAGCTCAGGTCTTGATCTCAGGGTTCTGAGTTCCAGCCCAGTATGGGGCTCTGCCCGGGGTGTGGAAAAAAAAAAGATTTACACACCAGATCCACCAGATGGCGTCATGGATCTGAGGATGACCCTGGCCAAACTGGGGTCTTTGAACTTTTTAATATATAAATTCAGTAGCCTTCTCTCCCACGATGGGATGATATAGACGTAACTTTTACTATAATGTGAGTGACTATGTAAATATTTTGTGAATGTATAAGAATATCTTTAAAGACGAAGGATTTACAAATGGAAAAGTTGTGATGTGATTCTGCTCAGAAATACTGAGTAGACACATATCTGAGAAAAACCCAGAGGAATATGTGGTTTTTCTGTTTTAAACTCACAGGAAGGTATTATTTCATTGGAAACACCTACATGTTAATCTTCCTCTTTATACAAGAAGGAAATGCTTTGTCTTTTGTCTAAACTGAAAGCTGGACCCAGAAGTCCTTGCACGGCTATATTTCTAACTAACATCCTTATATTGCTGGTTCTTAATTTTCAATTTTCAACTATTTTACCACTGACTTTCCATCATGGAAAAGGTTCTAACCTCTTCTGCTATTGTTGTGTCTGTTCCTCTCACAAGCACGAATTTCATCTCTCAGCACCCAGCAGATTTATTTCATGCTCAGTGCTTACATTATTATGAATACATAAATATTCTCATATCACGTATGTGGTGTAATAAGGTTATATTTTCCTTATGGTACAAAGTTTTTGTTTACTCTAGAGTTAATAGATGTCTTATATTTTTATGCTTAATTTTCTGTGCTTAAAAAAAATGTCACCAATTCATTTCAAAACCCATAGCCAGTAGTGTAAACCTCCTAAAGATACATCCCCAGAGGGAACGCTGGCTCAGGTTCATCAGATGCTTGGGAATCTTGCTCCCGCCCAGTCCGGACTGGTGTTCTCCAGGCGCCTTGCACAGCTGTACTCCTGGGATTCCCCTTGATGATCATTCTGGGATTTCCCGTCAATGAACTTCATGTTAAATTGCCTGTTTCCTGGATTCCATATCTTTTGCTTTCTTGGTTTTGTTGGCACAGAACATATCTTTTTGAGAAAGGCTGAATTGGCGTTTTCTTCTTTGAGTATTCATTGTCTGAAAATGTCTTTGTACTACCTTTGAAATGATTTGTAGTTTGGCTAGATAACTAAGTGTCGTTGAAAAACATTCCCCCTAGGGATTCTGACAGGCTTTTACCTGGGAAAGGAGAGCGTTAGCTATTTTGACCAATGCTCTCACTAAAAACAAGCAAAAATGTTGGATTAGTCCACAGCGGACACACATAGATTCTTAAAAATATCGAATAAATGACAAAGTAGTAAGATTATTAAAGGATGAACTTGAACACAGAGGTTACATACACCTTTAAGGTAAGAGTGAATCAAAAGTAATTGAGGGCATCAAGTTGTTCAATACTGAGGAAAACAGGGAGGAGAATGCACACCATCCCTGAGAAACTGAAAGCATGAGCCAACTTATACCCCCTAGAATGATCCAGAAATTCTCAACTTATAAATATTTTTATTTATTTATTTTTATTTTTAAAGATTTTATTTATTTCTCTGTCAGAGAGAGGCACAGCGAGAGAGGGAACAGAAGCAGGGGGAGTGAGAGAGGGAGAAGCAGGTTTCCTGCTGAGCAGGGAGCCCCATGGAGGGCTTCATCCCAGGACCCTGAGATTGTGACCTGAGCCGAAGGCAGATGCTTAACAACTGAGCCACCCAGGTGCCCCCTTAACTCATAAATATTTTTAAAAGTGGTCCCATACTAGTGGCCCCTCTAGAAACCTGCCTGAAAGACAGCACTTTGAGAATAGGTCTCAACGATTGCTCGAAAATCCTGTCTCAGGACACCTGGGTGGCTCAGTGGGTTAAAGCCTCTGCGTTGGCTGGGGTCATGATCTCAGGGTCCTGGGATTGAGGCCCATATTGGATTCTCTGCTCAGCAGGGAGCCTGCTTCCTCCTCTCTCTCTGCCTGCCTCTCTGCCTACTTGTGATCTCTCTCTCTGTCAAATAAATAGATAAATAAATAAAATAAATAATCTTTTTAAAAAATCCTGTCTCGATAACGATGAGCGGTACACATCTGAAGGAACTATGACGAGCAAACATACTGGGGGAAAGTTACAAGAAGCAACATCCAGCAGAAAAATACAAGGTAGTATTTTTTAATAAAAGAATAATCTGAACTTCTGGAAAGGAAAAAATAGAGCAATTGAAACTAACTATGCATTTGACCAGTTTAACAGCTTAGATATAGCTAAAAGGAGAATTAAGGAAGAGATGTGAAAAAATTATCCAGAATGTTACAGAAAGACGGAAACTACAGGAAATTTAAAAGTTTAAAAGCATTAATCCATTGTCTCCTAAATCTAGAATTTTGGTTGAGAAAGCTACCATTGTGGATTCCTGATCCTTTGTATGTGACTCTTCCTTTTTGAAAAAAAAATTTTTTTTTGAGTTCTCAACAGTTTATTTGTAACATCCTTGTTCTGAGAGAATGAGCTTTAGGAGGGCGAGGAAGTATCTTAGACGCACAGGTCAGCACAAAGAGTATTTTGTTAAGAGTAAAGAAATCAGACGCCTATGTTGCTCTCTTAAATGTGTATTTCTCTCTACATTTACAGAGATTTAACAATGAATGAAAAATGCTTTTTAGGAAAAATTCATTTGCGGTTTTAGCCAAAGTAAAATGCTTTGAAAACAAGTTTCATAGGAAGTTTTCTGAGTTTTTTAAAAAAAATCTCAAATGTTCTGAAACTTCACACTGATATTTCTTTGTGTGTGTCTCCTTTTAAACCTTTGGATTGGACACTTGGTGGGCCTTTCATCTGGAAGCTCAACTTGTTCCATTCTGGGAAATTTTAGTTCATTATTTCTTAGATAATTTCTTCCTTCTTTTCTCTGATTTCTCTTTAAACTTTCATTCTTGACTTTCATCATAGACTCCTAGATTATCATTAGATCTCTTTAGACTTTCATTATAGACTCCTGGATTATCATTTCATTTTTTCTTATTTATTTTTTTATGTTCCCTTTTCTTTATCTTCCAGTTTCTGGGATATTTCTTCAGCTTAACCTTCTAATAATTATAACATTTTTGAGAATTTTTATGATGATTTTCTTTACTTCCTAAGAACAATTTGTGTTCTAGTTGCTCCATTTTTAGAGCTTCTTGTTCTTGTTTTATGAATGCTACCCTTTCTTTCATTTCTTTAGTGATATTCACTGTAATAAAAAAAGTTTTATTTTCTCTCCTGTATTGTCTCTGTATTTTCTGAGCATAATAAATTAATAAATAATTTTTAGAAATATTTTATTTATTTAACACAGAGAAGAGATCACAAGTAGGCAGAGAGGCAGGCAGAGAGAGCGGAGGAAACAGGCTCCCCACTGAGTAGAGAACCGGATGCGGGCCTCTATCCCAGGACCTTGGGATCATGACTTGAGCCCAAGGCAGAGGCTTTAACCCACTGAGCCATCCAGGTGCCTAATAAACTACATTTTTACAATCTATATTTTTTTTCTGGTATTTCTTCAAAGATCCAGTGGTTTCTGGCCATTTGTCCATATTTAAGAATGAAACACAAGCAATGACTATTAGTTCTGCCTCAGGTGCCACGTCTTGGCCGCGTTATGGACCTCACTTCTGGGGCAACTGGTTTGTGTCATTTCACTGTGGAGCATCCCCATGTCAGAATCTATAGAAATTTTTCTTGGATGGATTGGCTTTTCCAGAGAAAGAATCATCCCATATGCTTCTTGGGAGGCTGAGTGGGGGAAAGAGGTTATGATTTAACCACACAGAGTGTAGATTCTTAGTCTACTCTCTGGTATCAGCGTTGGGCCTCTGCTCTCTGCTGTGCTTGGTTCTCTGTCGCTAATGTAGTTCAAGTTCAATCTCTCATGAATAAACCTGCAGTCTTCTGCCAAGGGGTGGGGTGTGGGGAGTCATCTCCCATCCGTAAGGAATAGAAGGGCACCTAAGCCGTGCCTATACACACTCTATCCAGTCCTCCTGTCTCAGCCACTTTTGTGGTGCCTGGTACTTCTGATGAATCTTTCTGGAGTTTTGTAGCAGGTGTCAGTTTCCTTCCAGGCTTCCCCTACTTCCAGCTTCTGTTATAGCTTTCTCTGCTCTGTTGGATCAATTACAGCTCAATGATTTCCTCTCTGCCTTCCAAAGTTGTCAGTACTACCTTCTCTCTTCCCCTTCTGCCCTCCTCTGGCTTATGGTTTACAGCTTAAAAAAAAAATCTCACTAATGTTAAAAAAAAGTACCCCAAGCCCCCAACAATCTCACTAATGTCATTTTATTGGGATTCTAGAAGCAAGGAAGGTTCATAAACGTACATGTTCAAGCTACCATTTTAAACCATAAGTTCCTGGAAATATTTGTCTTTATCTGTTCCATGTGTACTCCCGTGTTTCTGTTTTTGGAATCCATATTACAAATATTTATGAAAACCCATATAGTGTGTCATTGTGCCAATGTATGTATTTTCTGGAACATTTTAGGTGCTTGGCGGAAAGGGCTGGAGATGTTGCTTTTGTGAAAGACGCCACCGTCTTGGAGAACACCAATGGTAAGCATAGTGTTTCCCTTTTGCATCTCAGTATTCAGATTTGCAACTGGGAATCTACTGTAATCTTTTCTAGGTTTTAGATCAAGTTACTTCCAAAACTTTTTACTTAATTATGCCACATGGTATGTCTGTGAGTGTCACATTGATTTTGCACCCAAGTTCTCTCTCTCACTCTCACACAGATGCACATGCACACACACACGCACACACACATGCGCACACACACGCACACATACACATGCACACACGCGCACACACGCGCACACACACACACGCACGCGCACACACACACACCAGCCCATACTCACTAGCAAACATCTCCCTGGCTTTGTCTAGTCAACCAGAGAAGCACACCATCTCCCTGTCCCGTAGTTTTAAAAAAGGAAGTAAGGGGTCTTCCTTCAGATCTGTGTGAGCCCTCTGTCTGGAAACTCCTTGGGAATCTTTGGAGGACAAGTCACAGGCAGGGACAGATAATGGAAAATGAATAATAATCACTGGCTTCTGCACCCTGGGCTATCTGCAGGCCTTCCAAACTACAGCCTTCTCCTGAACCCTGACTCAGCCCCGGGCAGACATAAAAGTGTGGAGTCATCTCAATTATCAAATAGACAAAGCCAAGAGAATGGAGAAAGTGTTTGTTTTTGTTTTAATTTTTTGAGGGGAGAGGGGACAGAAGGCGCGAAGAGGGGACCTGAATATGCTTACAGTTCTACTTTGAATTTATGAAACATTAATCTGAGTGATCTCTGGGGATCCATTGATGTCAGGTTTTTTTATTGAAGTATAATTAACATACAGCATGATGTTAGTGTTTCAACAATTCCGTACATGACTCAGTGCTGTCATAATAAGTGTACTCTGGAGTTCCCAAGAAAGGTGTCAGATTATAGTGTAAGTTTCTTTGGGATTTTACAACTATTTTTTTAAATTGATGGAACATATTCAACAAACTTACAGAAGTTCCTATCCTTTGTCTGGTTTTACACTAAAAGCCTTTGAATAGGAAAGGAAGGAGAAAACAATTTCTTCTTGGACATAAACCTTGGATATTCTTTTTCTGGAACTCACTGGAAAATAGGGCATAGGTGGAGGGGGCATTCTTTTTAAAAAATTAACAGCTCCATTGAGCTGTACTTTGTGCTATAAAAATCTACCCATTCCAAGTGTGGGCTTCAGTGGTCTCTAGCACATTCACGGAGCGCCACACCCACCAGCCCAGTGGATTCTAGAACACTCTAGAATGCCCCAGAAAGTACCCCTGCACCTTTCCCCACTCCTTCAGAGCTGCCATCTACCGGTCTACTTTCTGTCTCTGTAGATTTGCCTGTTCTGGACATTTCACAGAAAGGGAATCATGTGGCCTTTTGCGACTGACTTCTTTCACTGAGCATCACGTTCTCAGGGTTCAACCACGTTGTAGAGTGTGTCAGGGCTGTGCTGCCTTGTGTCCCTGGATCTTGTCCTCTTCTGTGGAAGCAGCACTGACGTTTGCCATATTTGAAGTTTGTATAGCTTGTGCAGAGAGCTTCCTTCCGTCTCCCTCCTGTCGCTGTGACCCTCCTGGGTGCATTTCAGGAGAAGCCAGTGGACCCAGAAAGGACTTTGACCGAGCAGGGTAGCCCCGTGGTTGATGCCACCTTTCTTTCTCTCCCCAGGTGGGAACCCTGAGGCCTGGGCTAAGGATTTAAAGCTGGAGGACTTTGAGCTGCTGTGCCTTGATGGCACCCGGAAGCCTGTGACAGAGGCGCGGAGATGCCACCTGGCCATGGCTCCGAACCATGCTGTGGTTTCTCGGGAAGAGAAGGCATCACACTTGAAGCAGGTGCTGCTTGACCAACAGGTGTGGATCGCCAGGGCCTCCTGCCGTCTCCCAGCTGCACGGGCTGCTGCGGGGTGGGGTGGTCACAGTGAGCAGCCTGTCCAGAGCCCATCATTCCCGTCCCTCTGCTTGCAGCGGGTGCTGCCCGTGCCTGCTTCATGCTGAGGAGCTGCCCAGAATCTCAGTGATGAGAACAACAGAGGCATCTGCATGCGTAATCTCTAGAAACAACACACCCAGAACTTCTGTAGATTGGAGGCTATCTGTGGGAAGTGCTTTGAAGGAAACTGTGCAATTTCCTTAAAGCCTGTGATTTTCTTTTAGAGCTTCTAGTTTTTGTATTAGAACACCTCATGCCCAGGGGTGATTTAAAGACAGTGGCCCTAGAACAGTAATAATGGGTCCAGTAACCTCACTGTGGCATGCTCACTGGGGCTGGTAAGAGGGGCTCATCACAGAGGCAGGCTGCTCTGGTCCGTGGAAGAGGCTGAGAGACCCACCTGCCCAAGACAATGACCCGGCCAAGGGCAGAGACGATTTCCAATGCAGACTGTCTGTCGGCAAGAGCTGGCCTCTCAAAATGCTGTAGGTGATCAGCTTTTGGGGGAGATCTCATAAATCCTCAGCTGTCACCTAGCCACCCAGAGGTTCTACGGGAGGCCACAGATGGGACAGGGAGGGAAAGATGTCAGGAGGTGAGATCAGAAGTAGTGAGTGGCCCAGACATGGGGCAGGGGAAGGCTCAACCAAGTGGGGGAAGACCTCCACAACTCAGCTCTTCTTCTTCCGTGGGCTTCCCAGGGCTGAGCCTGGATGGAAGAGATGTCCTTGGCCTCTCCAATCCCTACGTTCTCCGGCTTCCCTTGGCCACCCGCTTGCTTACTCTCTGCCCTGTCACTGCAGAATCAGTTTGGAAGAAATGGAAACAAGTGCCCGAGAGAGTTTTGCATGTTCATGTCTGAGACCAAAAACCTTCTGTTCAATGACAACACGGAGTGCCTGGCCCAACTCCAGGGCAAAAACACGTATGAAGAATATTTGGGATCATCGTACACCACGGCCGTTGCTAATCTGAGACAGTGCTCAAGCTCCCGTAAGTGGACTACCCTGGGGAAGCCAGCGCGCGTGAAGGGTGGTGAGGCTGCTGGGCTGGGCAGCATTCTAAGAATGAAGATGGGCATAAAAAAGTTAAGGCAATGGGCTGTCTTGGGAAGTTACAGTGTCACTGATGAGAAGAAAGACTTGGAGAAAAATCAGGCTGTAGTAATATGCTAAATTTTTATAGTGCTGAGAGTGGTATTCAGAAATGACACATTCTGGCCTCCAGACGGTTAGCATACATACCAGCCATGGAAAATACAAAGTCTCAGAAAGCATCTTAGCCAGGGAAATGTACTGACAAATAATTTGTTCCTTTAAAGACCTTTATAAGATCCTGCAGAGCATTGTAAGGCTCCAGGCAGAGATCTAACATTGCAATATGCTCTTCTTCCTCTGTGCGTGGGCTGCCCTGGAGTCCTGTTTCTGGGACCTCATCAGATGGCTGGAGGCATCAGGGTGGTGGGGGCCCTGGATGGGGTGGGTCCAAGGAGCTCTAGCATCGGTCCTTCTCCACTAGGTGTAGTGTTCCCCCCCCCCCCGAGGGGACAAATGGGCAGTGCTTGGAGATATTTTTGATTCTTACAATGTAGGGGTGCAGCTGGTGTCTGTGGGCAGCAGCCACAGATGCTGGTGAGCAAAGCAGAGCACAGCCCGGCCAACCGAGCATTCCTGGGCCCCAAGGTCAATACCGCCGCTGCTCTTTACCAGCCTGCGTCTCGGGAAACAGTGATCAGGTGGTCTAAGGACTCCACTCTGAGAGAGAGGCTGCAGGGCTGTTCCGGTGAACAGCCAGCTCACGGCTGCCCAGAGCGCGTGCCCCTTGAGGGCAGACCTGTGTGTCCCCGCTGGACCCCGGCACTCAGCACAGGGCCACACACAAAGCGGGCCTCGGCGAGCACTTGTCAAGGCCGGAGTGCAGAGCGGGTGAACACCCCTGCAGACAGGTCTGCGTGAAGATACGGGGCTTTGATGGCTCCCGTCTAAGGACCATCCATGCCTTGTGAACTTGAGTGTGACTATTGATTCTGTTACGGGCAAAAGGGGGGTGGGGCCCGTGTTGCTCAAGCCAGGCCAGGAAGTTACCCCAGTTAGGCCGCCATCAGGAGGAGGCTCTGAGGGCCAAGGTGAGCAAGCACGGGCTGTAGGTTGGTGGGAGAAGGCGGGGAAGATTCGTGTTTCAGTACGCACTTGACTGATCTCTTAGTTAGAAAAAAGAAATCAGTTTCTGACTCTCTTGCTTTGGTGTGTCCCACAGCGCTTCTGGAAGCCTGCGCCTTCCTGAGTAGATAAAACCCGCCAGAAGACGGCTTGGTCTCCCTTCCTGAGGCACCTCAGCCCCTCTCTGCTCCCGGCCCTTCCCGTGGGTGCTGGGCCTTCTCCCTTCCTGGCCAGTCATCTGCTTTCCCAGCTCCTTGCTGTCATCCTCGCAATAAAGAAAATGGGAAAGACCATTGATTTCCATTCCTTGTAAAGCGTCATTCATCTTTTCTAGATTTTATGCTGAAAGCATGGGTCTGATCAAGTGCTGGCCCAGCTGGACCATTCCTTCTGCATTTTCCAGGCCCGTTGCCTCCTCTGCCCTGCAGTTTCTGGAAGCAAAGGATTGGCCCACGAGCTGGTTTCCCCAAGGGCGTCGGCTGATTGTTCACATCATTGTTGGTGTGCACGCTTGTGTACGGGTGTGTTTCTAGGGCATGCAGGAGGAATAGGGAGTAGAAGTTAAGGCATTGGTGACAGAAACTGGATATCACAGAGATTTTCAAGTGTTTGGTATTTTAAATCAATTGTATCAAGTACAGCAAACCACAAGTTTCTCAGGGTTTCCAGATCTCTTTCCCGAGCCCATCGGCTTTCCTGGCCCCATGGCCCCGTGGCCCATGTAGTCCTTCTCGAACCCCATTCCTTCAGCTTCCATTCATCCTCATCTCTGGCCTTCTTTCCTCTGCCTTGTGGAGGACCCATGCTTTGTTCTTTAAGTGTGTCACCCATGGCTTTCTTCTCCAGGGTTTTGCTTCTGACCCATGACAGAACCAAATGACGGGGTCCCAGCTGCTAATGCAGACTTTCTTCCAGAAACTCGAGCTCAGTGGTGGCCAGGTACCAACCCTCTTAGATTGCTACCTCTTCTCTGGGAAGGAATCAGTTTTTCCATTGGCCCATTAGACCCAACAGGTGAACCCATGTCACCTGGGTGAAGACAAGGCAGACACCAGACAAGAGTGGCCAGCGTTGACCACCACCAATGGGTAGGGAGCTTTGCTGCTGCCTTTTACTTCTTTATCCATGGTTTCCAGCCAGTCAGTCTTTCAATCACCTGCAAGAAAATTGTGCCTGAACAATTACTTCCATATGAATAGGTTGCTTCTAATTGGAATGTGGTCTGATTGGTTTTAAGGGTACATATTTATTTAGTGTGTGATTTTTTAGAAGTTTGGCATTCTGGACAAAGTGTAGGCTCTGGAGTGAATGGCACTCACGTTTGGGTCCCAGTCCTGCCACTTTCCAGCTCTGTGAGCCTAGTCAAATTTCCGCACGTCAGTTTCCTCCTTAACCAACTGAGCCACCCAGGCGTCCCCGTCAGTTTCCTCCTTAGTGAAATGAGACACATTCCATCCACACCCATGATCAAGTTTTGAAGTGCAAAGGGGCTCAATTTTGCAAAGAGCCTTTAGCACAACACCTGAGACAAATTCAGTGCCTGGAAAATGCTTCTTCACCTTCCCAATTTTCTCCCCGTATCCTGTTTTATATACAAATGTGTGAAAAAATACACGCAAAACAAGACAATGATACAAAACTCAATGTTTATTTGTCCCGCCTTGGATGGAAGCTAGTTTGCACTAGGTTGGAGTGGAATGGAATGGTCATGTCCTTCCCTGGATGCCTGTCGTGTGGATTCCTCGCTGGACTGAGGTGGACGGCCATCGCGCCCATAGCAAAGGCGGCAGAGGTGTCTTCTGAATGTGGGGTCGAGGAATGCGTGGAGGAAGGGGTTGATGCAGCAGTGGGTGGCGGCGACAATTCTCAGGATCTGCACGCTCCTGTCCAGGTTGTAGTCACTCTTGCAGTCTTGCAGAGAGAAGGATTCTTTGAACGTGAACAGGAAAAGGGCAATATTGTAGGGCGCCCACATCAGAAGGAAAACAGCCATTATGGCAAAAGCAAGCTTAGAAAGGCCAGACCTCCACTCCCCAGACCTTCTTATTTTTCTCATTCGCGCGTAGCAAAAGACAAAAATGCATAGTGGAAATAGAAGTCCCAAAGTGTTCATCTTTAAGGTCAGACAACGCTTCCAGGATGTCTCCTCCACCGGCAGGAAGTGAGGTCGTCTAAAGATGCACTTGTATGTCTGGCTTTCCACCTGAGGTTTGTAAAACACGGATTCGGGCAAAATGACCAGAGCGGCAAGGAACCATGCCAGAACACTTAAGGTCGTGCCGCAGCGTGCTGTCTGGGTGGCCAAGGGAAAGTTTATGGGGAAAAATACCAGGTACCTCTGCACGGTCAGGAGGACGTTGAAAAATACCTCGCTGTATAGGCCTATAGAATACAGTATCACTAGCACTCTGCAGAATGGGTTGTCGAGAACGCCCCCATGGGTCCCAGTGTAGGCCCAGAATGGCAGGGCCAGTAAGAAACACAAATTCGAAACTGCCAGGTTTAGGAGATAGATATCTTCCATGTGCTTGAGCCCTTTGTGCTTCACCAGGATAAACACAACAGAGACACTGCCCAGGAGCCCAGCCAGGAACACGGCGGTGGACAGCTGCGGTACCACGTGGACCGCCAGGATCTTGGGGTCGTAGGGGTCGCATTGTTCTACTTCACTGCTGTTCAAATCATCCTCTATGAGGACGTCGTAGTCATCCTCCGGGGCTGACGTGTAATTATCCATCTTCGGCCTGCCCTGTGTAGACAGACAAGTTTATTTTCCCTTCATACAGCTCGGTGGTCCTGGAGGGGGGAAAAATTGGATTAGTGTCCGTGAAGCCATGCTGTCCCTTTTCTGGTACTTCATTTTACCCAGAGTAGGTCTGCAGCTCAGAAGATTGAAAAATAAACATTTCTGGAATGCACCCCCGCCTGCTGAGAGTGGCCTTCTCATCAGCCCTCACGTCCTTAGCAATGAGCTAATACCACCGGGGAAATAAAGGTAAGCATTACACTTGTTCACAGAACTTACATTCTCCTGGTGGAAATAAGATTTGCTTATCTGAAGCTGATATTGAAGGAAACACACCATCAAAGAGAGCCAAACGCTGCCATTTAGTGTCATGAAATTGGTACCCATCCTAATTTCTACGTGTTCAAAAAGTCTGCTCACCCCATAGACAGCTTCCTGTGACCAGCTGCCCGGAGTTCTTCTCTCGAAGGACAGAAACAATGGTTTGCAAAAGTGAAACCATCCCCAGCATCAACATGGACGTCACTGGTTAAATACAGATGACTTACCCCTTGACGAGTTCCAGGGGGGAAGGGCACGGCCTCCTGTCCCATCATCCAGCTGCTGTGGGAATGGCTTGGGGCTGCTGAGACCCGGGCTTTCTTCTGAGCAGTGCCGGTCTGACTTTTGGGGGCAAGGAAGCCACTGTTTAACCCCTGGGGAATTCTACACCACAAGCCATTGGTCTCGGTCTTGGGGACCAACCCAAAGAAAGCAACTTGAAAGCTCCTCTGGACCCCTATAGTGTTTCTCAAGCCAAAGAGAAACCAGGAAGTTGTTTTCTCCTCCAGGCTCCCCCTGGACCCCGCCTTTGATTTTCCCCTGGCCTTTAGACAGGCGTCCTCCTGGCTGCTCCAGATAAGGGAACTGAGTTGCTACTGGTCCCCCGTGATACGGGGGGCGGGTGACAGCAGGGCACTTCTGAGCCGGTGATAGCCAGCAGCAGAGGGGACAGTGTCCTGTGGGAGCTCTGCATGCAGACCCCACGGTAGAAGCACACTCCCTGCATTCATAGGGCATCTAAAAGGCTCGGGGAGAACCACGGTGAGCAGCTGAGAGACACTGGGGGTGGGGGCTCCCAAGAGAGGATCTAGGGACAAAGGGAGCCACAGAGTGGTGTCACTTGGGAAGGGGGCTGGTGCAGAGATGCTAGGGACCAGTGAGTAGAGGGCTGCTATGGGATTTGAGGAAAATGTTGTGAGGAAAGTGGGGAGTTAAGCAAACCATGAGGGACTGACCCTGCTCCCAGAAGATCCCAGAAAATTCCACGGAGGGTGGGGGTGGGGTCAAGTCTGGGATACAGAGCCTGTGGGGAAAACTCCCAGTCCAGGACTGCAGTGGGGGAGGGGTGAGGTCTGAGAGAAAGGAAGCTGGAGGAGTCTAGATTTCAGCGGGGAGGAAGCGGTGGGTGGTCAGGGGCAGGACTGGGCAGGGGGTGGCTTGGAAGAAGGACGGGGGAAGAGGAACACCAAACGGGTGGGAAGTCCATATGAACTTCTCCCAGATCTGCTCTCTGGACCTGAGACTGACCTAATTTGCAGCCACCCCGCTACTCGGTGGTTTAGCGCTCACAGACTTGGTTCAAGGACATCCTGTTAATGAATGCCAGAGATGTGTCTGAGGTAGCTTTCAACTCAGAGTGTGGACGCGTGAAGATGGAAATAGAAACAAACTATTAAAAGAAAGGCAAAAACAAACATAAAAGGGGCCCAGGCAAATATGCAGTTGAGCCTTAAATTTAACTCAAAGATGACCTTTGTCCTCAGCACCAAGGGGTTGGCCTCGGTGGGAACCTTGGCGGGGTGAGCTTCCCAGCAAGGACTTACACCCCTCTCCCCGCATGGGCTTCTGGGAGTGAGTGGGGGTCACTGCCCGCCGGTGGTGGCCCAGCCCTGGGACCTGCGGACCGCTCACCGGGGGCTCTACCTCCCTGGGCTGCGCTATTCGGAGCCCCACGGGCCCCATCCCTTCCACCCCAGGACCTTGAGTAAGTGATGGTGGCTCAGTAAGTCTCATGCCCTATTGCCACAGGCTCACTGGTCCACACTAGGCAAGGGAGTGAGATCAAGTCAGCTCGGAAACGTGGGAAGCCCCGTGGATGGATATACACACGCACACCGCATGGTTAAATAGAGGAAAACAGCAGCCGGCAGGACCTCCTGCTTGTCACAGGATTATATGAGGTTTGAGGCTCCCTAGGAAAAACACTGGGAACTCGGGACCACCCCTAACTTCCTGGTATTAATGGCCTTCACTTTCAGTATTATTTTATTTTGGCTTGATTCCCAACATTCTGCTTATCCAGCCTCAGGCCATGGGGTTCTTCCTTTTTCTTTTTTAATTGAGAAATGATTGACATACGCCATTGTGTAAGTTTAAGCTACTGCAAGAGGATTGCCGTTAGGAGGTTGTCTAACACCTCTGTCCCGGCACGTGACTATTGTTTCTTCTAGTGGTGGGAGCAATTAAGATGTATCCTGCCAGCGAGTTTGCTGTTTATAATACACTTTTGTTGCTTATAATCGCTATGCTCTGCATTCGCTTTCCAAGGCCTTAGGATTCTAGAAACTTCTAAATGGGTAGGAAGGAATGGTTTGGAGGCCTGAAGTGGAGGCAAGGAGCAAGTTTTATTTCCATTCTACTATGTGGAACCCTAGTAGGGTCTTCTGGTGAAACCTGACCACATTTTGCGACTTTGGCATGTGGCTCAGCAACCTTGCCTTCAAGGGTCTGAGCTCTTCTCCTTCTCTTTCTCCTTCTCCTTCTCCTTCTCCTTTTCCTTCTTCTTCTTCTTCTTCTTTTAAGATTTTATTTATTTATATATTTGACTGTGAGAAAGTGAGAGAGGGAACACAAGCAGGTGGAGTGGGAAAGGGAGAAGCAGGCTTCCCACTAAGCAGGGAGCCCGACACAGGGCTCAATCCCAGGATCCTGAGGACCATGACCTGAGCTGAAGTCAGATGCTTAACGACTGAGCCCCCCAGGGGCCCTGAGAGTTCTTCTTTATGACTCTAATTCAACCCCAATTTCAGCCCAAGAAAGTACAAAGCTGTAACTCTTACTTTCCTGTACACCCAGATCACTTTATTCAGTTCATCTATTCACCTTTATTTACAGAATGCCTAGCAGGGTCCAGGACCACACCGTTCTGGGTGAACAATGTAGGCAAATAGGCTGAACTTCACAATGCTTACGTTCTACAGACAAAAACAGAGTAAGAATGCAAGTTGTAAGGTAGTAGGAGGGATGTACTGTGGAGAAAAGCAAAGTGGGAAGGAGGGCAGGAAGGGGCGGGATGGTTCGGGGGTTCACACTTTGTGTAGGATGGTCAGAGAAAGCACGGTGACAAATGTGTGTAGGAATAGCACGTGATTAGGGCTGATAATTAATGCTCACGATCTCATTTTTTTCTTATTTTACTAAGTCACACCATCTCCAACAAGGTCTGAAGCTCAGCCTTGGGAGGGAAGGCACCTTCCAAGTGTGTTCTTTCTGGATGTTCTGCCTCAGCCTAGAGATGGCCCCCTACCTCTGCTGGTCCTGTAGTTAGGCCCCTGTTCCGAGTTAGGAATGCTTCATAGTAAATGTTCTTCGTTCAGATTACTGGTGTGATTTCTGTCTCTCGACTGGATGCAGGTTGTTATAGCCAATAGGGTTGCCAACATCCCTGGGTGATGAATTGCTAACATGGTGAATTTCTTTTCCTTTTTTTTTTTTTTTTTTAAAGATTTATTTATTTATTTATTTGACAAAGAGAAACACGGCCAGAGAGGGAACACAAGCAGGGGGAGTGAGAGAGGGAGAAGCAGGCTTCCTGCCAAGCAGGGAGCCCGATGTGGGGCTTGATCCCAGGTCTCCAGGATCATGACCTGAGCCGAAGGCAGCTGCTCAACCAACTGAGCCACCCAGGTGCCCTTAAGATGGTGAATTTCTCAGGGATCTGACTTGATATTGAGAAAATGGGTACTCAAAATTTTAGTATTATGATAATTTAATCTATCCCTTAAACTGGCTTCTTCAAATATTAGTGCACTCAGGTTATCTATATCTATCTGTCTGTCTATCTACTATCATTTATCATCGATCTATCTAATTTTTATTTGAAAATGTCACATTACAGAAAAACTGTAAAGTACAGAAAAAATAACCTATAATAGTGATATTCACAGAGAATAGCTATTATATAATTTTTAAATGACACTGCTTCTTAATGGAAAATGTGTGAAAATTGCTATTAGATGACTGCTTTCTGCTGGGTTCGTTGTTTGGCACTGAGTAGCAGATTAAAAGGACAAATACCCACATGTTGTAATTTTCAGCGTTCTGAGGGTGCCTGTCCTGCCCCCTCATTTTCTCCCACTGACTGCCTAATGACTAACCCTGTGTCTCAGTGCTTGGTCCTCCCAGTAGCTGACCTTCCTAGAAGGGCAGCAAAGGGGGGAGGGTGGTCCTTTCAAAATGTGATCGTATTGATAATCAACCCTGCAACAAAGATTTTATAAGTACTTACGTGCTAAAAAAAAAAAAAAACATAAAAGAGAAAAGTTGGGGGAAGGGAGGCTTTGCCCAAGTAAGTTTGAAAAAGGACGAAACTAAAAAACTTAAGCAAGTTTCTTTACTACAAGACCTCTCAGAACTCTTAATGTGCTAATAAGCATTGTGTTCCTCCATGAAGAAGGGGGGGTCTACAGTGTTTCCCAAAGTTGTTTGATCATGGAACCCCTCCTTTTTTTATTCTCAAACAGTTATTTATGGGGCAAGGGCTCTGCAGAACATAATTTGAGAAGTGTTGCCTTTGACATACACGAGTTACTGTGTCTTGGTGTGGCCATGGGGAAAGAACTCCATATCTTTGAAGGGAGCGTAGTGACTGAGGGTCGCAGCTGCCCATCCCGAAACATCCTTGTATTTGTGCCAAGGTCATGCCTACCAGGGGCTTCTCCAGCCATTGACCCTTTTAAGGGCATGGGGACAGGCCCAGTGCTGGGAGGTGGGCTCCTCTGTTGGTGACCTTGGCTGGTGCTTCCCCATAGCCTGCACCCTCCTTCTCTCCTTCACTTGGGGCCAAATCTGCTTTGTGATCTGGTGGCTTTTCCAGCTTCTCCTGACTCCCTTACAATCTCTCAGAGACATTTCCTCTATACCACATTCCTTCTTGAAGGAGCTGAGCCAACATAGCCTTGGAAGGGAGGCATCCATCTCTAGAGTCCTGAGCCCTTTGCTTGCTGGAGAATGAGACACTTTGCAGCACCCCATCCCTCTCTGACTCTCTTGTCCACCATCTACCTGTGGCCTGCTGGGAAGGAACTTCCCAGAACACAGGACACCAGGTACTGCCATCATGCCCTATCCCACTCAGTTCCTCAGGTCATGTACCTTGTCTTGGTTCTCATCATCATCATTCTCCTTTGTGCTTCCTCTGCCCTCAGCTCACTTCTCAATGTTTCCTCTCTCCCCACACTCTTCCTCTGTGCCCTCTGGAATCTGAACTTCCTCTGTGCCCTCCTGACATCCTTCATGCGTCCCAGAACATTCCTAGCATCTCTTGTCCCTTCTCTCTCACACCTACCTCAAACTTGGGGGTCAGGAGGTGACATCTCTGGCCCCAGTAACACTTTCCAACATTGCTCCCGGGTATGTAGGAGACCCCATTGAGTCCCCAGCCCTCTGACCGTATCACCCTCTCCTCCACTGACGGCCTGATGGCCTCCTTCTTTTATTTTAGCCTTGTGTACCTTGGATAACAGGCTTCTGTTCACCCCAGTTTCCTCCATGCCCCTGGGGACCTACCTGCCCAAGTTGACCCCCATCCAGCACCCAGGTCATAACTTCCAGGGACTCATTAATTCAACTTCACTCAGGTCTGTTAACACTGATGCACCACTGAGCCTTGACAATGAAATCACTCACTTTCCTGTTGACAGCTGCCACACCTCTGACCCCTTGTTCACTTCCCACCACTGTTTTTCTTTTTCCTTGAGTTTTCCAGCTCTGCCTATGACAGCCTTGGGTGGTCACATCCTTCCCATCTCACTGAGACTCGAGTCTATCACTTAGCCACCCTCTGGTCAATACCCTGACGTCCCTTGAAGCCCCGCCTTAGATCAACCCACTCATCTACTTCTACCTTCCAATTTTTTTTCTGAGTATGTGTTTCTGAGGAGATCACAAAGAGAAGACCCACAAAGAGATCATCATTAATTTGTGGTCTCCAGGCTCAGCTAGCCTCCAGAGGTTTTTCTCGTTTCCCTAGTCACTCTTCTGAGTGTCCTAAATCATCACCGTCTCCTGTTGTTCACCAGCTATTCCAAGTCCTCTAAAACTCTTCTAGTGCCTTCAAACTCCTATTGCCACCACCCACATTTCTGCTCAGGAGGTGACCTCATCTTCCGCTTTTGTTAGAATTCTTTCCACTCCCTTCCCATCGTGGCATCTCCATTCCTTCATCCTCCATGGACAGAGCTGCTTCTTGGGGATCAGAGGCTGGATTCCCCTCCTGCTCTCTGGACCACATTCTGTCTGACCTCCGGCAACTGTTTCCAATGGTTAGTTCCAACCTCGACTATATTCTTCTTCGCAATATTGAAATGTTCTGGTCTCTCCCTTAACTAAACACCATAAACCCATCCTGAACCCCACATACTGCTGTAACCACATACTCTCCCTCTTCTCAGGCAGCCTTCATTCATTGTCCAAACCCATTCTTACTACTTTGTCCTTGTTCATTCTCTACTCGGTCATCTCCAGCCTGGCATCGGTCCCTACCCTTCTGCTGAGATTGGCCTCCCCAGGGCCCCCAACACCCTTCTTTGCTGAAATGTCATCAGTTGCTCTACGAAGCGTCTATGAGCAAGAAGTTACCAATATACCCCTGTTCACAGTAAAGACACATCAACACCGCCATATCTGGGGCTTTCCAAGCTGAAGCCATGCTTAATGGTTTCAGAACCTTTATGAAATCTAAAAAGCATTAGTATGGGCTTTCCAATAAAGGTGGCAGAAGGAAGCAGGCTCAATGGTTTTGCTCTCCTCTGGTATCTTATAAAATAGCTTCAACAAAAAATCTAAAAATCTATCAGTTGCTATTGAACACAAAACAGAGTACAATCTTGTTCCAAAACCTTGAAATGTGGTGCATTACAGCCGTGTCTAAACCTAATCTTATTACAGACACAATATTGAGGAAAGAGGGAAAAATCAGTAAATCCTGAGAATTATCCTAATACTCTCCCATTAAGAGACAAGTGGGTAGAAGGGCAGTATGTATCCCTAGGAAAAGAAAGGAGAAACACTGAGTAAAAGCCCTCCCATTCCCGAAGGGTTTCTTGGACTTCTCACATCCTAAGACAATGTAAAGAGCAAAGGCAATAGGATAAGCTCCACAGAAGTCAAATATATTCTTGTACACAATAAGTAACTTCTGGTAGTAATATTGTATTTTTTGTTTGTTTTAAAATATTTTATTTATTTGAGAGAGAGTGAGTGAGAGAGAGCATGAGAGGGGAAAAGGTCAGGGGGAGAAGCAGACTCCCTGCAGAGCTGGGCGCCCAATGTGAGACTCAATCCCAGGACTCCAGGATCACGACCTGAGCCAAAGGCAGTGGCTTACCAACTGAGCCACCCAGACACCCCTGTTTGCTTACTTTTTAAAAGGACTTTTATTCCTCGTGGAAATGCTTTTTTTTTTTTTTTTTTTTTTTAAGATTTTGCTTATTTATTAGACAGAGAGATAGAGAGAGAGCATGAGCGGGACAAGGGGCAGAGGGAGAGGGAGAAGCTCCCCACGGAGAAGGGAGCCTAACACAGGGCTCAATCCCGGAACCCTGAGATTGTGACCTGAGCCGAAGGCAGATACTTAACTGACTGAACCACCCAGGTGTTCTGATTTTGTGTAAAAATACTTTGAATCAACTAATGATTTAACCAAGTCTTTTGGGGTTCTCATCCTATGGTTTGGAAGGCCTGCCCACCATCATTCCTGTTGCCCTATTTCCTCATGTGTTTTGCAGCGTCCGTGTGAGCTCACCTTTATTGGGAATTACTGGTCCTGCAGAAGATTTGTGGCCCAAGGTGGGAGCACTGCCAGAGAAGTTTTGCATTTGTTTCCACAGGACCACGAGGGGCATCTGTACCCTGAGCTGAATTTTAGTCTCCGGGTCTCCTGTTTTGAAGGTATTATAAAATTGAACTTGTTATTTGCATGATGTATGGGTTTTGGAGTCTCAGCGATTTTCCTCGAGGCTGAACTACCTAAGTTTCCTTATTGTCCCTGCCTATGGGTGTGTTGCTTCCCCATGGGCTAGCTTTCTAAAGGGGGGACCTCTCGGCACCAGCTCCTGTTACACATGGCCTGAGGCCTTGCTGTCTGCTCGAGTTGGAGTTATTTCCACGGCCTTTTAGGGTGTGTGCCTTTTTCATTTGTTTATATCAGACAGTGATCAAAATAATCACTATCCATGGAGTGAATATTCAGGGAATATTTGTCAAAAAATGTTATTCATTTCAGAGGTATTTAGTGTCTGTTCTGCGGCAAATCTCCCCTTTCCCCTTTTGTAGTCCCTCTCCATCTCTCTCAGCCTGCTTTGTGTCCCGGGAGGCATATCTTGCTAACTGCAGAGCCTCTGCCCTCTGCCCTTCAGACCCTCAGTCGGGTTTAGCCAATGGGGTCTTTGAGCAGAAGCTAGAGGCTGAGGTCAAGGAGTTTAGCACCCCGGCTCCTTCCTGGTGGGGCTGGTGTGTCTCTTGACCTTGACCTAAGCTGCCCCTCCCCCCGCTCTGCCACTTGTTGGAATGGCGGCCTGGTCTCTCCCGCACCAGGCACTGGGCGATGCCTGGGGATTTCCCTACATGCTGTCTAAATCCAGGGAGGAATCATCTTACCAACCTTCCTCAATTGCCTTACTGGAGTGCATCATTTGTTTTAGGCAAGACTTTGCTGGGTCCATCTCCTGGATGGGAGGAGGAACTTTGCCAGGCCCCAGGAGAAAATGGTGAGCAAATAAACCCATCCTCTGCCCTCATGGCATTGACGTTCTAACAGGAGCTGGACAGGTGCATAACTGATGCTAATCTGGGGAGTCTGGCACTGTGTTGGGGGAAGCACACGGGAGCTAGGGGAGCCGTGGGCGAGGATACCTGGCCCCACCCAGAGGGACCAGGGATGGTGTCCCCTGGGAGGGGCCATCTAAGCAGAAAGCCTGAGTGGGAGTTAGCCAGGTAAGTGGGGCACAGCCTCTTCTCTCCTCCCTTCTGCTCCTAATGTCTTCTTTAGGGCCTTGAGGGGCCTGTATCGCAGAGATGGGTCAAGGCAAGGAAAACAGAACTCCCCAGCGGGAGACATTACTATCAGCCTCTGAGTTTCTGCGGAAGAGAAAGTTGAAACAGGGAACCAGATTATTTTCGGTCTAATTCCTGGGAGTCCGGAACTCAGCGGGATGGCAACAGGCCCAAGCCTGGCTGGAGAGGGCTTCTAGAAGACACACCCATCAGCAAGTGGGTAGGCAGGACTGGACAGAGGGTGAAGCAGACCCCAGTGTGGAGACCGCCAAGCCCCCACTGACCCTGCGAGGAGCTCTGGGCCCAGGATGGCCCTTCAGCACTGTCCCACATGGAGGGAAGGAAGCCAGGCCCTTGCACCTCCCCCTCAGCCAGTCATGGGCCTTAATCATCCTCAGGGAAGGGGCAGAGCCCAGGAAGGCAGGCCCAGTGGCTGAGGTTGGTCCCTGTCCCTAGGAGCTAAAGAGTGGGTGCACCGACTCTGAAGAGGACATCTGGACAAACCCCACAGCACCCATGGCATGGACTGTGTTTCCTACAAATTTCTTGCATAACAAGAAACAGTGAGTGAAATTTCTAAAATCACCATGTTGTAAGACTGTGAGCCACCCCGGGTGCACTCGTGCATGCGGGAGGAGTCACGTACAGCAAGGGGAAACTGTTCGCCCACTCCACGTGACCATTCTGTTGGTTACTCACCCGCTGGCGTCTAAGTATGAAAAATAGAGTTGAAGAGGAACTGGACCTTCCCAGGCCCCATCCTCTAGCTTTTTCTTTTTTCTTTCCTCTTTCTTCTTCCCCACCTAAGTGGCCACACTTCTGTTTCCATGGGCTCGGGCAGGTTGGACAGTCACCAGTCTGATAGTAACCATATTTGAAAGAGATTGAAAAAAATCTCTTTTTATGAGCAGGGGTAAAAAGCAATAAACAGAGTAGCATTCTCATTTTAACAAAATTCCATCATGACTGGGCAGGGTTTGCCCTGTGGTTGTGGTGAGCCCCAGCTGTTGGACCCTGAAGGCTCTGTTCCCTCCCTGCCCAATGCCCCACCACGAAGGTCCCTGAGGCTCCCCAGAGGCTCTGCAGTTTTTCCCTTGCAGGCCCTAGGGCTCCCTTCTGTGCCCCACGGTTCAGGGCCCCCATATCCCCTTCTTGTCTCAAAGGATTCAGCTGTGCCCTGGGAAAGCATGATTGGAAAGGGCCCCTGACCAGCTAACCAGGACCTTCCTACTACAGAGGCTGGTCCTGTCCCCACTTCCTCCACCGGACAGTCTAGAACTTGGGTACAAAAGTAGTGCTTTTCCAGGGGTAAGGAAGAAGTACGATTCTGTGTCCTTGGCCATGAGTCTGTGCGGCAAGAGATATGCAGGGGCTAAGAAGTTATCTTGCCTTTCTGATTGCATCACAGAGACAGTGGATGTTTTTTCCGCTCTTACCTTGCTTCATACATCTCTACAGTGTTTGACATTGCTGACATTTCCTCTTCCTCCCAGAGATCTCTTCTCTGCACTGGCTCTGCCTTTCCTGGCACACCTTCTCCTTCTCCTTGGGACTCCTTTGCTGTCTGTGTGCTCCTCTGAGTTCTGTCTGGAGCCATCTGTCCACTCCCATGGGGTCCACTGCCTATGACTGTGGATCTCCACGCATGTGCTCTTCTGGGTTCAAGGCGGCTCCTCCTGACACTGCCACCTGGATGGCCCCCAGTATTTCTAACTCATCCTGTCCTGAAACTTGCACCTGAAGCCAGTGCTTTGCATGTCCCTGGGCTGGGGCCCTGGCCTTGCCCTCCCTGCTTCCCTCTCACTCCCTCAGTCCAAGTCCTAATAGTCCTTATCCTTGATAGTTTTCAGATCCCTTCACTTGTCTCCACCCGAGCTTTTTACTTTGGCAAATGCCTCTGCTGTGTCCCAGAGGGAGCGCAGCCCAACCTTCACCCTGGGGCTCTGATTCCATCCCTGCCTTCCTCCAGTGCCTATTTCTTGGGGGCCAGTTAGCCATCCTGAGTATGCATTTACTCCCTGTCTTCAAACCCCCCATGCACAGAGCACTCCTCAGCACTCTGTGTGAAGTCCGGCCTCATGTGCCCTCTACCCACCAGCTTGCAGTCCTGTCTGTTCCCACTTTATTCTCTCCTACCGCTCTCACAAAAGCGCTTATGGCTGGGCACCTGGGTGGCTCAGTGATTAAGCATCTGCTTTCAGCTCAGGTCATGGTCCCCGAGTCCCGGTATTGAGCCCCACATCGGGCTCCCTGCTCAGCAGGAAGCCTGCTTCTCCCTCTCTCACTCCCCCTGCTTGTGCCCCCTCCTCTCTAATGTGTTTCTCTGTGTTGAATAAATAAAATCTTAAAAAAAAAAAAAAAGAAAAAGCACTTACGGTTCCCAGAAGGTTCCTGTGTCTTCTCATCCACTGTACTTTCTCCTTGTAGGGCCACCACCTCCTGCTCCAAACTGGATCACTCAGAAAGATGCCTTGCACGGCCTGTTCTAAGGGCACCTTGCCAGTGGGGAGGGGAGTCAGAGAGCAGGGAATGCGCCCCCGGTGGGACTCGCTGTGGGTGTGTCCTGCAGCCACAGGTGTGGGAGGGCCACCAAAGTGGAGGAGTAGCATGAATGAGGATGAAGACAGTGTGCCCGAGAATGCCAGGCTCCTGTGGCTGTGCCAGGGACCCGGAATGTTCCACAAGTAAGCTGCAGTAATCTGGGGGGGAGCCTGGACCAACCCCTAGAGGCCTCAGACTCCTTTTTTTTTTTTTTTCTTTTTTTTTAGCGAGAGAGAGAATGAGTGGAAGGGACAGAAGGAGGAAAGAAAGAATCCCAGGCAGACTCCATACTGAGCACGGAGCCCAACACGGGGCTCAATCTCATGACCCTGAGATTAGGACCTGAGCTGAAATCAAGAGTTGATGCTTAACCGGCTGAGTCTCCCAGGTCCCCCCAGATTCCTCTTGATGAGGCTTCCAGCAAGACAGAGACACCAGATTGGGTTTCTAACCATGACAACTGTCCACATTTGGATGGGAGAAGCTTCTGTTGGGGGTTGTCCCATGCATCAGAGTATGTGGAGCAGTGCCGTTGGCCTCTTTCCAAGTTGTGACAACCAAAATACAGCCAGGCCTTGCTGGACAGCCACTGGAGGTGAAGTGTGCCCGGTGGATACCCGCCGCACCCGAGAGATCAACTATGGGAGCTGGAGGACCAGATGCGATGAGCCCCGGACTTCCTGAACTTGACTCCTGAGTCCTGGGATGGGACTCAAGATGCTAGGAAGAGGGAGGTAGAAGTCTGGGCTCTAAGACAAGTGCAGTTCAGAGTGAGGGAGCATTTATTTGGCTAGAGACTAGCTTCCTTTGCGCTTCCAAGTAAGGGCCTGATGGAAATGTGAGGCATCAAAGGGCTCCTCCCTCTTCCCAGGCTCCCGAGAAACCTCTGGGCTGGGGACCTGGCCTTGGCACAGGGGGCGCCTCTCACTCCCCGGCTCCCCGGCTCCCACCACTCCCTGAAGACAGGACTCAGGCTGCGCTGGGCTCTAGCAAGAGCACACCAGCTTCTCAACCAACATTAGGTAAATCACTGAGTCACTTAACATGCAAGTCCTGAATTAGTGAATTATCATCATCAGCGTGAAGGAGGGAGTGGAGTTTTTGATCGCGGAGGAATACCGTGAGAGGGGCAAAAGGGTTCGTCTTCTAAAAGCATACTCTTTTGTAGTTATCATCGGGCCCCTGGAGAAAGCAGTTTCAAAGGGGATAGACAAACACCTAGTAGGAGAAAGGTCTGGTGTCTTGGCTGTTGTATGGAATTATCACAGACCTGGGGGGGGGGTCGCTTCAAGAACAGACGTGGGCTTCTCAGACCTGGAGGCTGCACGTTCAAGATCAAGTGGCCGGCACACGTGGTGTCTGGTGGCAGCCCACTTCCTAGTTTGCAGACAGCCGGCCGTGTTCTCATTCTGTCTTCGCAGGGGAAGGGCAGAGGGAAGGAGGGAGCTCTCCTGTCTCTCCTGACAAGGGCACCAGTCCCATGCCTGAGGCTACACCGTTACGATCTCATCACATGGGGCATTAGGATTTCAACATTCAAATTTTGGGGGAGGTCAACACACATTCGAGCTGTAAAAGTCGGCAAACTGTGTAAAAACTCATCAACTCATCTGGAAAAAGAAAGGGGCAGCTGGAAAGGAGGAAGGGGAGAACTATTTCCTGCTGACTGTGGGAGAAGTGCGGGCTTTGTATTGTACTAGTCAGGGCTCAGCTCATCTAGCCATGATGGGGAGAGCTGGAACATTCTGAGTTGATCATAGAACAAAAGGAATCACTGATGTCTTCCCTTGGGAAAGACGGGACCCCAGGCAGCTCTGCCTTGGGACATACACCTCCCCAGACCGTCCTAAGGTCTCCCTCCAGGGCTCTGTTGGACCCTGTGGGATGCATTCATGGTCATTGCTTTTGGGAATAAGAATCTGATTGGCTCACCTTGAGTAGCACGCCCCAGCACTCTGGGGTGGGTAGGCAGCCTCTCTAATTTGTGACCACTGCAACGGCACTTGAAAGATCACCAGACGCCCGTGGGAGACTTGAGCAGCTCTGACTGACAGTCCCTGACCCACTGATCAGTGTTCCCATCATGGAAGCCCGGGCAGTGCGCCCCATGTGGATCGACGCAAGGACTCGCCCCACACGTGGAGGGGCCGCCCCAAAGCACGAAACACATTAAATGACACCCGGGGATATAGTACTTCAACTGGAAATATAGAAATAGGGCCAAACATGGAGGGGGGCTAAAGTAGTATACAAATGGCATTTTAAGTTGGTAGGAAAATTATTTCATAAATGGTCTTGGGCTGGTCATGTGCCCTCTGGGAAAAAACCTTGGGATTCCCACCTCACTCTTCACTCCAAGGTGAATTCCAGAAAGTGCAATACAAATAAAAAATAAAAATAAAAGTAAAAAAGAAGCCATAACAACATTAGAAATAAAAATGGGAGATTTTTGTAATCTCAGCATGGCAAAGGCTTTTCCAAGCATGCCATAAAACCCAGAAACCAAAGAAAAAGTTAATAAATTCACTTGCATAAAATTAAAATCTGTGTGGTGGATGACAGCCAAAATTCACCCAGTGGTTGTCATGTGAGAGTTGCCACATGCCAGTTCATATATTAGTTCATTTACTCCTTGGAACAATCAATGGGGTTGGTGTTATTGTCCCCATTCCACAGATGGGGAGAATGAGGCACAGAGAGCTTAAGAAGCTTGCCCAAGAGCATAAAAAACCCAAGGTGTTGTATGTAATAATGGCATTGGTGTAAACACAGGGGATAAGGGTAGAGAGGTGATCTTGCTTTTATACCCAGGAAATCTGTCCCAAGTGATAAGACAGTGGTGACTCTGTTGCCTCCTGGACAGATGACGAGTTGCAGGAAGCAGGGACGGGAAGGAGACTTTTCATCGACTCCCTTTGGTACAAACAAGCTGAAAGCAAAAGCAGACACAGGGAAACTACAAAACCAGCCTCAAGAATTCAGAGGCTGGTGTCTTTTGCAGATGCAGCGCTCTCCCCATCCCTGGAGGACCCTGCCTCCGGGCAGGGGTGCTGGTGCGGGGGCAAGGAACGAGTACATTCTGTCCTGCGTAAGCTATTTAAGGGGCATGGAACCAAGAAGAGGTTGTAGCTGTGCTTTCTTTACAAAATGGTCAGTTAAAGCACTGTCTGCCTGTGGGTCCCTCTCATCTTTGTTGAGCCACTTTAGGAACCTGGATAGTGTGCATCCTGGCTCAGCTGTTCACACCTGTATACTTGCTCCTCCTAGGCTTCACCCACGGAGCTTCCAAGCAACCCTCATTCAAGAGCACAGTTCCCCCTGCAAGCTCCCAAACCCATGCCCCCTGTCGGTGTTTGTTGATAAATGTTTGTTGAATGAATGAGTGAGTGAATGCTAAAATTGGGCTGCACACGGTCAATGTACAAGTAAACTGTGTTCCTGCCTTGCTTCTCCTGGTATGTCAGCCTCTGTGGGAATCCCAGACGGAGGGAGGGGGCGGGGAGTTGGCCTGCCACCCCCTATCTCTCTCTCTGCTTAGGGCTGTAGGGTCTGCATCAGCCAGAATTACATGGTCAGGTTAATTTCTGTCCCCCATACCCCGCCCCCGAAAGCCTTTCCCAAGACTCTACACAGCATCATATGGATTGAACACAAAGCCATAATATTGGGAGGCCCCGTGTCAACCCACAGTGTTGATTTCACACCCAAGAGCCCTCCCAGGTTCCCAGCAGCTTCCATGCCACCACCCTGAAGAGCATTCTTTGGGGGAATGCAGTTCTAACCGAAAGAGGCAATAGCCATCATCAGGAAAGTAGCTAAGAGCTCCAAGAACTCCTATGTGCCAGGCACTGCGTTCAGCCAACACGTGACATCTCATTTCATCCTCTGCACAAATTTAAGAGCCAAGAGTTGCTACTTTCGGGCCCTCATCACAGATGAAGAAACTGAGTCTAGAAGCACTGAGCAACTTCCCTAGGAGTCCCTGATGCCGCGATCCAAGTTACACTGATGTATCTCGACTACTTATTGTATGCTAGCCCTGTACCGTCCATTGAGACATGCATTGGATATTTTTTAATGAATTAAAATGAAATAAAATAAAAACCCCAGCTCTATAGTCATATGAGCCACATTCTGCACTGGTCTGGTGGCCACCGTACTGGACAGTGCATCTCCATCAGTACAGAAAGCGCTTCTGGACAGGGCTGGTTTAGATATTCCATCCTGACCTAGCTATCAGGCAGATAGTATCCCAAGTCATAGGAAGAGCCTCTGAGGTCCTGAGAGTGACTCTGAGTCACTTCCCCAAGCTCCCTCAGCCTAAAGTCTGGACCTCAAGCAGCTCCACTTTCTACCCTGTAGGAAGGAGTGAGATAACCAATCAACAGAGTCCTAATTTGATTATTTTCGTTTAAAAAAAAAAATATATATATCTTCTTAAAGGGATTTCTGAAGAGTATTAGTGGGTATGAACCAAAATACAGGCATTTTATATATTTTTAAAAAAGATTTTATTTATTTATTTGAGAGAGAGAGAGCCAGCACAAGCAGGGGGAGAGGCAGAGGGAGAGAGAGAGAAGCAGTCTCCCTGTGAGCAAGGAGCCTAATGCAGGGTTCGATCCCAGAACACTGGGATCATGACCTGAGTTGAAGGCAGACGCTTAACAGACCAAGCCACCCAGGTGCCCAAGTACAAGCATTTTAGGGTAAATATGGGCTATTGCTGTTTTAAAACTACTTTGTTGTTTTCTCTGCAGAATTATTATTGTGTTACCCAGGGCAGACACAGACTTCCAGTGTTTTCCAGGTCTTCACGGATAAAGCTTTATTGCACTCAGTTAAAGGGTTGGCTCCCTGGAGGGATTAGGAGAGGGGGAAAGGGGAGAATTTTTTTGCCGATACAAGCACAATTGACAATCATTTGTAAAACATCCCAAACAGACTTCTTCTATTTATTGCTACTGAGTCTGTCTTGAACTTGAACCCGCCAAGCTCCGCACAGGTGCCAGATGACGCATCTTTATTTACTTTTCACTTGGAATGGACGTGTTGAAACATAAGCCAAAACCAGAAACGAAAGCAAGATGCCTGGAGCCTCCAATACAGAGATTTTATACTGCCAATTAGGTCCAGATTCACAGGCTTTGAAGACCAGCTTGGGGAAGACCAAGTTAATGCTCTGTTATAAAAATTGAGGAGTCGAATCCAGGCCCTCGCTGGCTCTCCCCTGCGCACTTCCAGGCCGGCAGGATCTTCCATGGGATAGCAGCCTCCCTCCAGCACACTGGGTTTGATGGGCTTTAAGCAGCAGTGTTCGAAGTTGGCTCTCCTTAGAATCGCTGGGAGCTTCTGCAGACCTAGCAAATCGGAACCCCCAGGGTGGGACCACGTGTCACTATTTGTAAGACTTGGGCGAGCCTGGTGGTAGGTATTGAGGCCACGTTTTGCATGGAGCCCTGGGTGTGGTGCATAAACAATGAATCTTGGAATACTGAAAAAATAAAAGGAAATCAATTAATTAAAAAAATAAACAGGGCAACCAAGTAATGAAACATTTTAAATTACAATAAATGTTTACTGTTTCATTAAAAAAAAAACAAAAAACGACTGTCCAGGTAACTCCACGGAGCAGCTGAGATTAAGCAAGGGGCCAGGAGCGTGGCCCCACCATGAATTGCGGACCCAGCTTTCCCTCATTAACTTGGGTGCTGACCCCGAGGGAGTCAGAGCGGCTCCCACCTGCTCTCCTCAATGGCTCATGGCCGGCTGCGCAGGTGTGACGGGGAAACCCCAAGAGAACCGAAACCAGGCCTGATGCTCCGGCCCCCCCAGACGTCGGGCGCGTAGTGGGAGGCGTGGGGGTTGGGCTCCGCTCTTCCTTCCTAAAGTGAGGAGTTAGGCTGACCTGTCCTCAGCAACCTTTCTGTTTTCACATGATGTGATACCAGAAGAGGGATCTGAACGAGGTGAAGGCAGGAATGGAGAAAGGGAAGTGGGAATAAAAAAGAAAGACTCCCAGCTGGTGGGCGTATTTGGTTGCTTCAAACACTTGGTACCCAAGACTGGAGATGTACAAGAGACACACGCGGGAGGGGCTGGGGGCGTTTTATGGACTGTGAAAAATACTTTGTCACAAAACATTTTGTGGTCTGGTTGCAAGGTTGTGGGTTCAGTGATTTGTGGGGATCGGCCTTGGACCTCTGGGACCTTCATTTCCGCTGCGGGCATCAACCTGTGTCTTCCACGGGGGGCTCCGTCTTGCTCTTCAGATACAGGCTCTGCGGTCCCCCTGAGGCTGCCGGCCGCCCTTGCTGGTTACCAAAGTGGCCACAGGGGGGCAGTGTAGCCCAACGTTCTTACTCGCTCTGAAGGCTGGTCCATTGGATTCCAGTTTGAAGACTTTATAAAAGAAACAAAACCAATCTCCTGACACATGACGGAACCACAGTGGCACAGAACTTATAATCAAACTAAAGTAGTGAAAACATGGAGCCAAAACGAAGTAAGACTTGTAAAAAACGCTTCCAGAAAAGACTGAAGGCAAATAGGAAATACAGCACCATAGGCAGAAAAATAACTTGATTTTTCAATAACTTGAAGGCAGTCCTTCAGGTAACAGTGCCTAGGCCAGTGCACTTTAGTTGCCTTGCAGGTGTTCATTTTTATTTTTATTTCTAAAAAATATTTTATTTATTTATTTGACACAGAGAGAGAGATCACAAATAGGCAGAGAGGCAGGCAGAGAAAGAGGGGGAAGCAGGCTCCCCGCTAAGCAGAGAGCCTGCTGTGAGACTCAATCCCAGGACCCTGAGATCATGACCTGAGCTGAAGGCAGAGTCTTAACCCACTGAGCCACCCAGGTGCCCCCATTTTTATTCTTTTAAAAGATTTTATTTATTTATTTATTCGTCAGAGTGAGAGAGCACAAGCAGGGAGAGCAGCAGGTAGAGGGACAAGCCGACTACATGCTGAGCAGGGAGCCTGATGTAGGACTCGATCCCAGGACCCTGGGATCACGACCTGAGCTGAAGACTGAACCACCCAGGCACCCCTAACTTTGCAGGTGTTTAAACTAGAACCTTGGAATGCAAGTGTGAACAGAATCCTAACTTACAAATTTGCACGTCTTTCCACTCTGTTGAGGATGTTCACTTTACTTTGACTTTATCCATGGCGCATATATAACCCCTTCCATGACAGAGGCTTCCGGGCTGGGGGTAGGGTACCTTCCCTCAGGACATGGTGAGTGAAGTCAGAACCTAAAGGTCACAATAAGTGCAAACTTGTTTTCCGGTCTCAGGGCTGGGGCAGAGGAGGGCTGCACCACGGAGGGCCCCACAAAGTGAGGAGTGCAGGGATGATGGGAGGGTACCCTGAGCCCTTCCTCTGCTTGGCCTTAGCCCCCTTCCACCCTTCCTTGGGTCGTGCCCTCTTTTGACTCATGGGTGGAAGGCAGTCCTTCAGGTTGTTAGGGGAAAGCCACTGAACGAGCCAGCTCTAGTTGTCCCTGTCTCTGCTCATTCCCTCCAAGTAGGACGATAACCTGCTCCGGAAGGTGAAAACCTGAAAACCATCTGGCCTCAAACCATGGATGTGACCCAGACCCATCACCTCTTCCCAGAGCACCTGTCCTCTCTGCAGATAATAGTGCCCAGAAATCCAAATGTCAGTGACACAATTGTTGTCACCACTGAAATGAAAGAAAAGCAACGTCAGGAGGAGTCATCCTCATTTCTTCTGGGTCTGCAACTTGGGATGACAGAAATGACCAGCCTGTGACCTCAGGCCTTCCTCACTGTCAAACACAGAGTGCAGGCATGGGTTTAAACACACATTAATTTTCTGTGTTTTAAAAATGTGTCAGGTCTTTGGCTCTGATAGTAGAATTAAATTAGAAATTTAAAATGTTTTCAGCGCCCGTTGTTCAAAAACGCTACCCTGAGAGGCTGTATCTTTAAACACATATTTTGGCGATTTGACCCCGGCGTGGGGGGAGGGGGGCAACTTTTACAAACATTTAGAAAGAAGTGTAATTCTGTGTGTGCGTGCATGTGTACATACAGAATTTTCCCAAACCAGCTACTTTCAAAGTGCTTTCACAGTCCTGTATGCTAGTTTCTGAATGGACATCCGGCTGAAATGACAAGAATACAGTCAATTATTTTAGAGGGCAGTTTTTATTGGGTAAGGATTTTCTTCCAAGTGATTTGTAACTTTCTATACACATAAGATTCTCAATTATGTAGGGCGGACACACATACACACACACACACACACACACACACACACCCCAGAATGTCCGTGAGTTGACCCAGAGGCTAGGGTCATAGGATACTGATGCCCTTGAAACAACCTTCAGAGCATTTCTGGGTGCTTCCTGTTGCCACTCATGCTCTAAAGTCTTGTCTTTCAGAGCTTGAGAAAAATCTGTAGCACCTCGTACTATCCTGACACCTTAATCCCTGAGTGACTCTCACTCCTTTACGTTCTATCACCTGATCTCTTATCAAATGGTCCCCGCTATTCCCCAGATTTGAAACAATCTCGGGCAGGTACAAAATAATAAAAGTTGCAACTGCAGAACACGAGGTCATGACTCTCTCTTTGACACGAAAAGATCCCTTAGTGTTTGGGGACGATGGGTCTGGAGAAGGCGGCTACAAGGAGTGTCTAAAGCCACCACAGTCAGCCTGAAACACGAAGGTCTGTAAATGCTGCTTTTTGTGGCTGATAAGCTGGAGGCGGCCTGTTTCCAAATGAATCTGTCCCTTCTGCCCTCTGCCTACGGAGAGCTGAATACGGAAGACAATGTTGAAGCTGTGGTACGTCCCGGCAGGGCAGATCTGTACTCATTCGGGCTTCCCACGCTGCCCCCGGGTCTCTTAACTCAGTGCTTGGAAAGCTCTTCTTCGTAGGTTCATTAACTATGTAATCAGTCCTCACCTGGATGTGTTCCTGGACCTCAAACTCATGCCTTCATAAGTCTGGAGATGCCCCTGGTTGGAGTCAGGCCGGGAAGGACAGCTCTCAGCCAGGAGCAGCCACAGAGAGACAGCCCAGGTTCTGTCTACAGAGGGCTGTGTTCAAGCTCACAAACCTTTTGACCTAAACCTCATCCTCTTCCCAGGCTTGAAGTCTTCCTTAGAGCATCTGCAGTCTGCATGCTTGATGCCTGGAGGTTCAGTCTGTCTCCCCTCTGCCCCTTACCTCCAACCCAAAATCTGTTCCAGGTTCTCCGACCCTCACCCTACATGCTGTGAAAATACTCTCCGCTTCCCATTCCCGGTGCCTGGACCAATATGGATGCCTCCTCACCTTGCCTATGTGTTGTTGGCCTCCCTGCCCTAAATGCTCACCTTTCCAGGGCATCCTTTGGCCATGCAATAGCTCCCTGCAAAAGCGGCCTCTCTGCTCTGGCTTTGATGCCTGGTTCTGTGCACTCTCCTGATGGTCCGGGCTCACCTTGTGTTCCCAGGCCAGCGCCAACCTTCCCACTGCCGCTGAGCCACTCCCCGGGTGTGGGGTCTGCAGCTTGGAGCTCAGCTTCCCTCCCCTCTCCAGCAGAGGGTCTCCTTCTCACTGAAGAAGCTCTCCCCATTCTCACCTGGTTCTGAACATCTGTGGAACTTACCAACCACACCTTGGAGGGCAAATCGCACTTGGAAGACGTCATTTCTTAACAGATCATGACAAGGACCCGCTTTAAGCACATTTGCAAACTGCCCCTGTTACCTCTGGCAGGTGAGAAACTACGCAATACGTTTCTTGATTAATTTTGGTATTCCTGTTCTGGTTAACCAAACTCAAGAATCAGCAGTTCTCCGGGGATTTTTTTTCTTTTTTAAATAGTGAACTTCTGCAGTGAAGGGAGAGTGTGCCAATAAGTTGATGTGCATGGAGCGGAGAGGGAACGGTTGCTGTCATCCATGTATATTGATTTCGCTCCCCAGAAGTGATGGCCTCAAATGACCCAATGTACTTAAAAGAGATGCCAGATGGAGGCATGAATCATAGACTGTCTATGACAGTAAGTTCCTTTTTAAAAGAATCACTCCCACCCCCAAGCTGTGTACAGATCACAAGCCAACAGAGATCTCCTGCTCCCCAGTGGATCGAGTGTAAACTGAGCTTGTCCTCTCAGGCACGTCTCCCAGGAAGATGGGGCAGTGTTTGCAGAAGCGTCTGGCGATGTGCTTTTGGAAGAACTCTAAGAGGTAGTTTCTGAACTTCTCCCCAACGAAGGCGTAGATGATGGGGTTGATGCAACAGTGCGTCATCCCAAGCGTCTCTGTCACCTGCATGGCTTGGTCCAGCGTGTTGGAGCTGCTGCAGTTATTGAGGCCGAAGGACTCCTGGAAGGTGTTCAGGAGAAGCACGATGTTGTATGGAGCCCAGAAAAGAAAGTAAACAATCACGATCACGAAAATGAGCCTCACGGCCTTGTGCCTCTTCTTTTCATTTCGGCACCGGAGCAGGGTCTTGAGGATGGCCGAGTAGCAGACGACCATGACAAGTAGGGGCAGGACCAAGCCCAAGATGCTTATCTTCAATGTCAGGAAGGTCTTCCAGAAATGATACTGACTGGATGGGAAATGGGGGCTGCAGGTAAAGCGAGACCCCTCTTTCTGGGATCTGGTGAAGATGATTCCAGGGACAGAGGCGAACATGGCCACCACCCAGGTGACCCCACTTGTTACCACCCCAAAGGTGACTGTCCTGGCCTTTATGGCAAACACGGCATGGACAATCGCCAGGTACCTGTCAATGGTCAGGAGGATGATGAAGAAGATGCCAGTGAAGAAACCTATGTAATAGAGCCCTGTCAAAAGTTGACACAGCCTATTTCCAAAGACCCACTGGTCAGCGGCGTAGTGAGCCCAGAACGGGATGGTGAGAAGGAAGAGCAGGTCGGAGATGGCCAGATTGAGCAGATAGATGTCAGTCATGTTCTTCAGCCTTTTGCAGTTGATGAGGATGAGGACGACCAGCATGTTGCCCACGAAGCCGAAGATGAACACCAGCGAGTAGAGGGGAGGCAGGAGCTTGGCTGCGATCTGTCTCACATCCGTCTTCTGACAGGGCTCTGACATCGCATAATCAATGTCATAGTATGGAGTTGACGTTGTGTCATTCATTTTGCTCGACCCTGGGAGTAAAGAAAAAGTGATCTTTTATTCAGCCCCAGAATGTTCTGAGCAGTCCACCACGAGTGGTACACATTGGTGGCTTTGAACGTTGGTGCCTCGATTTCCACATTTAACTGAGTTCCCTTATATGGCCAAAAAAGGACTTTTGTAGGAAAGGGAAGGATCGCCGCTGGTGTCTCTGCTCACTAGTCAGAGAGCAAGACTCGCGGAGAAATTCACAAAAGCGTCATCTAATCAAATAAAATCTGGTGCCCCGCGCGGCCACACGGAGCGAATGCAGCTCTAATCACAATCTCAAGAAATTGACTCAGGTGCCATCTAACAATGTCTTACAATCTACGTTATAGCTGCCATTCATTGGGCTGAGATTACACAGAGAGTCACCCTCTGAGTGCTAGGAACCATTAAGGCTTCCCCAGGGCACTCTGGGGGCCAGCTGTTGTTGAGCTTCACACCCATTCGTTTGATTAATCCTCAAGGTCACCATAGGAATCAGGTGGCATTATTGCCCCCATGTTGCAGATGAGAACCTCAAAGCATAGAGAGGTTGAGTAACTTGCCCAAAGACACATAGCTAGGAAGCAACTGATTTTGAAGGCAGGCAGCCTGTGCTCTTATCCACCAGCTACCCTGGTCTCCTGCTTCCTGGCGAGAGAACTGGAATGTGTCATTACCAGCCTGGTGCCTCGATATAGTCAGATCGAAATGGGCTGAAGTCTGAGTCCCCTGAGAAGGACAGGGGACCCGGTACCCAGCTGTGAAATCTAGACTCCCATTCGCACATTTGCTCACATTGGCTTGCCTGGTCAATTTCAGTTCCATTGCTTGATGGAGAAGTTTCTTTAATTAATCCCTGTGGGTCTTACGTCCCCGGGCCTCAGATTAGGTGGTAGGAGGAACATACAGAAACTTTCACCTTAAATTCTGAACCAGAACAAGAATCATTACACTAAATGTGCTGTGGAACTGATTATTAAAGGGAAACTTAATTTGATATATGTAATATGAAATTAATTTGGACAGCGTTTACCTTCCCTCTTTTTTGGTTGGAGGGGGAAACAAACAGAAGAGCCAGACTTAGATACAACTTCTACTTGGAAACACATTCAGAGGGCATCCCGTCCCAGGGAGAGGTGGGGGGTTTCAGTTCTTCTTACCAGAATATAATCTCTGCCAAGATTGGCCAAGAATCATCTCTCTTGAAAAGCTTTTTTTTTTGAAAGGTGAAGCTTCTTTCCTTTCTCTTTCTTTCTTTCTTTCTTTCTTTCTTTCTTTCTTTCTTTCTTTCTTCCTTTTCTTTCTTTCTTTCTTTCTTTCTTTCTTTCTTTCTTTCTTTCTTTCTTTCTTTCCTTCCTTCCTTCCTTCTTTCTTTCTCTCTCTCTTTCTTTCTTCTAATATTGACCCCTTTCCAATCTTTCATTCACAATCATGTTTTGTATCTGTGATATTATCACAACCTGAAACTCGTTCTAAATTCTCTTTTCTTCTCTCAAAGATTATATTTCAAGATAGTTCTAGGAGCACCTGGTGTTTGTCTAATGGGTTTCCTGTAAGCCTTTTACTCATCACAGAAGCAGAGCTAATTAACAGGCAAAGGTGACTTACCAGGAGGGTTCTTGTAGGGGGACGGATGTCTCAGCTCCTCTGACCAGCTGAGCTGTGCAAATGAAACATATAGGCAGCATAAAAGTAGGAAACGCACAGTTTCTACTGAAAGGGGGGAGGCGGAGTTTTAGTGAATAAGTATATTGCCTGGGGGAAAAAAAATCAGAGAACAGTTCTTCTTTCTCAAATGAATGGCTGCAGACTAGTTATCTGGCCTGAGAGCTGATTCATGGGTTTCCCTGATTACACTTCTGTCTTTTGTTTTCTGCTCATCCAATTACACAGAAACTGTTAGAAAATAGGACTGAAGTATGTGAGGACTAGGAGAACATTCACGTGTATGGAGTCAAAATCTCTCATTTTGCCAAAAGAAACTGCTGTTTCAGAGGCCATTGATTTACTGCTACAAGACAAGGGCTTGTGAGCCTAAACAGGAGAGATTCTGATTATCTTCTTACTATTTGTCTTTAATCAAAGACAATTGAGGGGCAATGCTTCCCATGAACTCCACAGTCCCCTTTACCCATTTCCCCTCATCCCCTGGGCTTACACCCCTATCTCACACCCATACCTCATCTCCCCCTAGCCCCAATACTATTTTTACTATTTTTCTCTGCAAACGAAAACAAGTGACTGTCTAAAGGGCTTTACTTGTGGGTTTACCTGTGAGCTAAACACATTGCCCATGTTCCTTGGGGTCGGATGTGTTGGGGGGCATGTCATTATGGATCTCCTCCACCTAGTTGCTGTGTTGCAGCCCTCCAATCCAGCAGGAGTTCACGAGTGCTTGCACGATGCCAGTGCCGTAGAGCACAGATCCTGCCCCCAAGGACACAGGCTATCTGCAGCTCGGAGAAATTGTCCGCATAAAATGAGCAGCAATATGCCAGCAATGGCATAGGGTCAGGTTAAGGAGTATGAGACAATCCCATATGCAGTCACAGAGAGATTTCTTGGTGGTTGGTTCCTTATCTAAAAACCTCAACTGTTGACTAAGGAGCTGAGAACACAGGGGACGCCACCCTGAGCCTCAAGAGCGCCATCTGGGGTCTTCCACTTCCTCTGCTATAGAGTCAGAAGCATTGGCTTGTGGTCTAAGAAAGGGCGGAGACCCCAGACCTGGGGAGGCCGCCTCACACAGTGCTAAGCATACGGCCTCCACAAGCCGGACCGCTTGAGCTTGAAGCCCCGACCTGCTCTCAGTTTTCCCATCCGTGCAATGGGCTGAATAATGGGTTTGGGGGGCACACAAGGCAGCCCCACTCAGAATTTAGCACAAAATATCTACTCAGGATATATCAAAGTCCTAGTCACTCATTCTGTGATCCTTTCCTAGAGAGTTTATTTGATAAAATTTTAACAAAAATGGTTCCTGGAGTCCTCATCTAGAGCAGAGTCTCAGCAGCCTAGGGGTGAAGCTAGGGGTAAAGCAGGGGTGAAGCAGGGGTGAAGCAGGGGTGAAGCAGGGGTGGAGCTTGGACAATAGACTAGAAGGAGATGATGGCTGGGATAGCCAGAAGAGCATGGAGATAGCCCAGTAATCAATAACCACCCACCCAGTGTTCTTGTGTCAAAACAGAAGCCAGCAACTGGTAATCGTAACTAGGACAGTGCATCATGAAGAAAATATCTTCAAATTCATCTTGTGTGTGTAAGTCAGGAGGCAATGATTAAGAACTCGTCCTGCAGACGTGCCCCAGGGATAAGTCCCAAGCTTCATCATTTGCCACTTGGTTCTGAATGAGCTTTTGAAACTCCTCAAGCCTTAGTCTCTCTTATCTGTAAAATGGGGGCAAAAAAATCACAAAACCCTAAATCACAAACTTATTCGATAGGTCTGTGGTCAAGATCAAATGATATAATGGGAGAAGGGTGCCTTGCAGATACTGGCCCTCTGTGGGTTATGTACGAGGCCTTATATTTCACAAAAATATGGATTTGCAAAATGGGTAGTAAATATCAACATAATATTTTGCAGAAAAC
>PITA01001381.1:86201-125231 GCA_004023965.1 Spilogale gracilis
GCTCTGCGTGCCCATCATCTGGGCGGCTCAGGGTGTGGCGGGTGCTCGCCCCCAGAGGGCAGTAAAGAGTAGCGGTGCGGGCTTGGAGTCCCAAAGGATGCTGTGGACCCGACCCCCCACCCACCCCACCCCACCAATGTGCCCTTGGCAAGATACTTCCCCTCTCTGAGCTCCCATATCCTCATCTGTGGGGGGATGTGCTAGACCCAGGGTTCCTGAAGACCCAGCTTCCATATCCTCATCTGTGGGGGGATGTGCTAGACCCAGGGCTCCTGAAGGCAGCTCCGCCATTCAGTACTGGAGGACTCTATGGCCAAGTTGGTTTGGACAACACAAACTTGGAGGGGAAAACTGGCAGGAGGATTCACAGAACACGGAAGCCCAGATTCGCGGGTGCGTCACGCCTTTCGGATTTCCAGGTCCAGAGGAGAATTCGGGTCACCTCTCGGGATGGAGCTTCATCTCAAGAACTTACAAGGAAGTGAGGACCCACGGGAACTTCTTCAGCCTTGAATCAAGGGAACATTTCCGTCTGTCATGCCGTGACTGCGTTTCATGGTCTCGGCTTCTCTTTGGCCCTGTTTGCAGGGCTCTCGTTCTCCTGGGGATGACATTCAGACTCCCCAAGAGAAATGATCTTTTGACCAGTCACTCTAGACTCGGTGCCTATGTTGGAGGGTGTCTTGCACCCGCCCTCCTTCCGGGGGAGCTGGCCAGCCTTTGAAATAGCTGCTTGGCGCCCAGACATTGAATCCAGGCTGGACGTTTGGCGGTGAGTCTCTGAACTCTAGATGCGGAGCGTCGCCACCCCCGTCCCGCCCCAGGGCTGGGAAGAAGCTGGTTCCTCTCCTTGGTTGGGAGGGTCAGCGGCATGAGCCCAGCTCCTGCCACCTGCCCCACAGCAGCTCACACACACACAGCTCCAGCCCAACTCCAAGTCAATGCCTGGCAACGGCGGGATGGGTTGTGAACGTCTTTTCGTTTTTAAAACCAATGTCTACTGATGATCCCAGCATACTGGCATGGAGCACGGCGGTGGCTCCCTGCTCCGCGGGAAGCCTGCTTCTCCCTCTCCCACTCCCCCTGCTTGTGTGTCCTCCCTTGCTGTCTCTCTCTCTGTGTCAAATAAATAAATACCAAAAAACCCCACAAAAAACAAAAAACCACCCAAAACCCAATGTCTACTAACACCAACATACACTCATTGTATGGTGTTAGGAAATACAGAGAAAGGAAAAGTAGGAAAAAGATCAGACATATTCTCACAATCTCAACAATATTTTGACCATACAGACTTTTTTCCCATGCATACTTTTTGATTAATTATTCCCACACATATACCAGTTCTATATGCTTCTCTCTCTGATTTTTTTTGTTAAAAAATTTACAGTATAGGGGCGCCTGGGTGGCTCAGTTGGTTAGGTGTCTGCCTTTGGCTCAGGTTGTGATCTCGGGTCCCTGGAATCCGGTCCCGTATTGGGCCCTGCGCTCAGTGGGGAGCCTGCTTTTTCCTTTGCCCTTCCCCCTGCTCTCAATCTCTCTGTGTCTCAAATAAATGAATTTAAAAATCTTAAAAAAAAAGATTACAGTATAGGCATTTCTCCATATTATTAAAAAATTCTCTTATATATAATGCTTACATTGTTATTTTTGGCAATATATTTTCTTTGCCCTCTTCCTTCCTCTCTCTCTCTCTTTTCTTTTCTCCTCCCTCCCTCCCTTCTTTCCTTCCTACTTTCCTTCCTTCCTTCTTCTCTCTCTTTCTCTCTTTTCTTTTCCCCTCCCTCTCTCCCTTCCTTCCTTCTTTCTTTCCTTCCTTCCTCTATCTTTTTATGGCAGTATAATTCAGATGCAGCAAAGTGCACTAATCCTAGGTGTACAACTTGATCAAGATTTAACATGTATATACCCGCATAACCAGCCCCCAATCGAGCTGATAGAACATCATCTTATCACCCCAGGAGGTGCCCTGATGCTACCTCCAGGGCTTAGGGCCCCCTGACTTTGGTCACCATCAACTAATACGTGCCTCTCCTTTCAATTCAAATACGTGGGAACATGGACGCTATCCTCGTCTCTGTCCGACTTCTTTTGTTCATTATAATGTCATAACCATATTTTCTGGAGTTCTGTTATTAGACATTCCGTTCTTTCCATTGATCACTATTATGGACCGCCTGTTCTCGGTGTGGCTGACAGTGCTCTGATATCCCCATCAGGGAGGGTGCTCCCAGTGTCCCCAAAGCCACTTTCACTCAGAAAGTCCAAGAATCCCCATAGTTCTCAAAGAAAGAGGAAAATACCACCTGTGTGTCTTAGCAATGATGCTAGGGTCCCGTGACTCCCAGCACTGCCTCAACTTTGGCCCTAGATACACTTCATGGTGAGTGGGGCTGAGGGTCATTGCTCTGTCCTCTCAATCCCTGATGTCGCTGTCCTCTAGGTTCTTCCCAGAATGGCCCCCTTCCCAGCCCCTGCACCACATCCCCCAAGCCCTGTGCAAATTCATCACACCATGTGGACACTTGCAGACTGTCTACTTTCTTGCTTATTAGATATGCCTAGATGTGGTGCCGACACTTTAACTTAGCTGGGAAGTCTGCTCTATGCGTTCTGGGTGTTTCTTCCGAGCCCGTGCCCAGACATGGAGCTCATGCAACGCAGGCCCCGATGAAGGTAGGTGATAGGCCCACTGTGACTTCAGATCAGACCACACCTGCACCTCTGTCTTCAGTTCTATGCAAAACAGGATATCACGCAGGACTTTTCCTGTTGCCCTAGAACTGGCAGTTATGGCCTGAGACTGAGGGCAGAGCAGTGTTAAGTATCCTACAGTTTGAAGGAAAACCACGGACACCTGGGGTAACACATCTTCCTTGGGGGCTTGCTAGACTGACGCAAGCACTCTGTGCCCCTGGTTGCCATGTCAACTCCTTACACCCTTGTCACACAAAGAGATGGATTTGAGCAGGAAAGGGTTGTAGGAATGGGTGGGCTTGATGGGGGGTCTCAAGGGGGGGTCCTCTCCTCAAAGCCATGGGCAGGGGTCCGAGATAGCCATGTGAGGAATGGGAGCTTGAGAGAAGGGAAGGGGCAGCTTCTAGGCAACAGGCCAGCTGAGCAGAAGAGGGGGTTGGAGAGCGGAGGTAGTGGAGACGGGACACAGCAGGAGGCAACAGGGAGGTCCCAGGGACGTGAGAACACAAACATACTGTCAAAGTGACAGTGTCCCAAGGCACTTGCACCCTTGGTCACTCACCAAACCCAAGGCCAGCTCTCCCCTAAATTCACAGAGATCTGCTCACCAGCCCAGAGACCTCTTCTCTCTGACAAGCCTCCTCTTGGTGACCCTTGGTGGCCCATGCTGCTGCTGACTAATCAACCCTGAAGCCATTTCAATTTGTTAGGGAAATCCTCATAATGAGAAGAAGACAAAGCAGAGAAGGAGGGGATCTGGGTGATTCACTCCCAAGAGGCGGCAGGATCTTTGAGTGTCACATGTCGTGGAGGACAGCACAGGGTGGGCTCTGCCAAGCCCCCAACTCCACCAGAAATCTCAAGACACCCATCCCTGGGAATGGTGACATTCCCCGACATCTGCTTGACTCGAACAGCACACCCAAACGTTCTCCTCGGGATAAAGAAGACCAGCTTTCCCCTCCTGGAAATGGAGACAGTTGGCAACTTTTAAGTAGCAATTTCTTTGGTGGCAATAAAATCCTACTGTAGCTATTCCTACCATGATGCGGGACTCTCACTGAGTTAGCGACTCTCTCCGCTGGGCTCTCAGAACATCGCCCATACAACTCTATTTCTGTGCTCTGCACGCTGCCTGGTGATTGACAAATACGCCATTCTCTACACTTCCTCCCTGCCCCAGTTTCTGCACTTAGAGGAGTCTCAGACCACGAGAACTAACATACTCATGTGTATGTACGTGCCCCAGACTGGCACAGGCTAGATCCTCAGGGGGGTTTGTCTGACTATCCCATCATTGAAGACCATGATGGAATAACAAACAGATACTTTCCTGAATTTTATTTACGAAGCCACTATGTACCTAACCTTTGTGCTTCTTGGCGAACAGCCCCCACAGCTCAGTGACTTAAAACAGCAAGCGTGTGGACTTCTTGCTCCTGTGACATGTGGCTGCTGTGCATGCCTGGGGCTCAGGCTCTTTTCTCTGTGTCTTCTTCCTTGGGCGCCATGGCACCTGCTGTGGCCTGGGAGGGACTTTCCCGTGGCTGAGCAGCCCAACCACCTCTGTCACTCTGTGTGGTGAAGCAGATGGCACTTCTTCTCTCTCTTGAGCAGCAGAGCCTCCTGTGGATGGAGGAGGACACCTGCAGGACACACTCTAAGTCATAAGTCACACCTTGAGGACAGGCGTGTGTCATCACACAGGGCAAGGAGTGACAAGTGGCGAAAAGTAAGACAACCTACCACCCCACAGAATAACAAAACAGGCAGGCTTTTTTTTTTTTCTAAGTTATTATTGTGGTTAAAACACACTTAACAAACCATCTACCCTCTTAGCAGATATTTAAATGTACAACACAGTATTGTATCAATAGGTACAATGTTGTAGGCAGATGTTTGCAACTTCTCATCTTGTACAACTAAAATCTGATGCACATCCGTAGACGTATAAAGAAAATGCGGTGTATACATGCAACGGAATATTCTATTCACCTTACACAGAAGGACATCTGGCCATAGGCAGCAACATGGGTGAGCCTTGGGGACATTAGGCAGAGTGAAATAAACCAGTCATAGAAAGACAAATGCTACATAACTCCACATACACAAGGTACCCAAAATAAAATCATGGATGTAAAGAGTAGAATGATGGTTGCCAGAGGCTGGGCTGGGGAGGGGAGGAGAAAACAGGGAGTCACTGATCAGATAGTTTTTCAAAGAGCTATGTTGTTAGAACATTAATTTATTTTCCAAATCATAGCTTAAAAAGACCCAATATTTACAATTCATCATCCAAACAAAATTTCATGCGTTCGTGAGGATACTACAAATATCGGAAGGCACAGCATGCTCTCCCCACCCCAAACACATGCATTTCTTTCTGAAACCTTCTCTAGCCATGAAGCAGGAAAGGAAAACCATCGTCACTTAGAGCTCCTGAGCCACCAGGGGTTCCAGAAGCCCTGTGTTTCCTGCTTGTCTCAGATCAGAAATGCCCGGGTCACACGTGTGTACATTCTTAACTTGGCTCGCCCAAGATAAAAATCTTGGCTGACTTAAGTGAGCCAACTCCTCTCCTTTACAAATCAGGTTTAAAAATTCAGGGGCACCTGGGTGGCTCAGTGGTTAAGTCTCTGCCTTTGGCTCAGGTCATGATCCCAGAGTCCTTGGATCGAGCCCCGTATCAGGCTCCCTGCTCTGCAGGGAGCCTGCTTCTCCCTCTCTCACTCCCCCTGCTTGTGTTCCCTCTCTAGCTGTGTTTCTCTCTGTCAAATAAATAAAATCTTTAAAAAAAACTTTATAAAAAAAATTTCGATTAGGGGTCAGTTTAGCTTAGGAGTTCCCACTCCGAACTGGATAGTTGGAACATGAATGACATTTGCAGAGCACAGAAGGATTTGAACATGATCAAAGCCATGACTTTCTAGACCTCATAATGATACCGAAGAATTTGTGGCTGCAAGGCTATGAGAGTAAAGACCCAGTCGAGATATGCCTGTGCGCACTATGATCCAAATGGTATGAGTTAGATGCTGTATCACCATAAGCTAGTAAGCCCGTATACGGCCCCGACCCGGGACCCCCTGATCAACAACTACTCATGTTGAATTGGTAGTCTCCCAAACATACCACAGCCTCCAACATTCTAAGCTCAAAACCAGAATTCTCCCCGTGACTAATACAGTATTTTCAGGCTTGACCTGAAAGCAACTCTAAAAATGATCCTCTGCCCCATTTGCAAGTTAAGTTTCAGCTTTACTTTTATTTTTACTTTATTATTATTGTTATTGTTACGTATGCAAACTCTATGCCTGGACCCAAAATGGGGTGCTGGAAGGTGGTTTGGAAAACACTTTTCCCCAGCCCATCTAAAGCCTTCCTCGTGTAGGTCCACCCCGTCTGGCCAGTTAGACCCCAAGATTTATAGGCTGGGGTATGACTTCCAAGGGAAGGGCCTCTGTCATATCTCCCAGCCCCTTCTTTGCCCCAGTGACACACGCCAGGACCCCCACCTGTTTTTCCCCCTCTCCTGAACACATGGAGAGGTCTGGCTGCGCCGTTTTTTTGGTTTTGTGTTTGTTTGTTTGTTTTTTAGCTGCACCATTTTTACTCCCCAGGGCTACTCTCCTGGACCTCTGTGAGCTGGTTTAGGGTAGGGCAATCTTTCGGGCAAGAGTGATGTGATGAAGTCTGGGGATTGGGGTGGGGGTAGATGGGACCAGGGCAGCAGGGACAAGGTACAAGATAGACACAGTCAGATCCAAAGACCTGAAGCCTCTACGGGTTCTGACACGCCCTGGCCTCTCCTCCTAGGCAATTCTGGAAACATCACTGCGGGGGTGAGGGAGGAGGGGCTGCTCACACAGCTGCCCAGGCTCTTGCTACAACTCCCGCCTTCCTCATTCAGGGTCGTCCACCTTCACGCCTTCTCCCCTTTGCTACCTGCACACCTCCCCTTCCCCAGAACAGACCAATGAGTACATAGATTTTATAAACAAACATGTTCATACATCTTTACATAGGGGGATGTGGCTTATGATGCATGTGAACAATGGGGCATGATATGTAAGAGATTTCCAATGTAGGCTGCATGGTTGTCATAGGTAAATGACAATATAGCAAAAATGTGTCATGTACTTACACAGAAGAGGATGATGGAAACCAGACGAAGCTCTCAGAGGGCTCTTGGGGTTCCCAAGCTCTCCCTGAGCAGGTGGGGCTTTCCAGGTTAATATGGGTGGGAGGCATGACTTGGAGTAGCGCTGCTCTCTGGCAGGACCAATGAAACCCTTCCCATCCTCCTCACCCAGGCTTAGCCATGCCCATACCTCCTGCCTCCTGGCACCCGGCCCTGACCCCATGCGCCCACTTGTCCCCCTCTCCACCTCCAGCTGAGTCCCTGAACAAAGGGATAGCACTGCAGAGCCAGTGAAGCGAAGGTGAAGCCTGGGGGGAGCACATAAGCATTTTCCAGATGTGGCATTTTCCAGGAACTGGGAGGCGTTCATTGGAGACGTCCTCGTCTCTACCCACAGTTGTTCTGACTATCTCCTGAGCGTGTGTTGGCTACCCAGGGTGGGACAAAGCTTGTCTTGGTACGCAGGACCCTGATGTTCCTAGGAACTTGCCTCAGAGGCTCACAGGCCTCCCTGCTTCAACAGACCCTTGAGGCTTTATTGTCATATACAGAGTACCATCCCCAATCAAAAAAAAGAAGCAAACTGCTATTCATTTACAAGCCAGCCGAGACCTCCTGCTCCCCTGTGGAAGGCGTGTATGTGGAACTCGCTCGATCCGCGGGCTCCCCATAGAAGACTGGGCACAGTTTGCAGAGGTGTTTGGCGATGTGTTTTCGGAAGAACACAGAGAGATACCTTCTGAACTTCTCCCCTACAAAGGCGTAGATGATGGGGTTGACACAACAATGTGTCATCCCAAGGGTCTCCGTCACCTGCATGATTCGTTCGAGCTGACTGGTGCTCTGACAGTTGCTCACGTTAAAGGACTCTTGGAAGGTGCTCAGGAGAAGGACAATGTTGTTGGGAGCCCAGAAAAGAAAGTAAACAATCATGATCACGAAAATGAGCTTCACGGCCTTGTGCCTCTTCTTTTCGTTTCGGCACCGGAGCAGGGTCTTGAGGATGGCCGAGTAGCAGACGACCATGACAAGCAGGGGCAGGACCAAGCCCAAGATGCTCCTCATTATTGTATGGAAACTCTTCCACACTTTTGGAAATTGAGAACTGCAGGTGACAGAATCTTCTTCCTTTTCCACTCTCGAGAAGACGATCCCGGGTAGAGAGGCGAACACGGCCACCACCCAGGTGACCCCACTTGTCAACACCCCAAAGGTGACCGTCCTGGCCTTTAACGCAAACACGGCGTGGACAATCGCCAGGTACCTGTCAATGGTCAGGAGGATGATGAAGAAGGTTCCGCCAAAATACCCAACATGATACACCCCAGTGAATGACTTACACATCACCTCCCCCAAGAGCCACCCGTGTACAGCGTAGTGAGCCCAGAACGGGAAGGTGAGAAGGAAGAGCAGGTCGGAGATGGCCAGATTGAGCAGATAGATGTCAGTCATGCTCTTCAGCCTTTTGCAGTTGATGAGGATGAGGACGACCAGCATGTTGCCCACGAAGCCGAAGATGAACACCAGCGAGTAGAGGGGAGGCAGGAGCCCGGCTGCGATCTGTCTCACGTCCGTCTTCTGACAGGGCGAGCTGTAATCATAGTCATAGATGGTGGTGGGCTCTTCATTGCCAGCCTGGATATTGGTTGTGAACACAGAATGCGACATGGGCGCCATGTTGTGGCCGGCCTGGGGAAATGTGCCATTGTCACCCATCTTTCTCCGTCCTGTAATCAGAGAACAAAAACATGTCGCATAACCACTGCTGTCCCCACACTGAAAAAGATCCTCGTTCTGGGTCAGCGAGGGCCTGGGCTCTGTCTCTGCTTTGCAACCATGTCCTGGAAAGCTCCCTGGCTGGCTGATCACTTCCCTTTATTCCTGGGGGTAGATGCTAGCTGACTCCCCACCAGCTGTTTCTCAACACCCTGGGTCTTCCTGGAGGACCCAACTCTCATGGTACAGTTCTCTGCACAGCACACTTTCTCTTCCCCTGGGCCGGGGGGTTGGGGCACATGGGCTGGTGACCCATTCCTGGAGGACAGTGAGGAAGGACATTCTGCGAGGGGAATGTTCTTATTCGACAGGAAAGGTGCAGCAGAAACCTGGGCCTGCCCCTTCCACTTCTGGAACTCGTGAAGGCTTCGTGTTCGGGACCCTGAACGAAAGACTCAGAGAATGGAGCAAAACCAGGCCAAGTCCTAACGCCACCAAGTTGTAAGCCCAACCTGGAACTGCACATCCTGCAACTTCTTGCAATTTGAAAAAAAAGATAAGCTCTTGTTTTTAAGCTACGATGAGTTCCATGTTCTGTTACGTGCAGCTGAACGCCTTCTAACTCACTCTCAACTCTCTGCCTCTGCCTCCCTGCAAAGCCTCCCGGGCCAGGTTGCCATGACAACCCAACTACTGAATGCCCCAGCCCTGCAGCAACTTCATCTTTGAGGAGCATTGGATCCCTTCTGCTAAGTTCTTCCATTGAAAACTCATTTGCCTTCTGGGAGGTGAATGCCTGCCTTGTGCCTCCTTATTCATTTGCTTTGTTGGTGTCTCCCTCCCTGCCCACCCTGTGAGAACCCCCTGGCATCACTCTTGGCTGTCACATCCTTACCTCCTACCTCTATTCACCCCCAAGTTCTTGGTGAGTCGTGTTGTCTAATTGCAGGGTTTTAGGTGCCCTGAATGTGTATGCATCCCAATGCTCTGCCTTCCGGTCCCACCTCTCAACCCCTACATCTCAGAGCTGAATTTCCTATTGCCTCCTACATAGCTCCCCATGGGTTTCCCTATTTAACCAGCATTTACTAAGCACTTACGGCAAGACATACTCTGTTCTACTACTACTGTCATTATCACTGTCATGTGAATTCTATCTCATAAACACCTACGGGTTCGGCTCCTCTGCAACCTGGTCAGCAGACCCTCCCCGTTTCCATCGTTGCTGTGGTCTTGCCTTGTTTGCAGCTTATTCCTGACCATGCTCCCTTTCAACCTATCTTCCTCAACATTGCAATGGGATCCTGTGCTTGTCAGTTGAAAACCGCAGTGGTCTCACACATTGTAGGTGGCGGGATCCCAAAGGCAATGCCCAGACCACTTGTCAGTCTTTTCTTTCTTTCTCCCTCCCTCCCTCCCTTCCTTCCTTCCTTCCTTCCTTCCTTCCTTCCTTCCTTTCTTCCTTCCTTCCTTCCCTCCTTCCCTTCTTACTCTCTTTTTAAATATTGTATTTGTTTATTTGTCAGGGAGAGAGGGAGACCATAAGTAAGTAGGCAGAATAGCACACAGGAGAGGGAGAAGCAGATTCCCCGCTGAGCAAGGAGGCTGATGTGGGGCTCCATTACAGGACTCTGGGATCATGACTGGAGCCAAAGGCAGACGTTTGACCAACTGAGCCACCAGGTGCCCCTCATCAGTCTGTTCATGAAAGTCTTTATACTGAGTATAACATCTAAAATCATTAGACTTGATTATCAAGAATATTCTTTTTTGTCCTTTCCTGGTAGTAACTGTGAATTTTTTTTTAATCTTCGTACACACCTTTTTCTTCACTTTCTCTTATGATCAATATATCTCATAGATCTTGCATTTCACTAAGCCAGATTCTTGGAATCTGCTGCAACTACATAAGACTTCTCATCAAGCCCTGGGGGGCAGGGTGAGGAACATATCTATCTCAAGAATTACATCTATGATTATCAGTTGAGTGCTCCTTAAGCTTCAGGTGTTGCGCTAAATACTTTGCATGCATTAGTTTAATATTTACAAAACTTTTGTGAGCAAGTGTTCATGCATTTTACAAGTGAAGAAATTCAAAACTTCAGCATGGACAAGTTATGTGACTTTCCCAAATCCACAAAACAAGTAACGGCTGAGCTAGATTTTGAACCTGGGGCTCTTCCATGACGAAGGACCTCAGGAGCTCCTATCTTTCTAGGCTGGGAGAGTAGAGATAGACATGGAATAGGTAAGAATTTTCTAGGTAGGCTTCCATGCCTTGAACTTCTTTGGCACACATTCACCCACATGAATGTGTCCCACCGATGCATGCAAAAGCGTGAGCATATTTGCATGTGCATGCACACGCATGCACACACACACATGCAAATAAACTCCACAGGGGCCAAGAACTTTGTCTTGCCATGAAGTATCCTGGTGCCCCAGAGCCCGATCTGACACAGCCTGATAAATAAATATCATTTCTGTAATTAAATGGCAGAGAACCAGGGGGCTGCAAGCTGCTGGGAAGCACAATGCTCCACTGTGGACTGGTCTCCCAAGTAACCCAGTGGGAGACATTATAAAAACTAAGATACTAGGGATCCTTGCACACAGCCCCTTAAGTGCAGCACAGCCTCGGGGCTGTCGTGTAACCGACCACAGGGCTGGGCTCCTCACCTGGATGGGAAAGTGTGGACTGGACTGGTGGTTCTCAAATGCTGGGCTTCGGTATTATACAGGAAGTCTGTCAGTCAGAAATGCACAGCCCAGACCCTCTGGTGATTCAGATCGGGGCAGGAAGGGGGGAAGGTAGGGCTCGAGGAGGCCAACTGACCACTTCCACCGTGTGTTCTCGCCGCGTTGTTGTCTACCTGCACTGGCTTCTCAGTTACCGGCCGCCGCCTCCTTCACGACGTCTCCCAGTCACTCTAGCACACTTAGCTCCTGGGACACAACCACTTGCAAGGTGTCATTTTCAAGTGTCAGGGCACATCCTGAATTGATTCAAAGCTGCCTATCAGGAAAGTATATTCCTCACTTCAGCCCCTGTGGGCCTTCTGAATTGAGGAAAGAGGTCCATGTTGGTTCAGGGTCTGGACCATCATATACATGCACTATGAAGGGGGAAGGGGCAATATTTGGGATAGAAAGGTCCAGCTCTTTAAGGCCCTAGGGGGCTGGGAGGGGCAGAGTGAGAGGGGCAGCAGCTAAGCCTGAGTCCTTACAGGTTGTGGCTACCCTCTGTAGTACACTGTCCTCTCACCTGAACCCCGAGGGGTGATCTTACCCTGCTCTGCATGTATTCACTGCCATCTGGGCCTCTCCAACATTTCTGGTGCAGACACTACCCTCCAGACCTTTCTCCCCCAACACCATCCCCCAGGGCCCTGATCTATGCCACCTTCGGGATGCTCCCAGTCCCTGCATCTCCAGTGCTGGGAGGCTTTGAGGTTGTGATTCATAAAGTAATGGAAAAAGCACCCCCAACTCACCAGTGGACGACTTCTCCCAAGTGGCACAGGAGGGTCAGGTTTCTCAGCAACTGAATCAACAGATCTGGAGGTAGAAACTTGGTGTGCAGAAGTAGGAAATAATATTTCCTGCAGAAGAGGAAGGCGGAGATATAATGGCAAGTAACGGTAAAGATTTTTTTTTTTAAAAAAGAATGATATAGTTCTTCTTTCCAACCAGGAACATTGTACAGTAGGTTGAGGTCTCCAGAGTAATATTAATTATGAAATCTTACTTATGCAACCGTGAGTGTGAGTCAGGCAAACCCTGTACATCTGCTCCTCTGTCTAACGACTCTGGGCTTCTTTATCTCGTAGGTCTCTACATCTGGAAATCTTCCTCTGTCTTCTGCCAGTGATGATTTGCATGAAGTGAGCACAACAGAACTTCATTTTCCAGAGAATAAATGCTAACAGCAGGGCTGCTGGTGATGGTGGAGAAAACAGAATGAGTTTCATGTGACCATGCACACTGGTAACATTATGGATTTGGGGTCTGATTGGAATTTTTTTTTTTAGGTGGAGATTTTTACTGAAAAGGGAATGCAAAATGGTCTCTTGTATCAGAGATGTCCTTAGCAAGAAGGGCCTCAGTTATTATAAGTCCTACTCCCCAGAAAGAAGTTTTTCTAAAAGAAAATACCACGGAGATTCTGGGAAGATGGTGGCATAGGAAGCACCAGAAATCTTTCTTCCCACCCAGACAACAACTGCACTGACAGAATCTGTCTGATCTAACTACTTGGGAACTCTGGAATCTACTGAAGGCCTGCAACTGTCAGGAGGAGGCTCAGATGATCAATTGCAGCTACTTTGGTCAATTTTAGCTTTTGGTACAGTAGCAGAAACCCATCCCCATAACCTCCTCTTAGCCCATGATGTATAAAAGTACTTCTGGGGGCGCCTGGGTGGCTCAGTCATTGAGTGTCTGCCTTCAGCTCAGGTCATGATCCTGGAAGCCCGGGATCGAGCCCGCACTGGGGACCTGTTTCTCCCTCTCTCACTCCCCCTGCTTACATTCTCTCTCTAGTTGTGTTTCTAAAATAAAATAAAATAAAATAAATATTAAATAAATAAATAAATAAATAAATAAATAAATAAAATCTTTTTAAAAAAGTACTGTAAGACCAACAACTAAAAGGGGTGAGAACAAAACCATAAAAGATCAGAGTTTTGTGTGTTATTAAGCTATGTGATATTAAGCTGGTATAAATTTAAATTAAAATGTTCTAACTATGCTATCCCCATGGTAACCACAAAGCAAATAGCTTTAGAACATACACAAAAGGAAATAAAGGTGAATTTAAGCATTTTGTTACCAAAAAAAAAAAAACCCACAAAAGAAGACAGTAGTGCAGGAAATGAGGGACAAAAATTTGTAAGTATGCACATAGAAAAAAATGGCAAAATGACAGAATTCCCTCCTATCAATAATTACTTTAAATATAAATGGATTCAAGTCTCCAATCAAAACATAGAGAATAGTAGAATGAATAACAAAACAAAACAATACATGTTCTAACTATATATTATCAACAAGAGACTCATTTTTGATCCAAATACACAAATACATTGAAAGTGAAGGGATGGAGAAAATATTAACTAAAAGATGGAAAACAGAAGAGAGCAAGGATAACTAAACTAATACCAGAAAAAATAGACTTTAAATAAAAAAAGATTACAAAAGACAAAGACAGATATTACCTATTAATAGAGGATTCAACACAGCCAGAAGATACAACAATTACAAACATTTACACCTGATGGCAGATCATCAAAATATATGAAGCAAAAACTGATAGGACTGAAAGGAGAACAGTATGGTTGCACAGTAATAGTTGGAGATTTCAACACCCCCCCCTTTTTTTTTTAAGATTTTATTTATTTGACAGAGAGAAACACAGCCAGAGAGGGAACACAAGCAGGGGGAGTGAGAGAGGGAGAAGCAGACTTCCTGCTGAGCAGGGAGCCCGATGTGGGACTCGATCCCGGGTCTCCGGGATCATGACCTGAGCCGAAGGCAGTCGCCCAACCAACTGAGCCACCCAGGCGCCCCTCAACACCCCTTTCTTGGTAACAAATAGAACAACCAGATGAGAGATAACTAAGGAAGCAGAGGGTCTGAACAGCACAATAAGTCACCTGGATCTGACAGTCAGATATTGGATACTCAACCCAAGAACAATAGCACACACATTCTTCTCAAATGTATCTAGGACATTTTTCAGGAGAGGCTATATCAAAACCATGTAGATGACCTCTCAGAAAACAGAATAACAAGTGTTGAGGATGTGGGGACACTGAAACTCTTGTGAAAATATAAAATGGCACAGCTGTTGTGCAAAACAGTATGGTGGTGCCCCCAAAACATAAAAATAGAATTTTCTATGTGATCCAACAATTCTGCTCTGGTTGTAGACTCAAAAGAATTGAATGCAGAGTCTTGAAAAGATATTTATATACCCGCATTCATAGCCCTGTTGTTATTCACAATAGCTTAAACATAGAAAAAATCCAACTGTCTAACCATGGATGAATGGATGAGCAAAATATGGTCTATGCATGCAATGGAATATTGCTCAGTCTTAAAAAGTAGATTCTGATACCTGCTACAACAGAGAAGATCCTTGAAGACATTATGCTGGGTGACATAGACCAGTCACAAAAGACTGGATGATCCCACTTGCATGAGATATTTAGTCAAAATTATAGAGACTGAAAATAGAATGGTGGTTACCAGGTGTCGGGGTGAGGGATTAATGGGGAGTCAGTGCTAATGGGTAGAGTTTCAGTTTTACAAGACGAAACAAGTTCTGGAGGTGGACAGTAGTAATGTTGGCAACATTTCAAAGGTGTTTAATGCCATTGAACTATACACTTAAGAATGATTAAAATGGTAAGATTTTTTGTTATATAAACATAGTATGTCTTATATGTATTTTACCACAACAAAAATAAAAGAAAAAGATCAATCACCATTAACAGCACAAATCCTGAAATTGAGGCATCTAAACTTAGGAATATTCCTCAGGTCCCACAGGGAAAAAGGAGTCATCTGAGTTGGCTCCCAACAATTTCTGGAATTCAGCAGATCGTGGGTCAGGATCCTTATGCTATGGTCTTGGCAATTTTCTAAGCTTTGATTTTGCCAGCTATAACATAGGAATAATAAGGTCTCTGGGATCTGTGGAGTTTAAATAGATATAAAGCAGCTAGCACAGCACCTGATATGAAGTAGGCACTCAACAGATAGCTAAAAGTAGCTAAGAACAACAACAAAATACTCAGCGAAATCCAGGGATCCTTTCTGCATTTCTATTTGCTGTAGCCATGTATCCTGCATAATAACTGGTTTTTGTGTGAAGCAGGAAGGGCCTCAGGTTTTTCCTTAGAAGATGACTGCTTGCTTGATTAGGAACATGAAAAGTTCCCCAGTTGTCTCCTAATGTGGTCTCTGAGTGGAGATCAGAAAGGTCTTCATGAGATTTCAATAATAAAACCAGTCTTGGTCACCCATCCAGTGATGCTGGGTCCATGCCTGCTTATGGAATGCCTTGACTCTGACATCACCCTGCTGATTCCTTTGAGCCAATCTGGGATGGGGAATGTCAAGACCCTGGAACTTTGCCCTTGTTAATTTCTGTCTTCCCACTAGACATCACTGCTTCCACCCTCGTGATTTTGCAGAGAGGCACAGAGATAGGGGATGGCAGAGCCAGGATTTGAATGTTTGGCTTATCTCTGCCACAGGAAACAGATGACACATTTGGCCACCTGCTCTGAAGACACAGTGTAAGGCTGAGTGTATGTACAGAAGGGTAAGCAGGATTGAGAGAACCAACAGGTAGGCGAGGGGACTAATAGGAACTGTTACCCTATGCTTGAAGGGTCAAACCAATAAATATCAGCTGGGCCCTGTTAAGAGCTGAAAGGTAGAAAGATACAGCTGCTGCTAGAACTTCTGCAAGGCAGGAGGAGGGCAAGGGAAGTCCTCTGACCTGCCAGTGCCTGAACCCAATGGAAAGAGGGAGCATTGAGGGTACAGGTGATGTAGTCAGGAGGTGTCAGTTTCCTGGGAATCAGAGAGGATCTGGGGGAGTATGGCTAATAACTACTCAGCTATCAAGTCAAAAATTTTGGTCACTCTCTTCTCACCTGGTCCATGCAGATAGTCAGAAAATTGGGAACCAGGGTAAATACACCTTAGGATTCTTTGTGCATATGGAGAGAGGTAGGAACGATGCTTTTCCAGCAATTTGAGAGCCTCATATTCACCTGTTGGCCCTGGGTTCATGGGTTCTGAAATTCTCAGTGTGGAAGAGAGGTACGACCTTTTGAGAAGACGTGGGTGAAAGTGTGTAACCAGGCTCCTATCTCAACTGACCAGCCTCCTAACATGGCTGTGGTCACCTTAAGGTGACCTGGGGTGGGGATGAGGGACCCTTAGTTCTATTAACCAAAAAAATAAAGGGAAGAACCAGACCAACACCAGCCCTGAGAAGGTTAAGATTCTTGTTTACCTGTACTCTGAAGATCCACAGTGAGTTGGGGGTTTGATCATTGACACAGAAAGTTAGGTCTATTCTAAGAACCTCTCTCCCCTTGCCTGGATGTCAATATTCATCTAAATGAGAACATGGGGAAAAGTGTGGCTAGAAAGAATTGCTGCCAGGGCAAGAAGACAGGAAATGTTTATCAACAGCCTCATGTTACATTGATGACTCTCCTTGCAACTAACTCCCTTACTTATCTGTGATGGATATGTTCAGTTGACACCTTTAGAAGATAAATTCTTGCCTTTTTTTCAACACAGATGCTTTGGTTGATTGTGGTTTCTATGGTTTTCATGCTTCCTGTGACCTACTAAAATAGATTAGTGAGTTCTAGGATTTTACATCTCAGTTTTGGTTAAAAACATTGATCTGAACTAATATGATACCCACAGAAAGAACCCAGTTATACATTCGTACATGCTTTGGTCATGCTTCCATAATAAAAAGAATACAAATTATTTCCATTATTGTCCCCAGTAACAAAGTCACACAACAGCAAGAAAGCCCAGAAACTGCAAATGGTTTTTGGGAAGGGGAAGTGTCAAGTAACAGAAGGTAGGCATGGATTTCTCTGTCCTCCTCCAAGTTCACCACCATCTCCAGTGAACCAAGAGCAGCAAAGACATGTGATAAAAAAAAAGAAAAATGGGGCGCCTGGGTTGCTCAGTGGGTTAAAGCCTCTGCTTTACTCAGCAGGGCCCCGGTTTCCTCCGCTCTCTCTGTCTGCCTCTCTGCCTACTTGTGATTTCTCTCTCTCTGTCAAATAAATAAATAAAATCTTAAAAATGTCATAAAAGCAGATAATTTAAGTCTTTATTAACTGAGAGTGTAAAAGTAGTAGATGGGATGTTCCCATTCCTTGAGACCCAATCTACTTTGGAAAACAAAGGTGAAGTCAGATCTTTAATATATCCACTTGCTGAAAAGCCCTCCCAAGTGACTTAAGAGGGTGTTGTTTGAATCCTCTAGTAGGGAGATCATCTTATGTTCTTCTACAAGATAATCTTGTGTTCTTCAACTACTCTGTGACTAGACTCAAACCTTAGCTTCAGAGATGGCCTGCTCTAGAGAAGAAGCTTGACTGGGGAAGGGTTGGGACATGGTACTTGGAAGGTATTTTTAGAGACCCCTAAGACATGGGCAGCAGTGGATGAAGGGCTGGTTCTGGGGAATCAGAAGCTAGAATTCACTGTCACCACCAGCCCCTGCCCTCCCCCAAGGCATGGTGAGTAGGAGGAGGATGGGGGTGACCACCTACAGGATGAGGTTTCAGACATGGCATTAGGGGACAAAGCTACTCTTCTCCCACCTCTGACATCATTTGAGTGTGGCTTCTGAGGTGTCCCAGGGAGTGGCACTATGCTATAGTCACCTGAAAAGAGCTCAAGTAATGCTTTTTGCAGATTCTGGTGGCATGAGAAGAAACCCACAAATATGGATGTGGCAGAGATTCTGATTGGAGTATAGGATTGAGATCTCACCCTGAGTGGGCAGTGGGTGATAGAAGATAGAGAGACTCTTCCCAACTATGTCTAGTTGAAGATGTGCCCAATTGCTGTTGAGTTTGCAGGAACCACAAATACTTGGTAAGTTTGGGGAGGACAAATAATTTGTAATGCAACTCAGATATATGTATATATACATACATACATACATATATATATAAATATAGTATGCATTATAAGTATTATAGACATAGTATATATATATATATATTATATATATATTAAAGTAATACATGCTAAAAGCAAAAATTGGTTCCTTGAAAGATCAACAAAGTTGTCTTTGTTGTCAACAAAATTGTCAATAAAGTTGACAAACCTCTATGCTATGAAAAAAAGACAAGACATAAATAACAAAAATAAGGTGAAACTGATTATTAGTGAATTTACAGACATAAAAAAAGATTATAAGAGAAGACTACATACAATGTCCACCAACAAATTCAATAACATGGACAAAAGAAATGAAATGGACAAAATCCTAGAAACACATAAAATTACCAAAAAGTGACTCAATAAGTAGAAAATCTTAAAAGTTCTATAAAAAATACTGAGATTAAATCAAAAATAAAAAAAAATCTCCCAAAAGATAAATGCCCAGGACTTGTGGCTTCATTGGTGAGTTCTACCAAACATTTAAAGAAAAATTAACATCAGTCTTTCTCAAAGTCTTTCCAAAAATTGAAGAGCAGGGACACTTCCTAACACATTCTATAAAACGAGAATTATCCTTATATCAAAGCTAGACAAAGACACCACAGGAAAACTGCAGGCCAATATTCTCCATGAATATAGAGGCAAAAAATCTCAACAAAGTACTAGTAAACTGAATCCAACAGTGCATTAAAAGAATTATGCTCCATGACCATGTAGGATTTATCCAAATAATGCAAGGGCGGTTCAATACAGGAAACATCAGCCAATGTCATACACAACATTAACAGAATGAAGAAAAAACATAGGATCATCTCAACTGGCACAGAAAAAGCATTTGACAAAATTCAACACCCTCCCGTACACAAAAATGCTCCAAAAACTAGGACTATGAGAAAACTGCCGCAACATGATAAAAGATTTGTGAGACCCCTTGAAGCTAGTATCAGACTCAATTTAAGAGACTAAAGACCTCCCCTCCAAGATCAGGAACAGGACAAGGATGCCCACTTTCACTACTGCCCTTCAGCACTCTACTGGAAATTCTAGTCAAAGCAATCAGGAAAGAAAAGTAAATAAAAGACACTCAAATTGGAATGGAAGATGTAAAACTCTCTATTCACAGATGACATGATCCTATATATAGAAAATCCCAAGGATTCCACAAAAAGCCTCCTAGAAACAGTAAACAAATTCAATAAAAGAGCAGAAAATAAAATTAATGCACAAAAATCTGTTATGTTTTTATATACCAACAATGAACAATCTGAAAAGGAAATTAAGAAAAGAATTCCATTCACAATAACATCGAAAAGAATAAAATACCTGGAAATACATTTAACCAAGGAGGTGAAATATTTGTACACTGAAACCATAAAACATCATAGAAAGAAATTTAAGACTTGAATAAATAGAAGGATAGTGCGTATATATGGATGGTAACACTTAACATTGTTGAGATGGCAGTCGTGCTCAAAGCTATCTTAAAGATATGATACAATTCCTATCAAAATTCCAATGACCAAAGTCTCTCATGTTTTATCTCCCTCCTCGATTTACCCCACTTCCCATTTCCTTTCCTTCTCTCACTCTTCCTTTCCTTCTCCCATTCTCCTCCATATTACTCCTTATGCTCCACAAGTAAGTGAAGCCATATGATACTTGACTTTCTCTGCTTGGCTCATTTCACTCAGCATAATCTCCTCCAATCCGGACAATATTGCTACAAAAGTTGGATATTCATCCTTTCTGATGGAGGCGTAGTACTCCATTGTATATATGTACCACATCTTCTTTATCCATTCATCTGTTGATGGGCACCTCGGCTCTTTCCACAGTTTGGCGACTGTAGCCATTGCTGCGATGAACATTGGGGTACATGTGGCCCTTCTTTTTACTACATCCGTATCTTTGGGGTAAATGCCCAGTAGTGCAATTGCAGGGTCATAGGGTAGTTCTATTTTTAATTTTTTAAGGAATTTCCACACTGTTTTCCAAAGCGGCTGCACCAACTTGCATTCCCACTAAAAGTGTAAGAGGGTAAACTGAGGGTCTAGGGGGGGATGGGTGAACCTGGTGGTGGATATTGAGGGCAGGTATTGCATGGAGCACTGGGTGTGGGGCATAAACAATGAATCTTGGAACAGTGAAAAAATAAAATAAAACATAAAATAAAATAAAATAAAAATAATAATCTAGATAAATGGGAAAATGCTAATAAAAAAGGAACACATTTTTTAAAAATTCCAATGGTCTTTGCAAAAATAGGAAAGCTGATCCTCAAATTCTTATAGAATTGCAAGGAGATGGCAGTCGTGAATAACCAAAACAACCCTAAAAAGTAATAATAATAACAACAAAAACAACTTTGGAAGACTCCAGCTTCCCAATTTCAAAACACACTACAAACAGTGTGGCCCTGGCTTAAGGATAGACCTATAGATCAGTGGGATATAATGTAGAGTCCAGAAATAAACTCCTACATCTATTTCTAATTAATTTTTAACAAGTGTGCCAAGACCACTAACTGGAGAAAGAACGTTCTCTTCAACAAGTAATGTTGGAATGACTGGATATCCACATGCAAAAGAATGAAGTTAGATCCTTTCCTCACATCATACACAAAAAATGAACTCAAAGTAGATCAATGATGTAAATATAAGAGCTTAAAACAATAAAATTCTTAGAAGAAAACATAGAGGTAAATCTTTATGACCTCTGATTTTGAATGAATTCTTAGATATGATACCAAAAGCATGAGTGATAACAACAAAAAATAGCTAAATTGAACTTCATCAAAATTAAAAACCTTCATGGGGCGCCTGGGTGGCTCAGTTGGTTAAGCGACTGCTTTCAGCTCAGGTCATGATCCCGGAGACGCGGGATTGAGTCCCACATCGGGCCCCCTGCTCGGTGGGAAGCCTGTTTCTCCCTCTCTCACTCCCCCTGCTTGTGTTCCCTCTCTGGCTGTGTTTCTCTCTGTCAAATAAATAAAATCTTTTTTTAAAAAAAATTAAAAACCTTCGGAGTACTGGGTGTTATAAGAAAACAATGAGTCATGGAATACGACATCAAAAACTAATGATGTACTGTATGGTGACTAACGTAACATAATAAAAAAATTATAAATAAGAATTAAAAACCTTTGTGCATTAAAGATATCACCAGTAAAGTGAAAAGACAACCTATAGGATGAGATGAAGTATTTGCGAATCATTTATCTGCTAAGCGTCTAGTTTCTGGAAAGTATAAAGAATGCCTATAGCTCAAGAACAAAAAGGCAAACAACCCAATTTAAAAATAGGCAAAGCACTCAAAGACATGTTTTTCCAGAGAAGATGTACAAATGGCCAGTAAGCACGTGAAAAAGTACTCAACATCATTAGTCAGCAGAGAATTGAAAATCAAAAGGACAGTGAGACACCTGTTAGGTATAGAAGTGTTCATACCCACTAGAATGGGTATAGTCTTTTTCTTTTTTCAAAAAGGAAATAACAAGTGTTGGTGAGAATGTGGAGATATTGGGACTCTCTTAAATTGTTTGATGGGACTGTATAATGGTGCATTGGATTTGGAAAACAGTGTGACAGTACCTAAAAAGAATTAAACATAGAATTATCACATGACCCTGCAGTTTCAATCCTAGCTATATATCCCATAAAACTGAAAACCAATAATCAAATACTGCTACACAAACGTTCATAGCAGTACTTGTTACCAATAACCAAAAGATAGAAACAACTCAAAAGATAGAAACAACAAATCAACAGATGAATGGATAAAAAAATGGATCTGTACCTACAGCTATCCATAAAAAGGAATGAAGTATTGATACGTGGTACAAGGTGGATGAACCTTAAGGACATCAAGCTAAGGGAAGGAAAACAGAAAAAGCCACATATGTGTGACTCCAATTATATGGAATATCGAGAATAGGTAAACCCATAGAAACAGAAAGCAAATTGGTTGTTTCTGAGGCTGGGAGGGGAGAATGAGGAGGAGCAACCCAATGGGTACAGGGTTTTATTTTAGGGTGATGAGATGTTCTGAAAGTAGATCGAGGTGGTTGTACAACATTGTGAATATACACCCTCCTTGTCGTCCCCCAATGTAGAGGTTTGTTTTCGATGTTATTATATTATACGGCATTATAGTCACATCATATATATACTTTTACCCTTTTTCATTTTTCCACTAAGCAAGCCAAAACTTTTTCCATGTAAATTTTTTGCAAACATAATTTTAATGGCTGCACACAGTTCAAATAATAAAATAGTTCCTCTATTCATTCACCCAATAAATAAATACTCAGAATCTATATCCTTTTGTATTCCTTGTCCACCCTAGACTGGACCATGCATGTAAAAAGATGAATCAAACATACCTCAAGAAACTTTTGAGTCCAAATGTGGTAAGCAGATGTTAAGTAAATAAAAACACAAATATAAAGTACAAATTTTAGTAAGTGTATGGGTAAAAATAAACAGGTTCCTATGAAATCTAGTTTATAATGGAAAGCCAGGGTAAACTTCTTTGAAAAGCAATGTTTTAACTGATCTTTAAAATATGGAGGGTAGGGTGCCTGGATGGCTCAGTTGGTTAAGCCCTGCCTTCGGCTCCGGTCATGATCCCAGAGTCCCAGGATGGAGTCCTGCATGGGACTCTGCAGGGAGTCTGCTTCTCCCTCTGACCTTATACCCTCTCATGCTCTCTCTCTCTCTCTCAAATAAATAAATAAAATATTTTAAAAATAGGGAGGGTAAACAGGAGTTTGCCAACAAAGGTAATGGTGATATTGATAATGATGGTGGTAATAGTAAATGTCTATTAAGTGCTTATAGGCACTGTTCTAGTGCTGTCCATATAGTGGTCACATTTAATTCTTGTAACAACCCTGTAAGCTCAATACTATTATTATACTCAATTTTCAGAAGAAAACTGAATCAATAAGATCAAGAATCTCTCCCTAAGTCAACCTAGCACTGGGACTCCAGCCCATGCAGTATGTGCAACACTTTGCTCCGAACCACTGCATGAAGGATCCAGGTAGAGGGAGCCATACCTCACCAGGTAAGCCATACGCTTCCCAGCCATAACTTCACCAGTCAGGTGAAGACAAGGAAGCAGAAAAGAGCCAGTTAAAAAATTACATTTGTATTTTTGCTTTTATTTTTTAAAGAGTTTATTGATTGATTGTGCAAGTGGGGGCAGGGGTAGAGAAACAGGGAGAGAGTATCTCAAGCAGACTTGAGGTGGGGCTTGATCTCATGACTCTGAGATCACGACTTAAGCCGAAATCAAGATTCAGATGCTTAACTGATTGAGCCACCTTGGTGACTCTGTGTTTTTGTTTTTAAAATGGAATATTCAGGGACTCCTGGGTGGCTCAGTCAATTGAGCATCTGCCTTCAGCTCAGGTCATGGTCCCAGGCTCCTGGGATCCAAACCCACATCAGGCTCCTTGCTCAGTGGGGAGCCTGCTTCTTCCTCTGCCTTCCTCTCCTCCTGCTTGTGCTCTCTCTCTCTGACAAATAAATAAATAAAATCTTTTTTAAAAAATGGAATATTTAAATATACAGAAATATTTTTAAGATGGCAGAGCAGCCATGTGCCTACTGTCCCAACTTGAACAAATTTTATTTTGTGGTATTCTATTTTGAAAAAGTAAAAATTTAAAGGTACAACTGATGCTAACCTTGTATACTTGCTCCTAGTCCCCATTTACCTTTCTCTCTCTTTCTCTTCTCAGTATCAACACTATTCTAAATTGGGTGTTTATCATTCTCATGCATGATTCATTTCTTTTTACTACACAGTGTTGCTTTGTGTGTTTTAAAGTTTAAGAAGTTTCCATACTGTTTGTATCATCTGCATCTTTATGATTTTAAGATTTATCTCATTAGTTATAGTTGCCATTTTTGGGAAAATTGGTAAAAGTGGCAATCCTAGATCAAAGAATATGTTCATGTTCTAGTATACTAGAGAAGCCTAGTAATCAGACCATAGTTGGAATGGTCCTAGTGCGAAAGGCTTCCATCTGGTAAAATGAAGCAACTATTACTTCATGTGATATTCCATCAAATGAACAAAACACAATTTAAAAAAAATCTCCTGTCTGTGAATACATTAATTGATTCTAGTTTTCCACTATTTAAATAATGCAACAATGAACACTCTTTAGATATTTAGCAGTATTTCTTTCCGTCTTTGTCGATTTGTCAATCCTGGATACTTCACACGAATGAAATCATACAATATATAGTCTTCTGTGTCTGGCTTCTTTCACTTAGTGTCACGTTTTCAAGTTTCATCCATGTTATAACACGGATCAGTACTTTATTCCTTTTATGGCCAAATCATATTTTATAGATATACCACATTTTATTTATCCTTTGGTTAGTTGATGAATATTTGGTTTGTTTCCTTTTTTTTGGCATTTATTCATTGCTAATATATTGCTAGTAATAAGTATAATGTGTTTCATGTTGTTTGTATTACATTATACATTACAATATTATAGTACTTAATATAGCATTGTATATATATATAACAGATATATATAACAATATAACAAGTAATGTGTTATACTTATATAATCCTATATTTGATGCAGTCATATATTATTGATATAATATATTTATAATTACACAATATATCTTAATATATTAATTTTTATAAGATAATATTGTCCAATAAAATATATTATATTAATATAATATTTTTAATATAAACTAGCATTTGTATGCTAGTTTTTGTGTAGATGTATGTCTTCGTTTCTCTTGGATATATACCTAGAAGTTGAATTGCCCGTTCTTAGAGTAACCTTATGGTTCCCTTGTTGAGAAACTGCCCACCATCAAAGGTGCTGCTGTACATTTTACATCTCTACCAGCCCTGCGTGAGGGTTCCCAATTCTTCACATCCTTGCCCACAATAACTGTTATCTGTGTTTTTGTTATAACAATCTGCGTAAGTGTGAGTTGGCATCTCATTGTGGTTTCCATTTACATTTCCCTCACAATGATGTTGCACATTTTTTCATATGTTTATTGGCCACTTTTGTATCTCTTTGGAGAAATGCCTATGCATATCTTTGGCCCATGTTTTAGCTGGGTTACTTATCTTTTTAATATTTAGTTGTAGGTGTTCTTTATATATTCTGGATACATCTCTCTCTCTTTTTAAAAGATTTATTTATTTATTTATTTGAGAAAGAGAGAGAGAGCAAGAGAAGGGGCAAAGGGAGAGAGAATCTGAAGCAGACTCCACACTGAGCAAGGAGTCCAACATGGGGCTCCATCTCAGGACCCATGAGATGAGGACTTGAGCCAAAACCAAGGTATATTATTAGATATATAATGTGCAAATATTTTTTCTTATTCTGTGGGTTGTCTTTTCACTTTTTTGATGGTGTCCTCCTTTGCAGTACAAAAGTCCTTTTAACTATGATACAGTCCAATTCATCTATTCTTTAGTTCTTGGTGCTTTGAGTGTCATATCTAAGAAAATATTGCCTCACCCAAACTTTATAGTAAGTTCTTGAGTCAGTAAGTACAAGTCTTTTAACTCTGTTTATTCTTTTCAAGATTGTTTTGACTTTTCTGGGTCCCTGGCATTTCCACATCAATTTTTGTGAGCAGTGTGTCACTTTTTGCAAGAACATCAACTGGAATTCCACAGAGGTTGAAATCCCTGAGTTGAATCTGTAGCCCAGTGTGGGGAATACTGTCCTCCCAGCAATACTTAGGTTTATTTTCACTTCTCCTTTTCCTACCCCCATCCCTATTCTGGCACAAACCTTCTATCCTCAAGGTCAGTTGGTGGCCTAAAGTGTGCCCAGCTACAATGCCCACACTTGAATAGCAAGAAAGAACAAGTAAGGAAGAAAAAAAAAATGATACTCTTCTCTTTATTTTAAAAGAGAATTTGCAGAAGTTCTATATAATGCTTTTGTTCACTTCTCAATGGCCAGACTTAGTGATTCTTAGTAACATGGGAAGCTGTGAAAAGTCATCTTTTGGGGCGCCTGGGTGGCTCAGTTGGTTAAGCAACTGCCTTCGGCTCAGGTCATGATCCTGGAGACCCGGGATTGAGCCCCACATCGGGCTCCCTGCACTGTGGGAAGCCTGCTTCTCCCTCTCTCACTCCCCCTGCTTGTGTTCCCTCTCTGGCTGTGTTTCTCTCTGTCAAATAAATAAATAAAAATCTTAAAAAAAAAAAAAAAAAGAAAAGTCATCTTTTGCTTGACTGGGTTTCCTAGGGAAGGAGAGCCTTTAGAAGGCACGCAATAGTCTCTGTCAGAGTCAGACATTTGGGTGTATTTTTATCCCTCAGGAGTTCTAGAACCTCATCCTAGCCTCTGACTTCAAGCAATAAGTCTTGGCTGTCTTTATTACCACTTGATTTCTTCATGAATTGTGGGATTTTGACTTGTAATCTCATTTTGAATAAAAGAATATTTGGTCTTCCTCCTTATGTTTGTCTTTCCCTGTCCAGCTACTTTGTGGTGGTCTTCCTCCACAAAGTGGAAGTGGAAGCTCAAAACACTGGTCCTGAGAGGATATTGGGGGTATAACAGCAGGTGACCAGTTTCAGTGCCTGGATTCTAGGTGATGTCTTGTTCTCCTGCCTCCTTAAGCTTGCTGCTCTCTCTGCACAACCGTAGCCCTAGGAAAGTGTGGGCAACAGCTGTCAGCCTTCCGTCAGGAGTTATAGAGTCTCATTCCACCTTTGATTTTAGGAGTTAGACTGGGCTCCAATTCCTATCTCAAGCACACACTTTTAGTACGTATTACCTATCAGAAGCTACACTCCTGGCTGCCATTGCCTATTTCCGGACCTGGGCCCAATAGGCTTGTGGTTTAGCTCTACTCACCACATCGGTTTTGTGCTTCACTTCTGGTTTCCAGAGATGCTTGTTTTAGAGCCTGGATTTGTGTTTTTAGAGGTATATTATATATGTGTGTATACATTGTTATAGTAGAAGGAGTAAAGTGAAGTGTCTAAGCCATCTGGATCAATAGTCACCATTTTCAATGAACTGAAAGAAGGCCAGTGAGCCCAGAGCAAAAAGTGTAATGCAAGGTTGATGGGGTTGGAAGGCACTGGACTGTATCACGCCTGTTCAGGAGTTTAACACTAATGCAAAATTGTGAAAGCTTTTGAACAGGAGCAGATACAACAGAAACAAGTGATTACACTTATGGTTAGAGGCCGCCAATTTGAATGTGATTTGGGAAGCAGAAGAGAAGAAAGACCGTTGTTCTCAAAAGTTGTGGCAGCCAGATGCAAGGACTCTGTAGACTTCCTTCTCAGCTCTTGCTTCACTGACAAGAGAACCAGGAAATTTAGTGTTCAAAAGAATTATCGGAGGGTCTTATTTATTCCCTGGGGCTCAAGGGGATGTGGGGTCTAGCTGGGCATTTTTTGTTATATTTTACTGTCTTTTCCTCTTTTACTCATTAACATGGCCAATATTTAGCTGGCTTTAAAGTCAGGTGGATGAGTATTACAATATGTAATGATCAGCCTGTAGGATTTTTCCATAAATCGCCTTCTATGTTTGTTAATGACTTTGGACTGGCCTTCATTATTTATTCTTTAGGTCCCTATCAGGAGAAATTAATGATTCACTTGAAATATAGGCAAATATGATTGGAGATAGAATCTATGCATTCTGTTTCTGGCTTTTCCAGACCCACCTGGTGACCCTGGGGAAGCAACTTTGTTTCTCTGAGACTCAGCTTCCAGTCTGACAGAAGGTCCTCAGAAAATGGGAGCTCTTAGTATTATTACTTCTTCTCCTAGAGAATGAGACAGTTGGTTCAGCATTATATGTTTCTAAGAATGCTCTAAAGAATTCTCTAGTTGATCACCTTTTATCTAGAAGTGATAAGTGACAAGTTCTATCTGGGGGTGCCCTGGGGGTAACTATGTAAGTCTGTTATGGTTTGGGATCTCCCTTCTCCAGATCTGCCATCCCAGCAATTTGGTTACCCTCCTTGCATCTCATCTCTGAGGTCATGAAATAGGTATACCAGTACTTACTCTACTCTCACAGATATTTTAAAAGGCCTACCACCCTCCACCATCAAATAAAAAAGAATGTGGTTAAAAGCTCTTCTGTAAATTGTGAAACACATGCTGATTATTACTTATGTTATTGTAATGGATAAAAGAAATATTACTTCTTGGGCCAGTGGTTCTCAAACCTTAGTGCATCAGAATTCCTCAGTGGACTTGTTAAGACCAGTCCTCATCCCCAGAGTTTCTGATTCCATGGAGCTGGGAATGTGCATTTCTGGTAAGTTCCTAAGTGCTGCTGATGCTGCTCTTTGGGGACCTCACTCTGAGAACCATGGTTTTGAATGTACACCTGTCACTCTAGGTAGATGTTAATTCAATGCAATGATTATATCATATTGATATGGGAGTCCAATGAAAAGAACACAGGACAGATGTCCAAAAATGACTTTCCAGCCTGTCTCTGACCTTTGTTAGCTCTGTGACCCTGGGAGAGCTTCAGAGGCCCCTTTCCCTGAGATAGGTGGGATAGACATTTTGAGACAAGCCCTTTCATCTCTAACACACCTATAGTTGGGAAATTGCCTGACTCTTTAGGTCAGGTTGCTTGAATTCTTAGCTGTAATGGTGCTGAGACTTATTTTTCTCAGAGCTGTTTCCCATTGACTATTTTTTCCCCTTTTTTGATGGAGTCGTCAGGGAAAAGGGGGAAGCTTCTGGACTTTCTTTGTAAGAAAATTCAATTTCCATTCCTCTTTTTTTTTGTAACTAGAATTTTACCTTCCTCTTTTTGTTTCTGGCTCTTAAGCCCTGCCTTCTCTGAAATGTTTCAGTTCCTTCTCATGTATTTTTAGACCAACTTTCCTTCTTTCAAAACATGTGGCAAGGGTACTTTTTGCACAGCTTTTTAGGGGACAGGACCCCAGAGGGAAACCCATCCTGCAAGAGACATAGTCTGGGTCCCTGAAGTCCTTCTTTATTCCTCCAAGGCATCTGGTTTTAGATGCTAGGTTTTGTTATTTTAGGTTAAAATCAAGGCTGGGGTCTCCTTGGGAAGTCGTTGATGCAGGTAAAGGCAAAGCACTTATTCAGAGATACTCAGTCAACTTTTGGCCTTTCTTAGTACCTTGCTTTGTTTTTCATTCTTCTGTGATGTATTTAACACCTGTGGAAAACTGGAAATATATGAAGCTCACTCACCGCTTTATATTCACCAGATGCTTTCCTTCTCTTCTCCTTTTTTTCTGATCGCTCCACATTATAGTTAATTAAGTTAATAAAATGGCCTCCTACTTTGCAAACTTCTGAAGTTCTTTAACCCCAGAAATAGATTAAAAAGTCTTTCAGGCTATGGAAAATTGAGAGCTTTTTCTCTAAGATTAGGAAAAGGCAAGGATGCCTGATTCCACCACTTTCATTCAATATAGTACTAACAGTCGTGGCCAGAGCAATTATGCAAGAAAAAGAAACAAAAGGCATCCAAACAGAAAGAAAGAAGTAAGATTATCTCTGTTCCCAGATGATATGATTTTTTATATAGAAAACCCCAAAGATTCCATAAAAATACCTGTTAGAACAAATAAATGAATCCAGCAAAGTTGCAGGATACAATCTATACACAAAAACACAACACATTTTTATATAGCAACAATGAACAGACTGAAGAGGAAATTAAGAAAACAATTTAATCTATAATGTCATCTAAAGGAATAAAATAGTTGTACACTGAAACTACAAAACACTGCTGAAAGATATTAAAGAAGACAAAATAAAAAGATATCCCATGTTCATAGAGTAAAAGACTTAATATTACTAAGATGTGAATACTAAAGTCATCTACAGATTCAATGCAATCCCCATCAAAACCCCGACAGCATTTTTTTTGTAGAAATAGAAAAATCCATTCTAAAATTCACATAGAATTCCAAAGAACCCTAAATAGCCAAAACAAACTTGAAAGAGAACAAAATTAGAGGTCTTACTCTTTCTGATTTCAGATGTCTACAAAGCTATAATAATCAAAACAGTGGTAGTGCCATAAAGACAGACCTAAAGATCGATGGAATAGAGTATAATATGCATGTATGGTCAAATGATTTTCAACAAGGGAACCAGACCATTCAGTAAGGAAAGAACAGTATTTTCGTCATGGTGGCTGGATCTCCATATACAAAAGAATACAACTGGACCTTTACCTTACACTGTATACAAAAGTTAACTGAAAATGGATCAAAAACCTAAGTGTAGGAGCTAAAACTATAAAACTCTTAGAAGAAAACAGGAGGGAAACATCATGATGTTGGACTTGGCAGTAAATTCTTGGATCTGACATCAAAGACACAGGCAACAGGGCACCTGGGTGGCTCAGTTGGTTAAGCAGCTGCCCTTGGCTCAGGCTGTGATCCCAGAGCCCAAGGATCAAGTCCCACACTGGACTCCCTGCTCAGCAGAGAGTCTACTTCTCTGTCTGACCCTCCATCCTCTTGTGCTCTCCCACTTTCTCTCTGACTGTCTCAAATAAATAAAGCCTTCTAATTTTTTTTAAAAAACCAAATACACAGGCAGCAAAAGAAAAAACAGACAAATTGGATTTCAACAAAATTAAAAACTTTGTTTACCAAAGGACATCATGAAGAGAATGAAAAGGCAACCCATTGAATGGGAGAAAATTTGTAAATCATATATTTGATAAGAGATTGATCTCCAAAATATGTGAAGAACTCCTACAATTCAACAACAAAAATCAAACAACCCAATTTAAAACTAGGCAAAAGACTTGAATAGACATTTCTCCAAAATAGAACATGAGTAGTAAGTACTTGAAAAGATGTCCACATTATTAATAACTAGGAAAATGCAAATCAAAACCACAGTGAGGGGGTGCCTGGGTAGCTCAGTCATTAAGCACCTGCTTTCAGCTCAGGTCATGAACCCAGGGTCCTGGGATTAAGCCCTGCATCTGGCTCCATGCTCCATGGGAAGCCTGCTTCTTCCTCTCTCACTCCCCCTGCATGTGTTCCCTCTCTACCTGTGTTTCCCTCTGTCAAATAAATAAATAAAATCTACAAACAAACAAACAAACCAACAACAATGAGATCCAGAGGGTGTACAGTACAGGTGTAGGAACTCTACACACATTAAGATGATATTATTAAAGAACCAAAAAATAGCACATGTCCATAAAGATGTAGAGAAGTTGGAACTCTCTTGCATTGCTGATGGAAATGTAAAATGGTGTGGCCACTGTGGAAAATAGCCTGGTGGTTCCTCAAAAAGTTATATGTAGAATTACCATATGATCCAGTAATTCTACTTTAAGGTATATACTCAAAAAAGTATGAGAGTAGGACTTGCCCCAAACAGATGTTTGTATACCCATGTTCATAGTGGTATTATTCACAATAGGCAAAGATGGAAGCAACCTAAGTGTTCATCAACAGACAAAGGGATAAGGAAAATGTGGTATATACATACAGTGGAATATCATTCGGCCTTAATAAGGAAGGAAATTCTACAAGATCGATGAATCTTGAAGACTTTACACTGATGAAATAAGCCAGTCATGGAAGGACAAATACTATATGAATCTACTTAATATGAGGGTCCTAGAGTAGTCAAATTCATGGAGACAGAAAATAGAATGGTGGGTGCTGGGAGCAGGGGGATGGGGGAGTGGGGACTTAGTGCCTAATGGGGAGAGAGTTTCAGTTTGGGAAGATGAAGAAGTTCTGGAGATGGATGATGGTGACTCCAACAGTGGGAATGTGCTTAATGCCACTGAACAGTGCACTTAAAAATGGCTTAAGTGGTAAATTTTATGTTATGTGTATTTTACCACAATTAAAAAAAAAAACACATCTCTCAGACTTAATTTCACCACATTGTGGGCTAGTAGAGCGGGGAGTGACCTTTCTGGTTATGTGATATAACCACCCATGTTACAGCTACAGAGACTGAGGCCCTGAGAAATAGCGTTCCTAGACCAAGGCTGCACAGCCACTAGTGCAGAGCTAAGTCCTCATGGCTTTTCTTCTCTTACACTGCACTAAATTCAAACAACTCAATTTGTGGCTTCTTCAGCTAGCCTTCTCCAGTTTGACTCCCCTGCCCCAGACCCCACCTTATCTCATATGTTCTGTGAAACCTCCAAGCTGCTCATTTGAGACTACAGTTCAGATCCACATTCCCATTCCCCAGATTAAAATAATCCATGCTGCTTTCCCATGCCCCATTATGTTTTTAAAATCATATTCGCTAGTGTGGCATAGCAGACCTTTTGAGATCTGGCCCTCTGCCTCCCCATCCTCTCTTCCTGTCACTACCCCACATGAGCCCCAACCACATCAAAGCCACTCCAGGACTCTGAAGCTTTTCTGCAGCTCACATCATCTCCTGCATGAATGCCTTTCCTCTTCTCATCTATCTGCAAAACACCATTTTAGGTGTCCTTTCCTCTCGGCAGGCTCCTGGAGGACCTGTCTAGGCTCAGCCCCACCCATGCTGATGTCAACACTATGCTGAGTAACACATCTTCCACCTTCCTGCATCATTGCTGGACCATGAATATCTAAAAGACAAGGGTCAAGTCTCTTATCTGGTTAACAAGCAATTCTCAGCCCCAGGTAAGAAATGGTATAGAAATAACAGATGCTCAGGCCTCTCCTTAGACCCAATACAATCAGATTGTGGCAGCAGAGAGCTCAGCATGCTTGGGAAATGGTGAATGACCAACTGCAGCGACTGATAGGTTTACATAAGAATATGCTAGGAGATAGGCTATAAAATAACAAAGGTTGGTGCCATGGGAAGATTTGGTTTAGAGGAGTGACAAAATGAAAATGCATTTTAAGACAGTGTGGTGCAGTATGTGATATGATGGGGAGGATGAGACATTATGGGCAGAAGATTGAGTGAGGATCTGAAGGGTTGTTTCACATTTGTATTTCTAGTGCCTGGTATACATTTTGGTTGGTACAGGATAGATGCTCAATGAATGAATGAGTGAATGAATGATAGTAGGAATGGAGTAGAAAATTTTGTCCTGGGTGTCCTCTGAACTGCAGACCAAGAGTTTAAGGGTGAGCATGAAATTTTCTTCAGCATCCTTTAGCATTTTGAATTTTTTAAACGCCTAGGACTGTGCTGACTACAGTCTGGCTAAATAGTACTGTAACAGGAATGGAACATATGCATGTGTGCATGGGCATGTGTCCCCACACATGTGCGCGCACACACACACACACACACACAAACACACACACAAACCTCAAGTGTGAATAGTCATTGTAGCTGAGCTCAGCAGATTTCTGCCCCACTTCCCCTGTGCCTATGAGTCAACTACAGGGAGGAAGGAATCATGCCTTTTCCTGGATATACATAGGTTTTGTTTAGGTCAGAGAGGAGTTGGCGTTTCTAGGTTAAGGACCTTAAGGTGAGTGCTTCTTGATCTTGACTCTACACAGGCATCCACAGGAGATCTTTTTATAAGGCTGTTTCTGCTTCAGCAGGTTTGGAGAGGGCCTGAGAGTCACATTTGAAATAAGCTCTTGGCAGAAGCTGCTGGTCTCCAACCGCTGTTTGATTATCAAAGCCAGACAGAACTTTCCAACTGGTATTCTCAGTAAACGAAAGGATCCTGAGTAGACCAAGAGTCTGAGTATCCTGACGGCAAGTAGCTTCACCTCGTTTACTCTACTATGTTGAATAAATATCATCTTCTATGATGGTATGACATGGAAAAGGTTGGGCAACATGACAAAAAATCATTGGTTATCTAGAATCCCCTGGGGATCTTGGTAAAACTACAAAGGTTGAGGTCCTATCCTACTTCAAAGAATGTTGGTCTCTACATGATTCTGATACACACCAAAGTTTGGGAACCACTATACTAATAAATCACTTCAGATGCCACAGTTGCTGAGCTCTAGTATGTAAAAAAAAACCCAGCAAAACAATGAATCTATTGGTCAGAAACAAGGAAGTTCATTTGCCACCCAGCTTTTTTGAGGTATAATTGACAAATCAAATTTAAGGAGGCTAATTATGGTTCATTTATTCACTCATGCATTCAGCCATTCAACAAACATGTACTGAGTACTTATTATGTATTAGGCGTGATTTTGAATACAGGGACCATGCGTTTACATAGATTCTGCCTTCAGGAATTTCACAGTTTAGTGGGGGAGACATATGCGAAACAGATCATTGGAGTACTGTTAACAGTACCTGGAGCTCATACTGTGGAACACATGAGATAAGACATGCATGTTTATAATTCACCAAACCTTCAGGGAACAACTATTCTGGGTCAGTTGCTAAGGTTACAAAGATGAGTAGGACAGACTCCTGCCCTCTAGAAAATTCTGGGCTGTGGGAGGAAAAAAAATAATTTGAAAAGGCTAACATGCAGGGCGCCTGGGTGGCTCAGTTGGTTGGGCGACTGTCTTCAGCTCAGGTCATGATCCCGGAGACCCGGGATCCAGCCTCACATTGGGCTCCCTGCTATGTGGAAAGGCCTGCTTCCCCCTCTCTCACTCCCCCTGCTTGTGTTCACTCTCTGGCTGTGTTTCTCTCTGTCAAATAAATTAAATCTTAAAAAGAAAAGAAAAGAAAAGAAAAGGCTAACATGTTGGGCTTCCCTGGAGCACTGGGTGATAGAGAAGACAAAGACTCTTCTGACCCATAGATTCTTGGTATCGATGCCTAGTGGGTCACCATGGAAATAGGATGGGTTCTCATTCAAAGAAGCTAGCTCTCACAAATATTATGAAGTGCCTTTTTAATAATATTTTCTCCAGCTCCATTCCAGTTACATCCATCTATGACCATATTCTTTGTGCCACAGGAAACTAGAGGGAAGGCTTTTGAAGTTTAATTTTATGGGGGTTTCACTTTCTTTCTTTTTTTTTTTTTTTAAAGATTTTATTTATTTATTTGACAGAGAGAAACACAGCCAGAGAGGGAACATAAGCAGGGGGAGTGAGAGAGGGAGAAGCAGGCTTCCCGCCGAGCAGGGAGCCCGATGTGGGACTTGATCCCGGGTCTCTGGGATCATGACCTGAGCCGAAGGCAGTTGCTTAACCAACTGAGCCACCCAGGCGCCCTGGGGTTTCACTTTCTTGTGATAGTCCATGGCCCATGATGCTGCTAGTGTTGTCCCCAGCCACTCCAGCTCCAATGCTTGATTATGGATTTCAAATCCAGATGGGTTGTAAGTCCTAAATTACATAGAATTTACACACCAGAGCAAGGAGATGTCCATCTTACCTTTCCTTATTGGAAGGCTGCAACATACTTCAACCTACTTCTGACTTCAGCAGAAATGAGTCACTTCCTCTGGCTCTCCTCTGCTTTGATGTTAAAGACCAAAGCTACATGGTCAAAGTCAGAAAAGTTCTGTTGGTGGGACCGTGGTGTATCTTCAGCTGCAATCCTTCTTGTGATGAGCCCAGTTGTAAGGTCATACCTGAAATATAATGTGTTTAAATCTCAGTCTTTGAATTGTTTCACCAAATAACAATCAAATGAAACGAAGAAGTTATCATCTCCAACCTCAGGGATGAGGAGCAAGTGTATATTACACGCTCAATAAAGATTTAACACCAACACTGGTATATTTGTCATTTTCAAAAAAGACTGAAAGCCTTTTATATGTAAGATGCCACAGACACCATTTTACACATTCTTTGTTTTCATGTCTATAATATTCCATTGGCTCTATCTGCACAAAGCCCACAAGAATTTCCTCCCTCTTCTCCCATACAAAATTACTTTTCTTCTCTTACTTTTTCTCTAAATAATTCATGAAATTATTCTATGTTTTATGTTAGTGATGGGTCAGCAAGTTCTGAGGACTGGGGGAGAAGTTGTGAGGGTGAAATATTGCTATGTGTTCTCAAGAAGCTTGTCTCCCAGTGAGCGTCAGGATTTAACTGGAAGGACACTCAACAATGCTGGATTGCTTGTATTTGTACAAGAACAAAGTCCCAATTTATGCATAGGGTTATATTGGTTTTTGTTTACATTCATGAGAAAATATTAATGCATTGTTTTCTTACATTGTCTTTGTATGATTTTGGTATCAGTGTAATGCTAGTCTCACGGAATGAATTGGAAAGTATTCCCCCTCTACAATTTTATAAGGGAGTTTGTTAAGAATTGGTATTATTTTTTCTTTAAATATCTAGTGGAATTGAAGCCTTCTGGGTCTAGAGTTTTCTTTATGGGGTAGGGATTAGCTGCAGTTTCAATTCCTTTAATAGCTATGGGGCTGTTCAGTTTATCTGTTTCTTTTTAGGCTTTTTGATTGTTTGTGTCTTTCAGATAATTTGTTTTATTTAAGTTGTTTAACTTACTTGTATAAAATTGTTCATAATATTCCCTTATTATGTATGAGGTCTATAGTGATTTCTATCTCTCTCATTCTTGATATTGGTAATTCACATCTTCTTTCTTATTTCCTCAATCAGTCTGGCTAGATTTTTTAAAATCTTACTGATCTTCTCAAAGAACTAGCTTGTCATTGACTTTTCTCTGTATTTTTTGTTTGTTTTCTAGTCCATTGATTTATGTTCTTATCTTAATTATTTTCTTTCTTCTGTTTACTTTGGGTTCAGTTTGTTCAACTTTTTCTGATTTCTTAAGGTGTAGGCCGAGGTCATTGATTGGAGACCTTTTTTTCTTTTCTATTATTGGAGTTCCATGCTATCCATTTCCCTCTAAGCACTGTTTTAGCTGTATCCCACAGGTAGATTGCAACATAGAGTAAAACAAAAACTAAACAGAAGCAAAGAAATGTTGTCCTTGAAAATCCTCAGGAAGACTAAAAGAAAAAAAAATTTGTACTCTGCTCATAACACTTCAAATAAAGGAAAACTCTGTTTCCTCTTCCCACAGAATAATTCTCATACCAAATGTACGGGAGTTTTCCCCACACCAACCAGTTCTCCAGTACTCTCTGCACATCAGCTTGGTGTCCTACAACCCAGTTCTGACACTACCTGGAGTTAGTACAGACCCCACAGGTCAAGGGCTCTGTCCATTAGACTGCTCCCACTTCAGATACTAACTTCAAGTTGGGTTCAATAATTTGCCAGAACCGCTCATAAAACTTTAGAAAGTGAATTCTTACAAGATTACTGGTTAATTATAAAAGAATTATACTACTCAGGGGGCACCTGGGTGGCTCAGTTGGTTAAGCGACTGCCTTCGGCTCAGGTCATGATCCCAGAGACCTGGGATCGAGCCCCGCATCAGGCTCCCTGCTCGGCGGGAAGCCTGCTTCTCCCTCTGTCACTCCCCCTGCGTGTGTTCCCTCTCTGGCTGTGTTTCTCTCTGTCAAATAAATAAAATATTAAAAAAAAAAAAGAATACTACTCACGAACAACCAGCTGAATGAGATGCATAGGGCAAGGTATAGGGGAAGGAATGTGGAGATTCCATGTCTTCTTGGGATGTGCCACCCTTCCAGCAACTAAATGTGTTCACCAACTTGGAAGCTCTCTGCACCCCTTTGGTTAGGGTTTTTGAGGAGACTTTCTTACAAAGGGTATGATTGATTAGATCATTGGCTATTGGTGATTGAGCTCAATCTCCAGCCCCTTTCCCCTCCCAGGAGTTAAGGTGAGGAAGAGAACAGGAAAGGTATGTAAAGGATTGGACAAAAAGTTCCAACCTTCAAATCCAGGGAATCATGGTTGGTTCCCTGGCAATCATCACACCATCCTTAAAGTCTTTCCAAAAGTCACCTCATTACCATGAACTTGTGTGTGGTTCAAAGGGGTTTGTTATAAACAATAAAAAAAAATGTTCCTTTCAGCTTTATCATTCCTGAGCAATTTCAGGAACTGGGAACAAAACCAAAATGTTATAACAAAAGATACTTTCTTATCTTTCTTATCACTTAGGAAATTATGAGGGGTTTAGGATCTCTCACCAGAAGCCAGGAAGAAGACCAAATATCTATATTCTTACTATATCACAGTTTCACAGAAGACAAACTGAACAATTTGTTGGTAAATGCTACATAGTCACCCAGGACCTTTGGTTAGGACCTTTGAGAATGGTTGTGTGGCTGGGGTGCCAAGGGAAGCTGAGCTACAACCTAGCCTCTGCTCATCAAGCTGAATGCCAACTGTGGCTCCTTAGAAGAAATAGCTTTTTCTAATTTGCCTGAAGGTTCCCTATAGCTGCTCCACCAATATTTTCCTTCACTATTGGAACAGGTCTTTAAATTTTTTTTTCATTTTTGCTTAAAAGGAAGTGTTTGTTTGTTTTGAGGATCCACGTGGGACAAATTAAAGAGGCATTTTTATGTTGAGATGTTCTTACATGAGGCTGGATAATCTTTGGCCTGTTACAAGTAAATATTTTCTTCTGCTCTGTTGACTTTTAAATTGGTTTATTTTGTCTGATTGTCTTCCTTTATTGCCATGATTTTATGTTTTAGTTAGTAAGGTCTTCCCTACCCTAAAGGAATAAAAATATTCTACATTTTTTCTAGTACTTACTGAGTTTCATTTTATACATTTCTTTTTTTTATCTCTTTTTTTTTATTGTTACTTAAATTTTTTTCCCAGTGTTCCAAGATTCATTACCCATTCTCCACACCCAGTGCTCCACGCTTTAGGTGTCCCCAGCACCCACCACCTGGCTCTCCCATCCCTCCATCCCCCTCCCTTCAAGTCCCTCAGTTTGTTTCTGTGTCCAAAGTCTCTGTTGTTTCGTTTCTCTCC